>OX442320.1:2216758-2739258 GCA_949358305.1 Strigamia acuminata | reverse complement strand
CTTACCTTTTAACGTTCTCACACGGTTGGTCGACAGTGAGCGAGTGTGAGCAAGTGAGTGGATGAGTCCACGCGACAGATGGCGGCAACGGCCAAACTTATTTATTTATTTTATTTTATTTTATTTTATTTTATTTTTTTTTTCTTTTTCTTTTTCTTTTAATTAATTAATTTATCAATTATTTTAATAATTCACCAATAAATATTTTTTCTTTAATTTTCACCCATTTTATTTTTCAAACACGCGCGGTTGTATACACGCGACGCTAGCGACGCGTTTAACCCGGTGTCGGAACCATTAACCACAGCGAAGCAAACGAAGCACCTCGACTCGCGCATTTACCGTAAGTAAACAATCGATTGTTTCCGGAGGGAATTTGTCCGAATTGAATCAATTCGGCAATTTATCGATCGAGGGTTTGAACAATTGTTCGATAGACGAATTTGAGGAGGAGCGAACAAACAAACAAATAATTAGACAGACGGGCGCGATGAAGCGTAGCGAGTGTTTCTCGCCTCCGCGTTGACGGAACGCGACATACATACCAGATTTCGGCAACAACTGTGGCACAATAACTCGAAAACCAACGTCCAATCTAGCCTGACCGAACAACGCAAAACAAAACACTACAAAATCAATCAAAATAACAAACAAATAGACGGTAAATTTAAAAATTCAAAACAGAATTTCCAATTTCAAGTTGTTAAATCATCCTCGGTGCAGTGTTATTGCCGACATCGGGTTTATATGTTCCGTCAACATGCATCCCAGCTTCGACTCAAGTTTCTTCTCCGCTTATTTCGTTCAACTTTTATTATCTTTTATCTATTTATTTATTTATTTATTTATTTATTTATTTATTTATTTATTTATTTATTTATTTATTTTTATTTTTTATATTTTTGTTTCCTAGATGGCAGACAGTGATGATGAACGATCGCGTCGAATCCGAGGACGGGGTAGGGCGGCGTGGAGGGGTGTCCCCTCGATTAACGAGATGTGGGCGTCGCCCCTACCCCGCCCTCAGCAGTTCGCACTTAGACGCGACGCCCAACCGAGGTGAGTAAATTGCAAATTGACACGATTGGTCGTTTGATTGATTGATTGATTGATTGATTGATTGATTTATTTATTCTTTGTTGCAGCCTTCCGCCGCCACCACGGCCGCCGATAATGCGACATCGAATTGCGGCACTTCGTGCGTCGGCGGAGGCGGAAGGACGCGCGCGTGCAACTGCGCGCGCGACCGGGTCGGTTGAGTTTGCCGCCCAAGTGCGGGACCCGGCGTTGTCCTTGGTCATGGTGGCCACGGCGGCTGCCGCAGCGGCCATGACTCTGTCGCAGTCGATCAGAGCGACACGGGAGTCGGTGGCGGCGGTGGCAGGGGTCGTCGCGTCGGCCAACGTCACTGACCCCAACGTCGTGGCCGCCATTGACGTAGTCACCAAACAAAAATGGATACTTTTCAAAGTATTTTAAAATATCACCGCATTTATTAATAAATGAATGATCACCTTTATGGAATTTTTTAAAAGTTTTAAAACTCGTAATTTCAAAAGACGCGCCGATTCGTTTGAATCGACGGCTTTTCTGCACAACACGGGTTGCTAGGCAACACAACAGCGAGAATTCTTCTTCGCTAAAATTCGAATGGTATTCCATTCGTAAAATTCGATTTCAATGACTTGAGATCACGATTTTTAACCAACATTTTAATGTAGATCAAGTCTGTAAAATAAGGTAAACCCACTTTGAAATAAAATATAAATTTTAATTCCTTCGAAAAGCGTCAATTTTCTTTCTAATTTATTTAGGCAAATAAATTTAGGTTTAACTTGAAGTCTCAAGCAAAATACATATAAAAGAACATTCTAAAATTAAAACAACTGTTAAATTGATAGAATTCTTTAAGAATTTCGTCAAAAAGGTCAACTTTTCAAAATTAGGCCCGGCCGCGTGGTTTTGTCAGATTGTCGACGACAAAATGACGTTACCTGGGCGGAACCAACTTCAACAAGTTCGGGCAAGATTTTTCCATTCTCTAGGTTAGGCCTTTAGGCCTGACCACGCGGTAGAAATTATTAGTTTTGTTAAAACACATAATTTCTCCGACGGAAAATCGGAATAAAGTGAATTACACTTATTTTCTTGCGAGAAGTTCTAAAACAGAATAAAATATATTAAACACAAATATAAATTCCGTTCGAAATTTATTTTACACACAGAAAAAATTTCATTTGAAATTTTATCACCGTAAGCACATTTCCGAATTCTCATAAATACACACACTCAAAATTCAATTGAATTTTTTGCAGCCTTATCTCGGTAGAACCTCCACTTGTGACGATTCTACTTTTGGCTGATTTAATAGCCATTTAAGATAGATAAATAATCGGTTTAAACAAGACGTTGCTAGGAGTAGCAACAACCTAACCGAGATAAGCTTACAGAAGTCTGTGTAAAAATATGAATTCATGACTGAGCAGAAATAACTTACAGTTTTAGTGTGACATAACATATTTATTACTGAATAATAATAACATAGTTGGGTTCTTGACGCGTGTAAACGGGCGGCATCAACTGGTTGAGGATCCGGGCGAAGCCAGAGGGATACGGCTGACTTGCGGCATCGTCACAAATATCGCTACGGAGACGTATTTGGTCCGCAGCTCGAGTATCTAATAATGCGAAGAGTCCTTCGCATAAGTAGGAATATTCAGCAGAATATTCCATGTTCCAAATGAATAAAAGTAAAGTAATTAGTGGAATACAACAAATGAATTGTTGTATAAATATTAATTGGGCGGGAACCGTCACAACAATTGAGAGAACGTCGCGGGAGTTGTTGAGACTCCATCCGCCAGCATGCCTTACGACGACAAGATCTCGTGATCAGGCGCCGAGTATTTGTTTGTACGCTTTAATTCGCTGTCGGTGGTACCAACCACCAGGTAAACATTTCTATGGACTTACCGGGATAAAAAGTATTGCCAATACAGGATTACCAATGCCCGAGTAATTTGTTTAACACGACATATTTTATACATCGTTCACGGGTTACTAACCCGGAGGGTACAATGGGGCGGGGACCGTCACGACGGTCGAGAGAACCATCGCGGGAGGATTTGACTCCTCCATCCGCCAGCATGCCTTACGATGGCGGGATCAGTAGATCGAGCACCGGGTAAAATATTAATCGGCCACTGCCGTTGGATTACCATTATCCAGGTAGTTATTTTATCGCAACATCTTTAGATATTACTCACGGGCTACCAACCCGGCGTGTTACCTGTACATTAGGCCTTTACCGACTTTTAACGAGCGGAAGGACCAATCGTAGAAAGACGGGAACCTGCGTGGGCTGTTTACAACAACCATCCTGCAGCGGACTGAGGCCAGTTAGCTGAGGGACCTACTTTCATTTAGCAAGGTCGTACTGTATACGACCGTTATATTAAGCCACCGTACGAAATCCTACTGTCCCGTAGAACAGCTGGCTAACGTTACGGGGCCATTTCATGCGAATGCATGTCTATTACCGGAGTTAGCCTTCCCGAAATAGCCCTACAACAGCAATAACAAAATAGTAATGAATACTAACTGTGGAGAGCTGAGGTGGCCTGATGTGTCGATAGAGAATAATGAAATCAAACGATAACAATTCAACTACAGACAATATACAAGTTCAGTTATCAAGCCAGGGGGGTTGGTGGGTGAGAAACTGATGCTTATATAGTTCTGTAGAACTACTAGATTGGCGACAGCCAATCAGCGTACGAATCGGCGGATTCGTGGGTCACTAGTCCGGACCTAATATATGACTATGTCCAGATGGGCCCAGTTGGGGTCCGATTGGGTCCGATTGGTTCCCTTCGACAGGTAAGTAATATGGATATTGATTCGATAGAATCAACATTGTCAAGTAAATAATACTTAGTTTATATCGAATAAAATAGTTATATTTTATTCACCGTGTCTAAATAATTATTTATCACACTTTTTAGTTTTATCGAGTTTGAATTACGCGCGTTTGATAAACAGCGCCATCTATTGTGAACATTGATAAATACGGATTTGTAATCATCACACACATTAAGAGGAAGCGCTGTATGGTGCATTAACCATGTTCCCAGCAGAGGATTTCAACTACCTACAGTATTACTGATCAAGAATGTCTAGAACTTTTACTCGTAAAATTACACCAACTTTGTGTTTTGTAAAAATGGATTCTGAGCAGGAACATCAGTCCATATTTCATCCAGTGCTGGACTGGAAAGAAATTTAGGAACGGGAAATCTGGATAGGTCGGGCCACAGGAACAAATTTATACCGGCCACTGGGAAGTTCCGGGTATCCCACCCGGCCAGTCCAGCATTGGGGGTGGGTATCAAAAAGGCAATAGTAGAATAAGTCATAGAGTTTTTTAACTTCCTAAAACACTGTCATTGGCTGATATTATCACAAACAATATGAACAAGTTGAAATTAAGAAATAATTTAACTTGATTGCAGTTCTATGGCAACCCAACACAAGCACAGTCAAAAGAAATTGTGGAAATAGTCAAGAGAAAGAGATAAAAGGATTCCAATAGGAGACAATAAAAAGTTGGATAATAACCCAACTGAACACACAAGAAACGAAAACAACTTTCCAGCATGTTGTTGTTGTTTTCCAATGGCAAAAAAAATTTCTTGCATTTGTTAATCTTATGAAGATTTTTGCAACTCCGGAGAAAGTCATTTTGAAAAAAGTGAAAGCGTCTCCAAGGTTTACAAATATTTTAGTTTAACAACAGCTAGACTGGTCAAAATGACCCAATGTGTTTCCAATAATGTTTTTTGATGCTTTACATCATAAATCAGCAAACGTGGCATTTTTCTTAAAAAATAATACAAAAAAAAAGAATTAACCTAGAACGAGTGCACGCA
The DNA here is from genome assembly GCA_949358305.1 of Strigamia acuminata. Taxonomy (NCBI): domain Eukaryota; kingdom Metazoa; phylum Arthropoda; class Chilopoda; order Geophilomorpha; family Linotaeniidae; genus Strigamia; species Strigamia acuminata. Next base: position 2,734,330 of record OX442320.1, on the reverse strand, counting down.
ATGTTTAGGCGTCAAATTGATTTGTTTTAAATTCAGAAACACCTTGGGGCGTCTCCAACAAAGATGAAAAGAAAAAGAACCACTCCATGGGTCATCCAGAAAAAGGTGACTGAAACATTTTCCACAGTCCCAGAGAAGTCCAACCAAGAGCAATTGAGATTGTTTACAATTAATAGAGCAAGAACCTTGACCATCCTCTGAGCCACTGATTACTTCGAAAATTAAAACCAGCTTTCAGAAATCATATCCCAAACTGAACACTCCGTCATGAAAAATGGCAAATGCCATTACTGATCACGAAAAATGGCAAATCGCGAAAACCCACAGACAAATCCAATTTGAAATGAAAAACTCAAACCAAACTTTGACAAACTACAAAAAAAACACAAAACAAAACACCAAAAACCACGAAAAAGCTCCAAAAGGTGCATCAAATAATATTCTTGCCAAATAAATACTCAATCGCCAGTCGCCACACACCTGAAGAAATACAGACGAAAATACAATTCGAACTAGGCCTATAGTAGGCCTAAAATGGTGCCAAACTATCAAAAGAACATATGTAAGAAAATAAATGGATTTAGAAATACGAATTCAAACTTGCTGACAAATTCATCCCGTTTTCATGAAACCAATCAACCTTTGGGAAATCAAACCCGAATTATATAAATGACGTGAAAAACGAACACAGCATGTCGAATAGCAAAATCTTGCTGTTCACCTCGCTTGTGCTAATCAGACGAAATTACGTGACAGATTATTGTTTAGCATCTGCCCATGCGCAGAAAAAAAAACAATACGACGACTACGGACATTTGTTGGGGCCATCGTGTCTTTTTCCTGCATCATGAAGACTTCACTTTCTACAGTTTAGATAAATTTAAAAATTCAAAAAGCTATCGTACTAGAATTTCTCGCACAAATAATTACGATCACATTTTGAACAATTTTTTAGAAAGACCAGGAAAAGCTTCAAACAAGTCACCTATGGACATTGAAAGGCAAATGTTGCAATTGATGCTAATGTTGCTATCATTGAAGTTAACAAATGTAAATAACTGATTAAAAGGACGGACGGACGGCAGAGCAAAGAAGGGGATGGATTTTCTACATTTATTATTTTCGGATTAGTTCACTTTAGCGACGCCCGTTTAAGCGACACAGCTGTAAAGTGCTTAGATGCAGTTAGGTTAGTTCGTTAGTTTATGTTAGTATAGGTTGCTTTATGTTGGTTAGTATAGGTTAGTTTGCGTTAGTTTAGGTTGAAATACGGCATCGCTATAACTATATCCGTTATTTTTCCTTATACCCACATACCCATACAAGAAGAGAAAATAATAATAAAATTTACAATTCAAGTGTAATTACAAAATAGTAATTCACTACAAGCAGCTAAAGGAGGATACAACCTGAAGATTGTCTTTTTACTTTTTATTTAGATAATCATGTAGGTTTTTCATTTTTTCTATACCAAGACAAGAAAAAAGATCAATCAATTAATCAGTAAAAAAGGTTAGTTAGATAAATAAAAAGAAAAGAAATATTAATCTTAAATATATGATCGAAAGAATATATATACTTTTTGGATAGCACATCCCAAATTTGCATTGCTAAGCTTATCACCCCAAAAATGCTTAAAATATTAATAGGGGTATATCATCTCAATCCCAAGCAAACACACAAACGGAGTGAAGGTGAATATATGGGTGCAAAGACCTGGTATCAGGTTGCTGCAATATGGCGGGCAACAAAAGACCACAAATTGAAATTAAGATCGTGTTTTCATTAATAAACAACTTGTTACATGCAATTTCTGCACGAAGGAAGGAACTGCTCACGCAAGACGTTGGTCAGTACCCAGAAGGCCATTCGTTCTGCTACAGAGTTCATGTCCATCGTTTTTTCAAAACAAATTTTGATTTGCCTACCATTGCGACATAGCAGTCAGCACAACATTATATGGGTGCTTATGGTGATCGTGTAGTTTCATCAATCGTAGGCAAGAACGGGTCAAATAATTTAGATACCGTAGTTCAAATGCCTAGAATTAAATGTCAGGATTATGACAAAAAGGAAAGGCTTGAGGAAAGGAAATCTTGATTTCATAAGATTAAGTTTATCGATCGCTCAAAGGAGCAAATCAAAATCAGCCTACAAGTTAGGCTAAAGCAATACAACAAAGGAACTGTGTGTTGGCGCCATTAATTTTAAATTTATGGCCTTCACCTCGTTTTATTTTTATAATCTAGGCCTATCTTGCACTGAAGTTTTTAGGAATTAACAAACTTGATTCCAAATTCAGTAACAACATCCGCACTTGGATTTTGAAAAAGATCAAATGGCACAGTGCTTAAACAAAACAAAAAACTACCGGAAACGTTCAAACTACCCGTCTGATCAATATTGTGGTGGTTGAGATCGAGGTAATGCCGAAATTTTTAATTTTCTGCAAGACCAGAAAGACGTTTAAAGTTTTAAGTAAGTCATATGTTGCACCATTAATTACAACGAAAGTCAAGCAATAGTGATGCTAAAATACTGCAAGCAACAATTGATTTGATAAATTCATCATCATTTATCTATGTGACTATTTGCAAGAGTTTGAAGAAAATATGAAAGAAGCGTGTACACAACTGTATTGTGCTATCTTGCATTATTGCTGGATTTACAAATCGAGAAATCATAAATACACCAGAAAATGCTTACATTAGAATGGGCGAGGTTTCATCATAATAATAAAGCAACGTAATAAAGCAACATTTCTTTAACATTCTGTTCGTTTCTGTGATTGATTCTGGACAAAGCAGCTCCAGAAACATAGCAGAAAGCCATGACTACATGAATTATAATAAAATGAATAAATTAATTATTCTTCAGCAGACCACTTCACCGTGGATTGATTCTATGAAAGAAGAGGAATCAAGATCATAGGGATTGTAAAAGACAATTCGAATTTTTTTTTTTTTAGAAAAAGTCAAGGGTTAAGAAAATTAGTGAAAAGCAATTTGAAAAGTCAAGATCATAGAGTGTTAATGCATCAGGAAGTCAAGCAAGAAGGAATTAAATAGGAAGATAACAAGAATATGACAAAGGTGGCAGTAATTACAACTTGCCAGCAATCCAACGATTGGCACCCATTCTCCATCCTCGTCAATATTTCCGTCGAGCCCAGCAACACCAAGCCTGCGCAGGGAAAATTTGCAAAGCAAAGAAACAACGAACAACACCAACGGCACACAGTGAGACATTCCATGCCAAACGACTTAGGAAACGACGAGCAATAGTATCGCAAATTGTCTGCCAAATTGGTGAATGAGCGACCTAAAATAAATACTTTGCAGTCAAACAAGAAGCAACAGAATTAATTATTACAAGGGACCATTCCGGCATACGCCTTATTCGTCAAATGGTTTTATCAAAACAGTAAGACGAATCATTTTTCGCTTGCCCTTCAGAGCCGGTATAAAACTGCTTCTAAACACGAACAGTACCGATATTTGTTTAGTTTTTATTTTTCACAAAATGTGCACATTCTTGGAAGTATTTATCAAGTCAAATTAAGAGGTTAGGTGAGGTTAGCTAAAAAATGACTGCGTATGCTATAATTGTGAAACAATTTTTGAGAACTATCGGGGGGAGGGGAGTAAAATCGTACTCGACCCGGCTGAGCCCGTAAAGCACGCACATGACCAGGACACGAAGCCGGGTAACGCCGAGCATTCGAAGCTCGGCAACTATGAGCACCCCCACGACATGTCCTCGACAACTTCAAAGAAACAGATATCGACGTAGAAAAAATGTGAATCGAAACGAATTTGTAATAAACATTCAACAGTTTGCTCGTTCAGAACCAAAACGAGCAATTACTAGATTTTATTATTACGCAGGGCATACATAATTCTAGTTGATTGCTCATCAGTAGCTCACCAGAAAATAAACCATACAATTAGACATTTGTGTCGGTCGGCTGTTATGCTGTTATTTTAGAGCCAAAATAAATTATTACCAAAACAAATCATTTGATTGGCTCGTTGCTAAAAAAAAAAAACCAATAACCCATATGGTTTGGCCAAGATGAGTGCGTTTATTTTCTTCTATAAATTCGATAAGTAAAATTGTTTCAATTCTAATGGACAAATTAAATCGCGTACAAAAATTGAGAAGGAAAAACACGAACGACATAAAAAATGGATTCTTAAAGAAAACGCTCGGAGGAGGAGAATATTCGAGCAATTTGCCGACTTTTTGAACAAGTGCCGACACTTCTTTTCGGAGTGCCTAATAAAAGACGCTGATAGACAGCGGAAAGCAGGCAACTGAACCAAGAAGTTGAAGAGAAAGCAAACAAAATGGCAAAATCAATTTTGAATAAATTGAAAGCGAATCGATATAACTATGAAAAACAAAGGTAATTAACTTTTTTTTTAGAAATGCTATAGAAAAAATCCTTTCAGTAATCAAGCAAACCGTCAATCCGAAAATGAAGCAAAGCAAAGCATTCGCAAACAAAATTGGATTCGAGAGGAGCAAAAGAGTGTAAAAAGAGTGTAAAATTAATTTTTTCTTGGAAGTATTTATCAAGTCAAATTAAGAGCTCATACTACCACAGGGCAAAACTATTGTCTATGGTCCCAAGCTCTACAACCCAAGCGTCGCCGAGGTAGAGAAGCTTCTAAACACAAATAGTACCAATGTTTATTTAGTTTATATTTTCCAGAAAATGTGCTGTCAACAATCGCCTTTGAATTGCGCGGTGATCACCGATGGGAGCTGGTTCTTGTACCTGCCCCGCGGTGAGCGCACACATGAGGGTGGTTGTATGCACTCCAGGCACACAAGTTGACTCAAATTATTAAATTGGGAGTTTTTGAGTCGTAAAAAGAAAGACCGAACGCTTAGCTGTCACTGGAATCAGAAACAACACGAATCTCAAAAGTAAACGCGTATTATCCCGATGCGTCGGTAATGTCAAGCGTTGCTCAACAATTACCGGAATCGGAAACAACACGAATCTCAAAAGAAAACGCGTATTATCCTGATGCGTCAGTAACGCCAAACTGTGCCGAATCAGGCTAAAGCCCCTCGTAAGACTCGCTTTATCAAGACAAGGTTATAGTATCGGCAATGTTTGCACCGTGTTTCAAAGAAATATTTGTAAACACTGATCAAAAATCGAACCAAATGGCCCACTAGGTTGCCCCCCTAGGAGGCCGAGCAGCAAAAGACACAGAGCCAGACAGTCGTGAATTGGTTTAATTCTGGCCTTTGTGTACGTGTCAAAGGCATCAAGGGGCAACTAAAATTATGGGTTTCTAAGCTAAAACACGAATAAACACGGGCAATGTAAACCACATGGAGGCTATAGTTGTCAATTGTAAAAAAACAATTCAGATTTTTTTTTGGAGAAAAGTCAAGGGTCAATATAATTGTGAAAAGCAATTTGAAAAATTCAATGAGTCAGGAAGACAAGAAAGAAGAAACTAAACAAGAATGTTACCAAGATGGCAGATAATTACAACAAGTATTAGTGTATCACCGCCCAAAAGAAAAGTAAAGATTGGAGACAAACTAAACCACAAGAAAAACGTATAGACCATCTCCAACGCCACATTTGTTGTCCATGAATCTGCTCGTGCATCAGCACACCCTGCAACAACAATGCACACATTACTTAGAAATAGAAACAAACAAAATTCATCTCATTTCCTTACCAGACTCTCGAAGCGTTGGCCACGATGGACGCAAACCTCCGCTCCCCGGCCAGGTCTGAGACCTGCAACCATTAGTCCAGAATCCATTCGCTTTGCAACCTTTCGTTTTGCTCAGCACTCCACTGCAATTCCAACGTGGTATGAACTCGTCTTCTCTGACTTTTCACTCGACGATCCGATTGAAGCGACATCCCTGAGCTTACTGCCCCCGAAATATGCTAGAGAAAGAAAAAACAATATCAATAACAGACCTAGCACGTTAAATACGATATTTCACTTTCTTTCCATTCGTAAATCGTTGTTTTTCGGTCAAATTCAGCGTTTCCAGCGGCACGTCAGGTCGGAGCGAGATTCGTAGTGTATCTGTCCGTCGTCATTGCTAAACAAACAAATAAATTCATGTAGAAAAATGTAATCCGAAAATGAACATTCTATTATTTTAAACATAGCCTAAAAACACCGTTAAAATGTCCACTCGTCTTCAAACTATTCTGTCTATTCACTAAAAAACTAGGATTGACCAAACAGTTCGGATTCTTAATGCGCCAACGGTGAATTCTCGACTGGGACCCCCAAAATCAAGAAAAACGAAAGTTGTTGACGAATTGCGTCAACTCCAGTCACAGTTCCAGTCTTAGTCCCGATTCGTCGAGGGCCACCGACAATAAATCCTGCAACGAAAGCAACGCAAAGCAACGGTGATCATTCGAATGCTGATCATTCGAATGCTGGGCAGAACAACAGAAGCTTAATGCGGCCACATTTCGTAGAAAAACGGGTCGAATGTGCCGTATCGTTACTGTGTGGAAAGTGCTCATTTCATAGGTTTTGATTGGGATGGGTAGGAAACTGGAGAAGTACGTAAAATATTTACCTAACACTTGTTACACATTTCTCTTCCTCCTCTCCATTCGAAGGGAAGATTAGATAATGCATTGGGAACGATCTGATTGGTTCGTTACGACCGTCAACGATATCTGATGGCAATTAATCAAAACATTATTTTATTGTCATTCTGGGAACTAAACCAGAACTAATTCTCGCGGGCGTGACGTCATTCGTTAGCAAATTCGCGCCGTAAAAGCGATTTTTTTGTCTCAACTATCAAAATGGAGGCGTGTGAAACAAATAAAGGATGGATGCGAAGATTCGGCAATTTCTAATGGGATCGACTAATTCGTGCGGTTATAACGTTAAAGCGAACCAATTCCTCACTCGTTCCCGATCTTCGGCCAAACGATGACGCTCCATCTTGCCGGTATCTGCAAAGCATTACAATTTCGGCCAGTCAGTCAGTTTGGCGAAACCAACCTGTCCGATTCTCTGGGAAACAGTATCAATTGTTCTTTTGCAAAATCGATGTCAAATATCGCAAACGGTACCATGTGGAAAGCCAAGTCCCAAGAGGCGTACTAAACGGGTACATTAGAAATTAGAATGTCGCGGTTGTCGAGGTGAAGCCAATCGCGACTTCTTCTTATTCTTACGTGTCGAGAATCGAGATGCGGGCGGCGTCACTTGGTCGGGGTCGCCGTTCAACCAATCGCAGATAGACGATGTAATGATAAAATTGCTTACCGGTACTGAAAAGCAAACCAGGCAGCCACTTTTGTACCCACGTGTTTGGGATTCACCGCATCCTCGTCGCCTGAAATACACCGAGTGCATTGCAGTCGAGCCTCCCTCACTTTTTAACACTTTTACAAGTTACCGTCTACGATGAGTCTGTGGAAAGCATCCTTGACGAAATCTGTGTACGGGGCAACCCCGTACAGTTTGCTAGAATTGGTTTCGTTTTTAGTAAAAATCAATTTGCAGTTGCAAACATTTTCCACTTCCCGGAAAAATACATTTATTTCAATTTATTCTTTTCCAATTGTTTCGTGATTGCATTCCACGAGTGCATCGTCACGTTTCCTGAGCGTATCCCACAGCGAGTGCATGCGCATTTTCACTCTTTGGCGAAATGTTTGGTCGTCATGGAAACGGATTGATACAACAACAACAATTTGTACAATCTACCGAGTTGGGTACCCGAATCTGAAGATTTTCACCCATTTGTCATCTCCCACAAACTTATCACTCATTTGCATATGATATTGTGCATGCAAAGCCCAAATGAATAAAATTTTCACTCACTTTTACACTTCACTTTACTTTTCCATATGGAAATGCACTTTTTCTATACGAAAATGGACTTTTTCCTCACGAAAATGCACTTATTATACACGAAAATGCACTTTTTTTACACGAAAATGCACTTTTTTACACGAAAATGTATTTCTAGTTTCTAGATTTTCTACATAAGAAAATACATCAATAAGAATACACGGAAATATCTTCAAGAACTAGACATGTTTCTTCCAACTCAACCATTTCCCCCAACAACTAATTTCTTCTACCAGTAATACCAAAAAAGCAAATCTCCGCGAACCTCTACCAGTTAAAGCCAGTTTTTGGTTTTAAATGACTATACTGTTCGACGTTTATTACTCCAGATTTGTACAGTAAGCAAGGTGTACCAAACTAAAACAGCGGCTAAATCAAAATCACGGATGGCTACAGTATTAGTACAAATTTTGATCACTAGGAAGAACAGATTTCAATTCACATTCAATTGCTTCGAAAATTTGTTGCTCCAGCATGTAATTGCAGCCCGAATCGCTTGAAAACATCACGTACCAACTTCCTGTTCGTGTTGCTAAGGTAGAGGTAGAACTAGAAGTCGCTGCTATCGAACACTCAGTTGGTCGGATGTGACCACGTGATTCAAGATAAGCAAATCAACTCGGTCCAATGAGTGCAAAGCCCTGGTGGAGAGAAATGTCGTGTACGATGTACCAATTCGATTAATTGGAGGTTTTTACCGTTTGATTTTTTTGCTGTTTTGATTTGCAATTTGTTGTTCGGTTAATGTTTCGCTGCTGGGTTGAATTTCTTTGGTAGATTTCGACCAATTGGTTGCGTTTTGCCAATTTTTCATTTGCATCGGCGCAGGAAAGCGGTCCGAAAGGTCCTTTGGGTCAAGATGGTCAGATATTTGTAGTTAGTGCGGGTCGACGTGGAGATATTGTGGTACATTGCAGTTGGGGAAAAGGTGCAAAACAATATTTTTATAAGAAATAAACTTATTTTTAAACAATAAATGCATTTTTATGAAAATAAAAATAAAAATTTTTATGAAAATAAGAATAAAAATTTTGATGAAAATAAAAATAAATTTTTTTAGGAGAAAAAAAGATCAATTTTCAGGTGAATTAAATGCATCTTAACGTCACATAAATTTATTTTGGCCAAAAATGTCTATTTTCATGCAGAAAAATGCATTTAAAGTATAAAAATACATTTTTTGGTTCAACAAATGCATTTTTTGGTAAAAGAAATGCATTTTTTTTTCATAAAAGAAATGCATTTTTTTTTCATAAAAGAAATGCATTTTTTTTTATAAAAGAAATGCATTTTTTTTATAAAAGAAATATATTTTTTGGTCAAAGAAATGCAATTTTCGGTAAAAGAAATGCATTTTTTGTTAACGAAGCCAACGCTCACTCTCAGCAGATTGAAATCGATTCGTTGCGAAGGTTTCTTGACAAATTTCCTTAACCTTTTCAGCGATCTACTTTTAGTAGCCATAGTCGCCGGTCTGAAAAGAATCTTTTTCTGTGCGACTGTCTGTCCTGCAAAACGCTAAACAAAAGCAAAAAACTCTATGAGCCCACAATAAAGAATGCAATTTAGTCACACACATACTTTCACGTCCAATTTGAAGAATTTTAAACTTAACGGTATCGGCAACCCAACAGAAAGTCACAATCACGACCATGCAAAGAGCTAAGAAGCCTCGGAACATATACACGCCAGCATGCAGGAAGGAGAGAGAATCGTCGCTGAAAACCGGTTCACCGTTGCGTTCACGAGACATTGAATGACCCGACTGAGTGATGTCCAAATTTAAATTCTTTTATGTATATTTCTTTTTATATTTGATCTTTTTACTATTTTTATTTTTACTTTTTCTTTTTATTTTACTTGTTTTTCGTTTTTTTGTGGGCCATTTTCGTCCTAGCCTCACTCGAGCTGTTGCTAAGCGATTCGCAACAAATTACTCGCGTGTGGAATCGCTTTGGATACAAAATCATTCATTTAACTCGACTACAACATGCACTGAATAATTCGTGTGTTGAAATAATCCAATTGTTGTGCCGAAAATAATTCGTGATTACTTTCGGTTTTCAACCAATGGAAAGTGCCGGAAGTGATGCGCGCATGTAAAATAAAAATAATTCGACTTCACTCGAATTAAACAACCTTCTGGATGGATTATTCACTACTCGAATAATCCTCGAATAATCTGAATAATCCTGTTTACATGCCAGTTGTGCACACGGAATATTTCGTTTCACTCGAAATATTCCGTGCATGTAAATACAGCATGTAAAATAAGAGCCGCGACCGAGAGAGGCAATTTAATATAAGAGCCGCACTCGATTAATAGCCGCAGCTGAAAGTGGCAGTTTTGAATGTACAGTATTTTGGATGAAAAAATTTGATTTTTTTTGGCTAAAACTTAGTTTTTATATGAAAAAAAATTTGATTTTTGGTTAAATAATTCTGTTTTTCTACAATAAATGAATTTTAAGTGAAAATTTTGTTTTACCAGGTAAAAAAATTAAGTTTCAAGTGAAAATTTGGTTTTTATCGAGTATAAAATTTAATTTTCATGGTTAAAAAATTGATATAGTCTCAAGCCTTTGAAATAATAGTGTTATGAACACTTTTCTTGTGTGTTTTTAATACGTTGCTATGCGCAAAACGGCGAGAACACAAACCACACTCGAATGGCTTTTCTCCAGTGTGAGTTTGTTACGAATCAACTTAGATGTTTAATTGATTTGATCTGAATTTACGCGCAGAGTGATGTTAGCGCAAATCAGCGGGCAAAGTTCGTAGATTTACTCTGTTTGTGCCATCGTCATATGCGGATATCGGACGGTGAATAAACCTAACTCGCTGTAACACACATTATTTATATTCGACGGGCTCAGTCTCACGTTGTGGGTCTTTACGTTTAAAAAGAATGAGTATGCGCAGTGATATTCGTATGCGGGTGGGCGTAGGATGTCACAGGCATGCGAAGGGATAAAAGGTGGGCAAAAAGAGGCGCTATTAAGTGTTAAATTAGAAGGTGCGCGTGTTAAAGCGCAAAATAAAGATTGACAAACTCAACTCAATCTAAAAGGTGTTAACTCGTTGAAAGAGGTATGAGAAGTGTGGATTATGGATAAAAGTAGCGACCAGGTAAACATGAGTCATGTGACCAGGTCGATTGGAGTGGGTGAGGGGGTGGAAGGTATAAGATAAAGTTAATTGTTGGAAATAATAAGATGCGCGCAATGAGGCTGCGCATATATTTAGAGATGATTCATCAATGTTAGATGAAAAGAAAGATTGGGAAAAAATAAGAAAACTTAAGATTGGGTCAGTCTAAGTTAGAAATGAATAAAAAAGAAGGGTGGGTAACCTGCCCGTGACATCCCTCCCCCCTTAGGCTTTTATTATTCGAGATTTATCGAAGAGAATAAAAGGATAAGAGACAAGGAAAGTCATACAATAATAATGCGCTATGCGCAAAAACTATACAAATTCTCAAAAAATAAATTAAATAAATTAAACAAAAAATGATGCGCGTCTGCGCAAAGACTTAACAACTCTGTCTAAAAGGATGCACGTGGTGCAAAGATTTAACAACCTTGTCAAAATAATAAACAAAAGTTAAACAATACTAGATTAAATATCAAAAATCAATTAAATTATTAAAAACAAAGAATTAATAAATCACCATGGCTTTTGAAAATAAATTTAAACTAAGATTTTTGTAAAGTCACAATGGTAAATTTTAAATCATTCTACTCGAAATCACAAGACGAACAGGGACGACACAAGGAGGGCGAACACTAAACCTAACGGGGCCGACGATACCTAGGACGGACGAGAGTCTATACATTTTACCCAAACAATTTATGAAATAAAAATTTTAAACACTTTTACTTTTTTGTATAAACAAACTTCTGCTTCCTGTATAAAAATCATCGAATAAACAACTTTAAATTAAACAAAAATAAAGAGCCGACACATGAGAATTATCAAGAATCAGGATGGGATTTATTAATATCAAATTGGGTATTTATGTTATGGTAGGATGCGCGTAATTGCGCAAAACAAATACAAAATAAAGGTAAGGTACAAAATTATGCAACCTGCATAAGGTAAGTATGATTTCAGATTAATTAGGAACTTTTAAATGGATGCGCGAAACTTTGCGCAAGGATAATTTAGGTTATTAATTCTATGAATGAAATGGAAAATAGAAACATATAAAATATTATAAAACATAACAAATACCCGCGCGCACAATACTACTCGTATTGCCACGGAATTAAATATGTTGATCAGAAAATATCACAAAATTAAATGAAGGGTCAAAAAAGTATCACAATAATCTTGATTAAATGCTAAATAATTAAAGAAAAATATTCATTAAATAAATTTAAACATTGAATACTAACTTGGATCATTCCAGAATAATTGCGCTAAAATAAAGGTTAACTGAAATCAAATGAAATTAAATTCAAAATTAAATAGAATTAAATTCCTAATCTTTAGGACGATTGTTATAATTAAATGAAGGTAATTCTGGAATGATTATGGCACAGAAAGATATTAAACAAAAATAGATATTTCAATAATATAACTAAAAAAATTATCAAAATCATAATTGCACTTAAATAAAAACATAATTGTAGCACTAAAAATCCAATTGTCCGATTCTAAAGCACTAAAAACGTAAAAATAATTAAACAAAAAATATAAATTATTAGTGAGAATTATCACAGTAGAGAGTTTGCGCAAAAATAATAACACCTATGATGAAACACTAATAATAGTTATTTGTTCTTCAAATCAACACATTACCGCTGCCCAAGCTCGTTCCATCAAGTCCTCCAACTCGAGAGATATTTTACGGAGCGCCTCATCAATGGAATCGCATGGCGGAACGGGAAAATGATGAAGATTTAAAGATGATGATGAATGTTGGTTGTGGATACCGTGAGGATTTTTAAATGCAGGCCAGCCCAAACTCAACGCACAAATGCGGAGATGTTTTATTAGGGCATTTACCAGAGATCCACGATCTGGCGGCGCATTTTGGACACAATTAGAGATGAAAATATGATGAAAACACAAAATAATGATGAATAGTAGGTTGAAGTGCGCACAAAGTCTTCGCAAATCACCAGGATCCTCGTATCAAGTCCTTCAACTCAACGCCGAAGCGGAGGAATTTTACGAAGCGCCCATTAATACGATCTCCTGACTTCAATTTGCAAAAAACTTGCGCACAAAGTCACGTTTAGGATTGTTGTTCACTCGAATTCCAAGGTTTGACGATGTTGAGGATCTCGGAAATAGATTAGCATATTAAATGCCACTTCTACCACAACACGTCGCGCATCTTGGAATGTACGTGCGCCCTGCCGATTTATTTCGAAAAGACAGTGAGCTAAAAAATATTCTCCATACCTTCGGTAGAGAAGATGCAACAGCGGATCAGCCTCCGAACGAAACATATGCAAGTCCGCAATGGCTAAAGATCGGAAAAGCTGTCGCTGGGCCCGAATCGACATATCAAATTGGAGACATCCTCGTTCTCCCTCAGCAAAATTACAACAAATCGTGGTGGGAGGCATCAAGCTTGGAAGAAGTTCCAAAGTTATGAATGGTTGGGTTGCATCCCACTCACCTCGTCTTGTGCGTGGGGCAGGAGGCAGGAACACGTATCGATAGACAGTCGAACACCGTATTTCGCGCAATTCGGTTAAGCGGGTCTGTTCCCGTCGTCGTTTAAACTCATCCTCACTAGCCTCCTCCACTGCTCGTCTATCTGCCCAATGTCGCTCGCCGAGCCGTTCTATCTCCATCTCATATCTTCGCATATATTCCAGATTTCGTCGCTCGTCGCCTCCCCTTCTATCTACATGATGTCGGTCGGCGAGTCGTTTCCTCTCCATTTCATACCTTCTTCGGTATTCCGGATTTTGTCGTTCGTCGCCTCCCTCGCGTTGCTCACGTCGCCTTAAAACCTGGTGAAGCACTTGGGAGACCTCCTCATGCATTACCCATATTAATAACTCCAGCGCATTTACGCGGTCGTAAAGGTCACATTGACTCAAGCGATGCTGAATCTGGTTGGACATGGTACGTATGCGTAGAAGCATTTCGTTAAATACTTCTTGAAAATCGGCTTGTAGGATATTAAAATCACGGTCCATCATAAAATTTATCAAAGTTATCCAACCTCGACGCTCCATATAGAATCTGGATGGTGAGGAATGCACATCTTGCGCATATACATTTACCTCATATCGGTTCAATAATTCGTAAATAACTTCAAACGTATGCACCGGTTTTGTGCTAATTCCAGACCTGTCTGTGAATAAATCACAATGAGTAGCTGACGTAGTTGTTGATGTACCATCGCCCAGCTGGGGTTGCGCTGATTCTAAATGCGACCCTGTCAAGTATAGTCGATCAGAAATAGTTACTGTGCTGTTAGGGGGTATAGTTGCGCTGGTGTTTCCCGGGGGTGCATTTGGTACAACTCGAAAATGAGATATAAGGACAGGAATTTTGGATTTTTGCGAAGTCTCACGAGGTACAATCTTTACTGTTGCTTGCCTACTCAGTTCACCTAAGACTGGTCTTCTGGTTGGGGATTGTGGCAAATTGACTGTACGCGGATCCCTTGCTTTCTTCTCAGGTCCTTGCGCATTTATAACTTGATCAGGAGGTGTCTCGATGATTACCTCATTGATTGGTCCCAAAAATGGCGGAGTAATACTCAACTCGGATCCACAGTCTCGCACTGGCGGCGTGCTGGCCCGTTCCCGCTCAATCTCCTCGTTTTCCTGTTCTATCCTTCCGTCTGATACTGCACTGTCGCATTCACAACATAAATTCAAAGTCAAATCCGGGGATGCAGGTGTCAGGCTAGGTTGCGCTTCAAACCGCGACGAGGCGCTTGCAAATAACGCATCATCGTCACCACTGCTCCAGCTATCATCAGATTCGACTGGCAAATCCGACAAATGCGCAACAGCCCGCGCAATAGCCTCTTGAACCTGGTGTACATTACCATCGAGGGTTTCCTGAAGAGATGAAATAACTTCTCGTCCCATTATTGCACGCGTCGACGACTGCTCACGGTGTAATGGGTCCTCAGCCGGTGAATCAAGAAGTTGGGCGATGTTGGTGCCAGGGTAAATCCATTGTCGAAGGTTAATATGATTCGTCTGCGCCACTCGTCGCGCACGCTGCCAATACCAGCGATGTACCGTCTCGAATCGCAGAACTGAAGCCGGGCTCCCGTTGAGCGCCCTAAACGGTGGAAACGTAACACCGCCAATATTAATGTTGTCTTGCCTGCGTCGACGCAACGCCCATCCAAACATCTGTCTCATCCAAACCGCGAATAGATCCCTCGGCAAGTCTCCATTCCCGTTGCATGCTCGACAGGTGAGAGCGGCTCGCGGCGGGTCCTCCTCCATACCGTGACCTGAGCAGACTGGGCATATCTCGTGGCTCGGAAAACCCACACCGAATGCCTCTACAAAGGGTTCCTCGTCCCGATTGGAAGCCATGTTGGTTTCAATATTCGTTAGGAATATAATGCGCCTAAGTTGGTGGAGGCAATGCTTATATAAATACACAGAACAAATAATACGTTTGACAAACGATACTCACAATTATCAAGCGCAACAACACGAACGCGCACAGAACGAAACAAACAACGAAGACTAAAGAATATTCCCAGGAATGTAACGAGTCATAAAACTTTGCTTCGAGAAGCTTCGATGAACGATTGAAAACTCGCACATGTAATAAAGTCGGGTTCGAGGTTAAACACTAACTAATTGCAATTGAAGGGCGACATTCAGTGTTGGAATTCGGAAGTTAACGAAGGTTGTCTTCGCTCAAAACTCTTGTTTCAAAGTGATTAAATAAGGATGGTGAGATAAACAAGTAATAATTCAGAACACAGAATATTAATTTAAATAAAGTGCGCATAAATTATATTAATTGAATAATTTAAATGAATTGTGGAAATAGCCACGTGCTATTGTTAGAGATTAATTGGCGTCGCGCACTCTGGTGACGGACATAGTCCCTAATTGAAATGGACTTAGTTATTTTCGAGTGACCGAGTATAAACATAAAACACATAACACAAAACATTAAATATAAAATATGAAGAAAATATAAAATAACATAAAACATAAAAATTAGGATGAATAAATTTAGAATGAAAGGAAAAATAGTTTTTAAACAAAATAGGTAGTAAAGATAGATTTACACCGGATTACACTTGGTTTTTTTTTTTTTTTTTTTTTTTTTTTTTTTTTTTTTATTTTCAGAAAATAAAAGAAAATTACTTAAATGAAAGAAAGTAGGCAGAAAAAATATCTAAAGTGTTGACAGCAAAAATTTCAACATGTTTATCAATAATTTCAACATCTTTTAAAGTTAAAAAGTTGGCCTCGGCAAAAAACCAATGTCGCAATTCCACGACATTATAAGGCTGGGTTTTTTGGCCGTTTTCATCCATTAGGATTACTGTATTGGGGCCCACCAATCTATGTATAATATATACACCTTCAGTCCGTTGGCGTAAACCTGCTGCGAATTGCTTATCGGCAGATGAAGGTTGCCGATTGCGCAAAGTTACCCAGTCGCCAGGACGGAAGTCATGGGGGCGCCGTTTTAAATCGAACCATTTCTTGTGTCGAATTTGGGACTCGCGCAAGTTGTTAATCGCGCTTTCTCGCATTCTACGCATATGTTCGTGCAAATTCTCAGCTTCCACGGGCGGCAATGGTTCTCCGTCATCCGTGTCGCTATCCAGGTCGCCCGGAAATCGAGCTTCCTGGCCTGTTACCATTTTAAAGGGTGAATACTTTAAAGAAATTTGATACGCTGAATTAATCGCGAGCACGAAATAGCCAATGTTGACGTCCCATCTAGTATGGTCATCATCAATATATGCTAATATACAGTTCTTTAATGATTGGTTAAGCCTTTCCGCAATATTACCTTGCGGGTGATATGCGGCGGTATATCTATTTATTGCGCCAAGTTGCTGGATTTGGCTACGAAATTCTGGTGAGCGAAAAGCAGGCGCATTATCGCTAATAATTATCTTGGGAAAACCCCATCTTTTGCAGAATTTCTGAATTTGTTTCACCGTAGTGGCTATATTTGAGTTTTCGGTTAGACGTACGTCTAACCATCGGCTAGCAGAGTCGACCATCACAAAGGCATAGCAATGTCCCTCTGTGGATCGAGGTTTCTTGCCGTAATAGTCGATGTAGATAGCAGAGAAAAGATGACGCGATCTGGACATTATCATTTTTCCATATGGGAGCCTGTTAAGGGGTTTAGCTCTTTGACACGCTTCGCAAACCTGTATCCATGTTCGAATATCTTCGCGCATTTTTGGCCAAAATACGCGCGATTTAATGCGATGGAGTGTTCGTTCTTGCCCCATATGCCCAACTACGGGAGGATAGTGCATTGCGCGGAAATATCTTTCTCTAAGTTCAAATGGGAGATATATTTGGCGCCTCTTTCTAATTTCATTAATATGGACAGGAGGGAAGCGACATAACATCTCTTTATACATGCCGAAATCCTGCGCGTTAGCCACAATTTTGGCAGCCTCATCTGGATCAAGTGGTAACATTTGGGCAGTTAAATAAAATATCAACTCACGCGACCAGGGATCCTGTCTTTGCGCAGCAATGATTTCAGCAGCAGTAGGCAACAGCTCGAACGGAGGATGTTCGATTGGTGGATCGTGCTCCAATTCGGCTTGCTTTTCTGCTTCAGTCCTCGAATCCTCAACCACTGTCCTTTCCCGTCGCGGACGCAATCTCGACGGAGTTCTTCGCGCTGATGTTGGAGGCGCATAATAATTCCTTGTTGGTGGCGACATGTCACGAATGGGTCCAAAACTGTCCTCAGATGATGTAGAGTCAGAATCCGGGTCCGAAGTATATCCCTCTGGCCTCTGCTGTCCTGATGGTCCCGCCGCATCGTCATACATCACTGGTTCAGAAGGTTGACGCGGAGAAATAACAGGAAAATCAGTGACAGGAATTGAAGGAGTTGGGGAAGGAGTTGGTAAATTTGGAATTTCAGGAGAAGTTTTAGTAGTAGGCCTTCGATGGCTATCAGGTTGAATTATTGGTGCGGGGACTCCAGTGATTCGACGGAAATTTCGTCGTATTTTATCCACCAAAGTTCCAGGTGTCGGCAATTGTGATGGTGCCGAAGCAGTCTTTTTTCTAAAACTAGATGGATTTATTGGCGCAGGAATTTTAGTTGGAATAATTGCTGAAGGTGGAGTGGAACTAGGAATAGGAATGGATATTGGAGTTGCAGGAGGGGTAATAATAGGTAAGGGTGGTGGAATTAAAACAGTTTTAGGTTTGGGTTTCACCACATGGGAAGGAATAGCGGATTTACGTCGCACTGCCTTCAACCTTCCTACTTGCTGTGATTTCAATAGCTTTGGAAATGTCCATTTTTTGATAGTTCCAGCATACCTGGGTGGTAGCCATGGTGGTGTTTTAGGAATTAAAGATGGATCCTTTAATCTAGCCCGAGTTCGTGTGGCTATTGCCCGTTTAGCACGAGGAGATAAAATTGGCACAATATTAATTTTACGTGGTCTTCCTCGTTTCTTTATCAGAATTGGAATTAAAGAGCGCTGTCTACGAGTTCGTAAAGGCACTGAAACACGAACTGGTGATAAATTAGGAGTTTTTACTTGTGAGGTTGGTTGCGCAACTGGAACTGATGCATTTGGTGTTGCAGTTGGTTGCACAACTGGAGCTGGTGCAATCGGAGGGATTGTAACCGGCGGTGCCCTCGTTGGAGGAGTAGCTACGCCAGTAGAAGATGGAATTTGCGCACCTGAAGTCGGCGCATTTCCAATCACCTTCCTTTTACCAGTAGGTCGAGGAATAAGAGATTTTTTCTTATTTTTCCTCCTAGTCGGTGAAGATGCTGCAATGAGAGGCACTTTTTTAAATTTAGATTTAAACAACTTTCGAAACTGCAAATTAATGTCTTTTGGCAATTCCTTGATGATATTAAGTGCAGGCCACTCGTTACAATCATCAAAATAGGCAAGGTAGCACGCCTCGTCGACCTCCGGGCTATCATCCTCATCATCGACTTCAGGTGGGTCGACAGGAGCTCGACTTAGTGCATCCGCTACCTTATTTTTGCATCCTGAGCAGTGCAAAAATGTGAATTTATAATCACTCAACGATAATACCCAACGGGCCAAACGTCCAGTTGGTTCCCTTTGCTGAAATAACCACTTAAGAGATTGATGGTCGCTCTCGAGGTAAAATGGCATCATCTCGAGATATGCACGAAAGCGTTTGACACCCCAAACCGCGGCCAAACATTCGATTTCGGTTACTTTATAGTTCTTTTCAGCGCTGTTTAATGCGCGAGAGGCAAATGCGATTGGAATTCTCACACCTTCATCGTTAAGTTGCATTAAAGCAGCACCTAATCCAGAATAACTAGCATCGGTCTGCAGTATAAATGGCTTTTTCCAACTGGGAAAACGTCTTTTCAATGTTGGTATCGCAATCTGGTCTTTCAGATATTCGAACGCTGATTGCTGCGCATCTGTCCAAATCCAAGTTGCGTCCTTTTTAAGCAATGGTCGGAAAACTTCGCTAATTTTGGAAAAATTTGCAATGAATGATTGGTAATAACCTACCATGCCTTTAAATCGTTGTAATTCGCGCAAACTGGTTGGCGCGGGATAATTTTGAATAGCCACCACTTTCTTTGGATTTGGTGTAATCTGGCCAGATTCCACGATGTGTCCCAAAACCTCGAGTCTTTTTTGACAAAGCTCAGTCTTGTTGGCGTTCATGGTGAATCCAGCGTTGAACAATTCCTCTAAAACGAGGCGCAAATGTTGCACGTGTTCCTTGAAAGTTCGGCTAAAAATAATCACGTCATCAATATACACAAATACAAATTTGTAAAGATACTTCGCAAGAGTCTTATTCATCGCTCGTTGGAGGGTAGCGGGTCCATTGATAGGTCCGAAAGGCATGCGCACATATTCGAATAAACCTCGATGTGTTATAAAAGCTAAATACCGTTCATCACCTTTGCGCACGCCGATCTGATGGAAAGCTTCGCGTCCGTCGATTATCGAAAACCAATGCGCACCTCCCAAATATGCAAAGATGTTATCAATGTCCGGAAGGGGGTAAACGTCCGGAATTGTTTGCGCATTAATGGGGCGAAAATCCATAGCAGTTCTCCATTCACCTGTCTTCTTGGGAACGACGACTGGAGCGACGGCGCAATCACTTTGGGATCGCCGAATAATACCTTGCTGCAGCTTTTTGTCGATATATTTATCAATTATCGCCTTTTTCGCAGGGTTTACCGGGCGCACAGGGACATGAATTGGACGAAAATCCGGTTTCAGGTTCACCTCGTACTCGGTGTTATTGCATAAACCAATTTCTTCACGGAATATTTGTGAAATGGGCTGCAATGTTTTAATTAATAGTTTTATCTGTGGCACTGTTAATTGGTTCCACAACTGGTGGTAAATCCAATCTAAATCGGTCGGATCTCCACTAGGTTGGTACTGCAAAAAATTGATGTCATTAATGTTCATTTTAGAGTTATTCCCACCATTGTCAGGTTGCGCAATCGAAAAGATGTTGATTTTCGACTCCTTCTTGGCATTGATGTCTTTAGCATGTTGCGCAACGAGTTGTTTGGCAATTGGCCGAATAACATTGATTTTTCGTCGTAAACGTCGTAATCGTCGGAACTGACTCAAAGTTAATTTACGTGAAATTGTCTTTTTTAAATTGGAGGAAATTTTAGAAGTTTCTTTCCTCTTTGGGGACCAAATATTCGACCATTCGCGTTGCGCACGATGTCGAACTTGTTTAACTCGATACTGCGCATCGTCATGTGGATACTCGAATATTTCTTGTTGCAAGGGTCTATGCGCCAGGAGGAGGCAGTTAATTTCACTCACCGGATCCGGTTTCCTTAGTATTTTCGTCGGAACGATCTCACTAATGGCCGCCGGTGGGTTGGATGGATCCTGCGTTTCTTCTGGCGCAAATGGCAAAACCAGAATTGACTCTGACTTTTTTGCTTCTTCATAAGTCATGAATTTGCGAATCTCATTTGAGCCCACCATGCTCCACTGCTGTCTCGCATGGTCGATGTCGATTCCGGCCGCTGTGCAGAAATCACGTCCAAGGAGCATATCCATTTTGGCATCGGGTAAAACCATGCAAATGAATTTTATTATGCCCATCGGGGCGCGCAAAGCGAGCTGCATCGACTTGGAGGAATCTACTATGTCACCAGACGCGACCTGCACCCGCTCATGGAGATTCACGAAGTCTAAACCCATTTTTTCGTGTAGTTGTTGAAACACGTCCTCACTCATTACACACGTTTGTGCGCCCGAGTCCAGGAGCGCAGTACAAGCTACATTAGCCCAGGAAATCTTTACGCAAGGTGCTTTCTTGCACAAACGATCCCCGCGCGTTATCTCAATGATGGGTTCTTGAGTTTCTTTAAGCTCCTCTGGCGTTAACATTACGAAAGATACCTTCATAGGAGAGATCACTTCCTTTGGAGCCTCAGTCGTTGTTGCACTGGAAGTAGACTTAATTATTGGTAAAGTTTTAGTAATTTTACTCACTATTGTCACTTTCGGGTTTTTCTTCGAAATTACAGGTTGCAAATCTGTTAATTTCGGCAATTCGTCCTTTACAGCTTCAGGAACGGCAGTCTGCAGATCTGACGCCTTTGTAGCTGAGGTGATGATGGAAGATGATGAAGGAATAACACTACTTACAGGTTTATACTCTGAAAGAGTAATAACAGTAGGAGATGTTGTTGAATTAACCTGTGAAGGATTGTCCTCTTTCAAGTTAATTAAAGGTGAAGCGCGTCGTTTGGATTTCAGACGTTTTGCGCGAAGGGCCGGTCGACTCATTTGCGGCCTGGTTCCACCGGCTTCCCGAACTTCAGGCCTTCGGAGTTTTCCGGTCTCCTAAATGGCTGGTAACATATGGGGCACAACGGATGCCAAGTTGCTGTATCTACCAAATACCACCAATCCTTCGGTGTTTTCCTCCAGGCTGTACCTTTCTCAGGACATTTGACAGTCAATGGTGGTTTTGGCGCTGGTGGAAACGTGATAATTGACGTAGAGCACACATGGTCCTTTGGGACGTCCGCTGGAGGCGTCAGAGTAGCTAAATTTATTTTAATTGTTGCTTTCTGAGCCGCCTCGGCGACTGTGCTCTTCTTAATTTCAGGTTCAGCATCCGTGTCGCTGCTACTACTACTCATATCGGGTTCCTGCGCAGGTGGAGATTGTTCTGGTCCCGCCTGCACCGCAGCTAACTCGATTAGAAATTGTTTTCGATACCTCGCAAAACGCTTGACGTCCTGGGACACGAGAGATTTGATATCATCGTCTCCTTTGGACTTCTCCGCAGCCTTGAGCACTGTGGGGCGTTGCGCATCACGCAGAGAGGGCATTCGTTGATCAGCCATACCCAGATCTTTGTATTCGTCTGCTCGAATGGTGTCCAGCTGTAGACGATTGTCGATGTCGTTTCCTCTTTGGATCGCCTCGTCCAGCGAGTTTACGTTCCATGCGCGCAAGAGATGAACAACCTTGGTTTGCATCATGTTCTGAGCTTTCTCCCATTGGAGCTCTGGGTCGGTATATCCTGCAACTTGAAGATAATATACAATCTCACTTAAGAATGACATCGTAGATTCTCCGTTGCGCTGCTTTCGCTTGGAAAGTTTCACATTGGCCGCTGCCGAATTCATGGCGAAAGCTCGTCGAAATAAAATCTCAAAGTCCTCCCATGTTTTTGGTTTTGGTTTTAGTGATAACCACCATCGCTGCGCCCTTCCACGTGTTGCTTGAATGACAAATACTTTCAAATATTCATCCACCGGGGCCTGCATAGAATACATGTGCGCGTACAAATGCGCAAGAAAAAGATTAATGTAATCAAGATCAGCTTTATCTGGATCAAACAAAGGTGGTTTTCCAGGCTTGAAACAATTTTTATCTTTACTTGTATGTTGCGCTCTTACTGACGGCAGTGACAACTTTGCCTTGGTGTCGGATCTGTCCCGAGGATATCCCATCTTGGAGTATAGCATCGAGCTCATTAAATCTCGATTTGCTCGTGTTGAATGGTCCAAATGAGCAGATTCCTGTGATGGAGCCTGGGTGTAGATCGTTGCCATCGCCGGCATTGGCGGCGTGGTTGTTGTGTAAACAATTTGCACAGCCTGCGCGGACGTTCTCGTCTGCTGGCCTCGATGTTCAACTTCCCGAACCTGGTGCAGACGTGCTGTGGGAAGTCCTAAATCATATGGTGCCGAGGTGCCTTTAACTCTTATGGAGCCATGCGAGGATCCACCGTCCAGAGACCGTGCGGTCCCTGTTCGTAGAGAGCGAGGGCCTTGTTGGAATATTTCGCGAATCTCATTTACTAGACCTCGTGTTTGAGCATAGTATTGGTTGCGCAAGTCGGACATCAGCAAACCTTCCGTATTTAATGTGACGGGGTCTACTAATGCTCTAGGCTGAGTCGAATCGAAAAAAGATGGCGCCGCCAAAAAGTCAGCGGGTGTTGACGTGGCAAAATTTACTTGAGGTTGCGCTCGTGAATTTGCAACAGCCATTGTCATGATATGATTTGATGGGGCTGGCTGTTGTTGCGCAATACTCACAAGCGTTTCCTGTTGTTCGATACGACTTCTTCGTAATTGGTCGTGTTGCTGCCACTCTCGAAATTCCCTTTCTTCTTCCCGGCGAACACCACTCCTCCGTTCGGACTGTTGCCATTCCTGCTCCATTTCTAGCTCACTGAAATCAAATGGATCGCGCGTGACGGGACGAATTCCGTCACCTCCCAACTGTCTCGACATGATGAAGAAAATGTGAAATGATTAAATAAATAACTCAAAAAACTAACCTTTTCGCGCGTTTAAGCCTTATAGGTGAGAGCGAATCCTGTCAGGCTCGCCATGTTTGTTACGAATCAACTTAGATGTTTAATTGATTTGATCTGAATTTACGCGCAGAGTGATGTTAGCGCAAATCAGCGGGCAAAGTTCGTAGATTTACTCTGTTTGTGCCATCGTCATATGCGGATATCGGACGGTGAATAAACCTAACTCGCTGTAACACACATTATTTATATTCGACGGGCTCAGTCTCACGTTGTGGGTCTTTACGTTTAAAAAGAATGAGTATGCGCAGTGATATTCGTATGCGGGTGGGCGTAGGATGTCACAGGCATGCGAAGGGATAAAAGGTGGGCAAAAAGAGGCGCTATTAAGTGTTAAATTAGAAGGTGCGCGTGTTAAAGCGCAAAATAAAGATTGACAAACTCAACTCAATCTAAAAGGTGTTAACTCGTTGAAAGAGGTATGAGAAGTGTGGATTATGGATAAAAGTAGCGACCAGGTAAACATGAGTCATGTGACCAGGTCGATTGGAGTGGGTGAGGGGGTGGAAGGTATAAGATAAAGTTAATTGTTGGAAATAATAAGATGCGCGCAATGAGGCTGCGCATATATTTAGAGATGATTCATCAATGTTAGATGAAAAGAAAGATTGGGAAAAAATAAGAAAACTTAAGATTGGGTCAGTCTAAGTTAGAAATGAATAAAAAAGAAGGGTGGGTAACCTGCCCGTGACAAGTTAATAAATGAGTTTTCAAGTGACTCGACTGGATGCAGCAATAAGAACACAAATGACACTTGAATTGTTTTTCTCCAGTGTGCGTCAACAAATGAGATCTCAAGCTCCCCGACTGGGCACAGCAATAAGAACACAAGTGACACTTGTACGGTTTCTCCCCAGAATGAACTCTAGAATGCACTTTGAGTTCGTGACTCCGCTTAAACGAACTCGAACACCCAAAACATTTGAACGGCTTCTCTGCTGAATGTACAACCGAATGTTGTTTCAACAAATCACTGCGCTTGAATGAACTAGAACACAAACCACACCTAAACGGCTTCTCTTCTGAATGAGTCGTCAAGTGCGTCCTCAAGTTTGACGGCTGCGCGGCACTGTAGGAACACAAATGACACTTGAATTCTTTTTCCCCAGTGTGTGTCTGCAAATGAGATTTTAGACTCCAGGCGGAAGACAATGACTTGTGACATTCGGAACATTCGAACTGTTTTTCATTGGTGTGAGTCAATAAATGAGATTTCAAGTTCGACAAGGTGGCGGAGCTATGAGAACACAAGTGACACTTGAATGGTTTTTCCGACGAGTGGGATCGCAAATGCGTCTTGAGGTTACCGTTCTGGACGGAAGAATACGAACACAAATGACACTTGAACGGTTTTTCTCCAGTGTGAGTCAATAAATGAGATTTTAAGTTCGACGACTGGGTGGAGCAAAATGAACACAAATGACACTTGAACGGTTTTTCCGCAGTGTGTGTTCTCAAGTGGCTGATTAGGTGGCACTTTAGTTTGAAGGAAGACGGACATGATTCACATGTGAACGGTCTTTCTCCGGTGTGAGTCATCATGTGATATCCCAACAATTGAACGTTTTTGGTTTTGTATTCACACAAGTTGCAATTGTGCTCAGGTTTGTCCTTGTTTTTGGTTCGGGGTTTTAGTGTGTCGCGTCCTACTTTGTATAGGTTTAAATAGCGCTAACGTGTAATACTTTACCTGTGATCAATTATGCAAATACCCAAATGAATACCAAATGTATGTAAATAAACAAGTAATTTATTCACCAGGCTTTATGCCTTTAAAATACACTCAGTAATAATTCTAGAGTCGACGTGGTCAGCGTCGAACAAAGGATTTCTCAAGATGGCGTCGTCGATTCCGCGTGGTCGGCGGAACAAAGGCGGCGTCTCGAGTTGTCGTTAATTCGTCACGGATTCGTCTTCACGGACGCGGTGGAATGCTCTCTCGAGTCTTCTATCCGTGCCTGTTGTCTAGGGTTTGGTTTAGCGTCGCAGAGGCCTCGTCTAGGAACTTTGGGGTTCCCTACAAAGCACTCGGACACTTACTTCGGCGAATAATCGTCTGGGCGATTATTCTGGGTGATTTCACAAGGGCTATTCTCGTGCTTTCGCAGGAATAGCTCGCAAGTGACTTCGTGAGAGTTACACTTTGCACTTTACTCAGCGATCCTCGATCAATCCTAACTTGTAGTTGAAGTTGGCCTGACGGTGAGGTAGTTGCTGTGTTCTTGGTGTCGTTTGTGTAAGTTCTTCCTTTAGGCGGGAAACACGGCCTTTTATGCAGTGGGGTGAAGGGCCGGCGATCAACCAATGGGGGCTGACCACCAGCCGCTTCCTCCCCCTCGGGGCACACACCTGCCATGGGGAGGTGGAGCCAACTCAGGGGGGAACGACTCTTCAATCATAGTGACTCAGAGGACAAGTATCCGCCCTGGGGGGACAATTATCCAACTGGGTCACCACACGTCCCTCCTCCAGCTTCGATCTCGGATCGGAGCGATCTCAAATTTTATCGTTCTCCTCTGCGGAGCGCCGGCAATACACCTCTGCATGGGCGGAGGATAACCGGTGGCACTGCCGGTGGCGGCGGTGGTAAATCCGGGGGTAGAGAGGTCGTCAGATCCGCAGGATTTTGTCGCTCGTTGATGAAGTACTGCGGGTGACCGCCGACTGGCTCGCCAATCAACCCCGTACGCTCATGGATCCAAATCCGGGTAGATGCAGGGAATCGGTCTGGAACGAGCCGAATCCTTCGCGACTCGGCGCTCGATCCGGGTTTCCGGTGGGCCCGTAGGATACGGCGATGGAAGACGGCGTCCATGGTGGATCGGGCCTCTCTGTTCAGCCATTTGAGGATCGACTCGCCGTGATCATCGGAGTCAATGATGCGTTGTCGCGTTAACTCCGACATCTGGAGGAATGGGTATTCCACTCCCAACCTCAAGTAAAGCTGCGCTGCTGGGGGCGGCGGAGGCGATGGAGGAAGTGGAATCTCCATTGGACTCTCCAACGGTGGCGTAGCCGGCTCTGTTGCAAGAGCGGCCAGCTCTGCCGCTGGTGGTGAAGGAGAGGGCAGCGGAGGAGTTCGCGGTCCTCGGTTGGAGCGTTTCGGAATCAATTTGGGTCGATTCGCGTACCGCTTCTCCTTCGGGAATACCGGCTTTGGGGTCGGTATGTATGGTTGGACCGCCGCCTCTGGGGGGGCGGTCTCGATGGCCTGTGGGAGGCTTGCTGCCGTTCCTGGTATCTCCGGAGCCTCCCGAATTGTTCGCAACAAGGAAGGGTGGACTCCGGGGTTCCGGTAGCGGAATGCTAACGAACGCATCTTTGAAAACTGTAGGCCTGGGTTTTCTGTATTTCTGGCCAGGTCGAAGCGCAGCGAGGCGGGCTCAGGAGTCCATCCGGCCCACACCTGGTACAACGCCCGAGGAAGGTGAACTCCCTCACGGTCGACGATTGTCCAGGCCGCCATAGCCTGCCGACTGTCCAAGAAGACGCCCAGGGACAACAGCTGGGCCAAGACGTTCGTCACGGCCAAATTCAAACTGCTCCGATGGCAGGGGTGAGCGCGGTCCGGATTGTCACTGAATTGTTGTGACAGCGTCCGCATCTGTTCGATCGCCCAATTGATGTGGTGAGTCTGGGCGGCGTCGGCCTGTCGTATGGCCAACTCGGCAATCGCGGGGTTCTCGTATTCGGCCAGATATTCCTGTAGCTCGCTGAGTGGAGGATAGGCCGCTTCACGCCGGCATCGGGCGTCCATCTCCCGCTGTGCGTACCACTCGGCGTTGCGATGAGGTCGATACACGCGCGGTGTCGGGGGTGATGGTGGACGGCCCAACCCGGGTAAGTCATCGTATCTGATCCGTTTCGGAGTTGGATCTCCCACCGGAATCATCCGGGGAGGAGTCCACGCGGTCACGGCTGGGTTTGTACCCTCGAGGAGTGGCGGCCATCGCGGTTGCACCTGTGGGGGCACAAGCGCGGTTGGCACAGCCGGTGTTGAGCTCGACGGCCGGTTGGCCGCGTATCCTCGGAAGGCGTTCTTCAAAGCCACGGCCAGATCCTGCTTCGTAACTGGTCCATCCTTATCCGACTCATCTTGGGACAATTGTTCCTCCGTCAATTCTCCCAAGTCGATCTCCGCTTGGAGCCTGGATGGCCCAGCCGTGGGTCCGAGACTCTGGGGTTCGGACCTTTTCGCGGCGGCCATCTCTCGCTCCTTCTCTAATCCCTTGGCTATCAGGGATTGTGCACGCATCTTCTGACGTATTTTGCGTTTCCGATTCCTCCTGGTGCTGGCTGCGACGGACCTTCGTTGGACCGTCCTCTGGGGGACGTCCGACGGGGAATCCGGTCTCTGGTGTGATGAGACGGTTCGTCGCGACGAGGATTGATCTGACGATTGGGTGGTAATCGCCATAAACAACGAGGATCTTTTCTTTCCTCGATCTTGGTGTGTCTCGGTCCTCGCAGCCCAGTGGGCGGAAGATTCGACCGTTCGCTCAGCCCGCGCGTCGTCTGGCGAGGCAGGCTCGAGCGTTACTACTCGGCGACACTCCGAGCGCACGACAACTCGAGTTCGGGAACTGGAGCTGCTCGAGCGGCTGCGGTAGTCGCGACTCGTTGACGGGCCGGCCTCTATTGGGGAGACGGCCTGTCTTCTTCGTGCGGGTCCGCGTGGAGCGGACTCCACTGGACGCTTCGCTCTTCTGTGATGGCGGCGACTTCCCAGGATACCAGCGTGGTATAACTGCCACATCTCAGACTGCGTGGCCGTAAAATTCGCCGGCGGTATCCATCTGGGTGTCAGATGGTCTTCTTCGATGTCGCGAAGCCATCTACGGATTTCTTCGGGGGAGAAACCGTTTCTCTCGAGAACTCGGGTTACTCCGTGAGTCTCGGTGCGCTTTAAGCGTTTGATCTCGTCGTCCACTATTCTCTGGCGGGCTGCCAAGGTCGGGGCCTCGCTCCACCTGTGGGAGGTGTGCAGCTCGGCCACCGTGCCTGGGTAAGCCTCTTCCAGGTACCCGGAGTAAACGGGGCTCGGCGGATCCGCATCGGGTGGGATCCGCGGCCCCACTCGCTCCCTCATCTCCTTCGTCATGCACTCGACCAGCGTTTTCGATCGCTCGAATTTTTCTTCGAGGGTCCTGGAATACATCAATCGAATTTTCCAGGCGCTGGTCTCCGCAGGATAGGCCTGCCGCAGGTAGATCGGCAGGGCTCCGCGAAAGATGTTGTTGGCGGTTGACGCCGTCGGAGGCAGGGCGTCCCACGATTCTAGCGGGTCGACCTGAATAATTTTAGATCACAAGATTAATATAATAAATCCCAGTTAACGATGGGGATCAGAAATATGCTCAAGATCGACGGTGGCAGCAACTCCTTTCTTTTGTTGCGGCCGTCGGTCTTATTTTCTTGTTTCGCAGTTCTGCGATGATCTCCGCCGTCGTAGCGCTGATCCAACACTACCTTTGAACTCAGGTGATCCGCTTTTTAGGAAGGGGTCGCAGGCAAAACCAATCGTTAAATTCTTAATTTTACGTTAAACTTTTTATTTTAACTCTAATCGTATTTTAATTTATTACGATGTTTAATTTTAAAAGTAAGAAAACCTTTAGTTTTGGTTTTGGTTTTGGTTTGCCACGACGCCATTCCGCGAACACTTCCTTTGTTCTAGTTTTTTGGCGGCCTTGACTCCGAGGTGAATCTGGGTCCACTCTCGGGTTTTTAGCCAGCCTTAAATCAACAATAAAACAGAAAGAAATATATCAGTCACAAGTCACGCTCCAATCTGGGTTGGATGCAACAGATTCAAAGAATTATGTGATTTCTCTGGGGAAATCACACTAATTTACCTGCAACGGCGGTTGTTCGTCCCAATTCTCATCTTCTTCTGCATTTACGATTAGGCCGTCGCTCTCGTCTCTTGACGATGCGCTCGGCTCTAATCGTGGGTTGCGTCGATCGGCCATTTCAATTTAGGAAAATGAAGTTTTGTTTGAGAGGTCTTTGTCTTTCTCTTTGGGGGAGAAGCAAAAACACGTCTCGTCGTGTTAAAAACAGTCGGAAACTGGGCCTATCGACGCTGAGAATTGTGGGTCTCGAACGCGTCTCGTATTTTGCGAGATCCGCCGTGCTGGCAATGACGCTACGGGGTCGACCGCGTGGTTTCGTTGTCACGTGGTCGCCCGCTACGTCATAACTTCTCGTCTGTTAGTGGTGACTGCGACAATTCGTTGCGAAGTTTGGACTTAGCCAAATTTTCGCGTCTCGACATGTGCAGCAGCTCTCGTAAGTAAATCTTTTTATTTTACAAGGCCTCCGCTCCATGTTATCACATTTTCTTTTATTTTTAGTTCTTCCCCACGACTTTGCCGTCCCGAATGAACGGATTATTGCTTCGTCGTGGTCGAAGGTTGATTTTCGACGTGCTCGTAGATCGTGACTCTACTTGCTCGTTCATCTCCGATGTGTTGGCATTTTTCTCATTACTAATTTTTTTATTTTCCATTTCAGAAGTACTTTCTTCTGCTTCCTCCCTCTCCGAAATTGCTTGCTCCGGCTGTGCTGGAGCCTCGTCGGCCGGAGATTCGGCGTCGAAGAATTCATCCTCGTCCTCCGCTATATTTTCAGCTTCATTTGTTTTTTGGAACGTGTCGACCACGGTGCCCCCTTGGCCGCTGTGTGTCTGACCTTCCAGCCAGATTTCTTGGGGAAACTCTGGCAGATATGGCCTTAAATCTCGGCCATGTATCGACTGAAAATTTTTGTTGTCCTCTAAGCGGCGTAGTTGGTATGCGTTGCCGCCGTGTTCGGCCACAATTACATAGGGACCGTCCCTCTTGTCGGCTAAACCGGCGGCGATGCCCCTCGCTGCATTGGACAACGTGTGCGCCTCCTTCCACACTAGATCATTCACTTTAAAGTTCGCGAAAGCGAGATCGCCTTCTTTATCTGCGATTCTCTCTCTCATGTTGAAAATATGCGCCATCATATGCTGGTATGTGTCGGATATAGTCTGTTCCAACCGGCACACGTACTCATGTGGGCTCGATGGGTCTAATACGTTAACAGCTTCGGCAACGCGTGGGTCCCATGGCATCCTTAATTCGCGGGCGAAGTTGAGGTACGCCGGTGAGAATTCGCGTGTTCTTGACACGGTTGAGCGAATGCTGAAAGCGATTTCTCGCAGGTATTCGTCCCATCGATTGTGAATATCGGTGAATACTGTCAGCGCATATTTTATGTCTTTATTTAATCTCTCGACTGGGTTTGTCTGAGGATTATACGTGGAGGTGTTTGAGGCATCCATTTTAAATTTTCTACAGAAGTCCTTATATATTCTCGATCGGAATTGGGGGCCGTTATCCGAAATGAGTTTTCTGGGAAACCCAAATCGCATTGCCACGTCGTAAAGGCACTCGACTATGTTTTCAGCCGAGGGCTTCGCGAGGGCGTACAGCTCCGGCCATCGGGTGGCCACATCCATAATTACGAGAATATACATGTTCTTGTTTCCCGTTGTGGGCTTGGGGCCCATCAAGTCTATGCTTAGGCAGTCAAAGGGTGCGTAGGGTCCGAGAGACATGGCGTTTCTGGCTACTTTATCTCGCGGTCTGCACGCTTGGCACCGGGGGCAGTGTCGGATAAATTTCGTTATCTTTTGCCGCGCGCCCGGCCAGAAGAAAAGTTGCTTTACTCGATAAAGGGTTCTCGCTATGCCGGAATGGCTGGCGAGCGGGTGTCCGTGCATCAGCCACAACAGTCGGGTGTGCAGTGATGCCGGTACGACCACTTTCACCGAGTTTCCCGCTCCGCTGAGGTCATCCTGAAACGTCGGGTGGTATTTTACCAGGAGTTCATCATCTATGAGGTAGCTTGTTGCCTCCTTGACGAACTGTTTTCGGCGGTGGGGGTTTGTCATCCCTTCCGGAAATTCGCCGTTTAGCAAATATTGTGTTATAATTTGACATTTTGCGTCTGCTGCCTGGTGTTCGACGAACTCACGTCTCGTGGGTGGAGCGTATTGTGTTTTTTCTTCAATCTTTGCTGTGAAGGCGCGTAGTAGTGTTTTGTGGGTTTCTCCGGGGGGCGGAGATTGAATTTCGGATGTTGAATCGTTCGTCCCAGCTGGCTGGTATGTTCGAGTCCAAAAACCACAAAACGTCCTATCTTCGGGCTCCATCACTGGTAGCTCGTTCGCCTTCCGCAAACGCCATATTCTCCGTGGAGTCGGGCAGTACAAGAGGTGGGTGTCGTCCTCGCCGTCGTCGTCTGGTCCTTGGGGGTCAGAGGCTGGGGCTCTCGAGAGGGCGTCGGCCACATGATTGTACTTTCCGGGGCGGTACGTAATTGTTATATCGCACGCCATTAACTCCAGTTGCCATCGTGCGAGTCGGCCGGAGGGTTCCTTGAGCTTCATCAACCAGCTTAGTGCCTGGTGATCTGTCTGAACCTCGAAGTTCGTGTACTCCAGATAGTCGCGAAATTTCCGAACTGCCCAAATTACGGCTAGGCATTCTAGTTCCGTTGCCGTGTAATTTTTCTCCGCGCCCTGTATTTTTCTGCTTATAAACATACAGGGTACTTCTTGCGAGATTCCGTTGTACACGTGAGTCTGCAGAAGGGCTGCACCCAGTCCGATTTTACTCGCGTCGGTGTGCAACACGAACGGTTGGTTTAGGTCCGGCAATGGCATCTTTTCGACGTCAGCCAGCATTTGCTTGATAGTGCTAAATGCGGCCTCGCACTGGACCGTCCACTCAAACTCTTTATCCGTTCGTAAGAGATCCGTTATAGGCGCGGCCACCTCAGCCAGACCAGCGAGTAGTCGGCCGAAGAAATTGACCATGCCCATAAATCTCTGGACACCTTTTATATCTTCGGGGGCGGGGAATCCGTTTATTGCTTTGACCTTTTCGGGGTCAATCGCGATTCCCTCGACTCCTATTCGATATCCTAGGAAGGCAAGCTCTTTTCTGCAAAACTTGCTCTTCCCTGGATGGATGTGGAGTCCCGCCTTGGCTAGGCGAGAGACCACTCTATCGATGTGGTCTATATGCTCTTCGAATGTGTCCGACGTTATTATGATGTCGTCGAGATACGCCCACACGAAGTCGTGAAGCATATCTCCCAGCACGCTTTCGATCAGTTTCTGGAACGTGCTCGGGGCGTTTACAAGCCCGAACGGCATCACGTTGAACATTAGTCTTCCTATCGGGGAGTAGAAAGCCGTTTTCAGTTTGTCTTCGGGTTTTAGCTCCACTTGCCAATACCCCTTTGACAGGTCCATGGTGGTTACCCACTTGAACGGGCTCAGTTCCCGGAGGATCGAGTCTATAGACGGCATCTGAATCGGGTCTATAACCGTTATCGCGTTCAGGGGGCGATAATCAATGCATAGTCGAGGTTCCGAGCCTGGACGCATCACCAGGACGATCCGCATGGCGTATTCGCCCAGGGCTTGCGTTACTATGCCCTTGTCGAGCATGTCTTGGCACATTTGCGTCACAATGTCTCTTTTCTGGGGGTTCATCCCCTTGTAAGGCACTCGAATCGGCTTGTCTGTGGTTAAGACTATTTCGTGGGTTGCTTCCGTCGTTCGACCAGGTGTCTTGGTCAGAATTCTTTCATGTTTTCGAAGCACTCGCCTTAGTAGCGATGCCTCGTTAACACGCAGTGCTGCCTCCTCGACCAGGGTGTCCACGACGTTACTCCTCTGTAATTCCAGAGTGAAGGCTGCGAAATCGTAATCTTGGACGAATTTTCGCAATCCTCTCCCGTATTCCTCTTTGTCCTTGGCTTCGTCCAGTAATTTTTGGGGAACTACGGGGGCTGACCGTTCTCCCTCGGGACTTATCCAGTTCCATGAACGGGTTATCGGGTTTGGCTGAATTTTCAGTTTCGCCATGATGTCCATCCCTAGGAGGAATACTTTGTCGTGGGATGGCAAGACTATGAAGGGGTGGGACAGGTTCCCCCCCGTCCAGTCGATCATGATGCGAACTACGCCCTTCGGCTTGACGTAGCCGTTGGCGGTGAGCAATTCTACGTTCGCGTTCACTTGTGCCACCTTTTTTCCAATATCCAAGTCCTTTACTATATCTTCGGATATGAATGAACGATCCGCTCCTGAATCCAGCAGACCGAACAATTTTTGGTTTTCTATCTCTACTGGCAGCATACACAGAGTTTCGCAATGGGCTTTCGTGACATTGCAGTGAAATACGCGTAATGTCTGGGGCTCAACCTCCAGATTGAACGGAAGGTCCGTCCAATCCATGTCGATCTCCGGTTTCGTTCTCACTTGCATACCCGTTAACGTCACTTTTTCCTCCTTCTTCGGAACGATCTGTATGCGGTCTTTGATCTGTGCCTCTGCCAAGGCATGACCTGCGGGTCCAGTGTGATATTTCTTCTTTTTAATTTCCGCGGCTGGCGCAGACGAAGCTGAATTTATTCCGGCGACGCCTACGCTAGGAAGTTTTTTGCCAGATCAGTTTTTAACTCCATCATCATTTTCATCATGGTTTGCATGATGTCTTTTTCTTTGACGGTTTTCTCACATTTATCTGAGTAGTGGCCGTATTCTCCACAGCTGTAACATTTGATGTTACTTTTATCCCCTGTGGGAGTGAATCCCGGTTTTTTCGGGACGAAGGGCGTCGGGAATCGTCTTTTTCCTCCCAATGCTCCTCTCGCTTTTGTTGCCTGCACGTGTGCTCTGAATTGTGTGATTGCCAAGGCCCGGTGTGCATGGTGCAAATAGGGACCTTGATCGTCGCATCCCGTCGATAAGTTTTCGAGGTGCTCATTTAGGGCTTCCTCGTCGCTCGATGCTGGCTCCTCTTCTTTAGCCGTGGCGAGAGGTGTTGTCTCTTCGACTTTCTCCATCTGGGTGGAGTCCGTCGAGGTCACCTGCATCGCCGTTGCTGCTGGTGCTTTCTTTGGGGCAGCTATCGGGTTGGCTGGAAGAGTATTGCCTGTTTTAGGCGTCAGCATCCGTCCGAAGGATGCCTCGGTGAGACTCATTATGCCGCTCAAATATTCACTTGGCCTCATTAATTTCTCTGAGGTCTTGTGACGTTCGGCGCTCGTCTGCAACCGTTTCTCGTGCGCGTCAGCTTCTTCCGGGGGCAGAGTGGCGTAATACCGCTGTTCTATTTCTAACGTGTTTGTTAGAAGATAGTTACTGACATCTTGGTAATCGCCAGTGCGGGGTGCACGCATGTCTAGCAGAATTCTTTGCGAGTGGGCCGATAATCCTCCGTAAAAGATCATCGTAAAGCCAGCGGGGTTTATTTCGTACGGCGCTCTTGCAAACAGGAGTTTCGCTCGGGCGTCGTAGTCGGCTAATGTTTCTCCTGGGGCTTGTCGTAGACCACGTAATTTGTTACTGATCTCGTCTGGAGTCTCGCCGTATCGGAGATCGAAACGGACGAGAAAATCGTCCCAGGTTGGGTTTTTCAGTCCCTGATACCATTCTCGAGCTGACCCCGTGGTTAGTTCCACTAGACCGTGGGTTAGCATGTCGGCGACGGTGGCTTTTGTCGCTTTCTTGATACGCATTACCTCGTCTAGGAAGCGGTCTCCGGCCTTCCACGAACCATCGAATCGTGTTTGTATGTAGTGTTGCCAGCGGATGTTACCCGTGGCTTCACTGCTTGGTTCGTTTCGTACGCCATATTTGCGCTTAACCCTCTCTCCAGCGCGATTATGTTCGTCGCCTGGATGGCCTAGATCGATTCCTTCTCTTCTGAAAGAGTTCAGCAGGGCTCGGCCTAGCTCAGACATCGTGTAATGTCGGCCAGATGAGTCCTGAAAGTTCCCTTCCTCTGAACGAGGGTTGGAGCTCCGGGAAGAGCGGTCTGAAGCATTCGGCCGGTTCGACCGGTGCCCATCGCTGCCTTCTTGACTCCTCCCTGTAGACGGTCGACTTGGATGGTCGTCGTCCGACGAATCGGAGGGCTCGGAGGGATCTCCTTGGGGGTGAAACCTCGGCCCTCTCGGTGGGGTCTCTCCGCCAGCCTTCTTCTGTTTCGAGCCTTCGGATGGCGGCGGCTCCCCTCCGTCGTTGTTCTCGTAAAAAGAATGCCATCTGTTTTCCTCGCTTTCGGGGCGTTCCCGATTTTTATTTGCGTTTTTCTTTTCGAGTAACGCGTCGATGGCTGCTCCCGTCTCGGATCTTTTTGAGGGGTGACGGTCCTTTGTTTTTGGGACCGATCCGTCTCTCTTTTGAGATTTCCCCCTTTTTGCCGTTTTTGCCGGCTTTGCTGCATCTTCTCCTGTGTCGGTATCAGAGCCGCTTGGGGGTTCTGACTTCCGTTTCGGGTTTTCTTCCCTTTTCTTCCTGCCCGAGACACCTTGTTCGTACTCTTTTTGGAACTTTTCTGTTTCTTTCTCCCAGTTTTCGGCTTCCCATCTTTTTTGCTCATCTATTATGGCTTGTTTCTTTGCTTTGTACTCTTCGGTCCATCTGGCTCGGTCCCATTCCTCTTTCTCTTTCAGGAACTGTTCTTTTTCTTTTCTGGCTTCCTCTTCTCTCAACCTCTCGCGATGTTGTTCTTCCCATTTCTGATGTTGTAAAATGGCTTCTTCTCGCAACATTTGTAGCTTTTCTGCTTTTCTTTGAGCTACGAGCGCTTGAAATTGGTCCTCGTACTCTTGAGCTTCTCGATGTCGCCCTTCTACCGTGGCGTTCCATTCTTTTCGAATTTTAGCTTCTCGTTCTTCCCTCATTTTTTGGACCAGTTTCTCTGTTCTCTCGGTGGCTCTTCTCTCGCGTTGCTCCCTTTCTTCCTCTTCCTTCCAGAGTTCTCGCCGCTCTGCGCTCAGTCTTCGTTGGCGATTAGCCGCTTCTTGTCTGGCTTCTTCGCGGGCTTTCTCTCTGGATTGGTGAAGTGCTCGGTTGGGGTCTGGCGCGAAACCTCCGGTGTCACTAGGCGTTACCTGGGGCATGGGCGTCTCCGCTGCTGGTCTTGCGACCGGCGTCGGGGCTTGTGCCGCGCAGATAGCGTCCGTGAGTAGAGTAATCGATTCCCAGACTGTTGTTCCTACTGGGATGTCTACCATCGCTTTTAGTTGGGCAGCTTGCTGCGTCAACCGCATTAGGTGAGCTACTTCGAAGGAAACAACTGCAGGACTCGCCGTAACTCGGGGGGTTATCGGGGTCCCGCCTGAAGAGACTTGTGGAGAATTTCCTGGCCAGAATCCATGGGAAATAACTGCCAAACGGGTTAAAAATGAGCGGGATGCCGACAATGCGTCCGCCATCTTTTATTCGTGAGAATCGTAAGAGACAGTACACGGTTGGAGGCTATTTGCCCTCCATCTCAACATAGGATAAATCATTGTTACATTATCAATGATTTGTCCTTTACATTCAAAAGGTAAATAAAACACCGGCATTTATAATCGATAAACAAGCGATAATGATAAAACAAGACTCACTCTTTCGAGCAGACGATATCGTGGGCGCATGCTATAAAGAATAAAGTATTCAACCGCGGTACGTAACAGGCATTGATAAAAATCGGAATCGGTTGAAAAACAACATCGGGACATTACATTATAGCATGCTTGTTACACATATTCAGAAAGTGTGTAACTAACAAATCACGCAACACAGAAACAAATGTTTAGGCACCACAAAATGGGTTTGCAACCCAACAAATCCCCCTTTGCCTAAACTATTTATTTACGACAAAAATGTGTTCGCAAAGAGTGTTTAACCTTGGTTTCGCTAACCACTTGGTTAAAACATCTGCCACGTTCAAAACCCCTGCGATGTGCTTAATAGAGAACGTGCCCTTCTCGAACCAATCACGTACGAAATGCAATTTGACATCTATATGTTTATTAGCACGGTTCTCTATTCTATTCTTTGTGTACTGGATCGCCGGCATAGAGTCGGCGTACACGCACGGGGTTGCTCGATCAACGCAGAACATAATGTCTGCGTCGTATAGCCGATGAAGCCATATAATATCCTTCACCCCATCGACCACGGCCAGAAATTCACTCTCCATGATCGACAGGGAGGTCATCGTCTGCTTATGGCAGTTCCACGAGATCGGAACTCCTCCTAGATATACTATATGGCCCCCAAAGCTCCTTCTTTTGTCTTGGTCCAGGGCAAAGGACGCGTCAGTGTAGACTGTGAGTGAATCGTTCTTGCAATTCGATAAATCAATGGCGTAGTCGGGTGTGTTTCCCAAATATCGCAAAATTTGCATTAGCATGCCCACATGACGCGCAGAATGAGTTTCGTTATATTGCGAGAGGGCAATGACCGAGAATAAGATATCAGGCCTTGTCCTGCTCGCAACAAACAGAAGACTTCCGACCAAGTTCCTGTACGGAAATGAGGTGTTGACCCGCTCACCAACTTTGACCTTTTGGATCATCGTACCCGGG
The DNA here is from genome assembly GCA_949358305.1 of Strigamia acuminata. Taxonomy (NCBI): domain Eukaryota; kingdom Metazoa; phylum Arthropoda; class Chilopoda; order Geophilomorpha; family Linotaeniidae; genus Strigamia; species Strigamia acuminata. Next base: position 2,696,022 of record OX442320.1, on the reverse strand, counting down.
GTCCCAGGGACTTTCACGCGGTGACACGGATCCACTCCGTACATTTTACACAACTTCTCTATGTACCTTCTCTGGTGAATTCGGATTCGCCCCCCCGATCTGTCGAACTCGATACCCAACAATAGGGTCACCGGACCTAAGTCGACAATGTCGAAGAAACTTCGAATCCATTTTAGAACGCATTTCTCAACGTAAACGTCTCTTGAGAAGAGAACAATGTCGTCCACGTAAAAGACGATTACGGCCTCGTTGTCCAGAGAATAGACACAATTTAATCCCAACATCGGTACAAATCCCAGTTGGAGCAGACGGTCGTGAAGTACCTGGTACCACATCCGTCCGCTCTGATGCAGACCATACAAAGCCTTCAGCAGCATCCAACATTTATGTCGGTTCTTCGATGTTCTGTAGCCCTTGGGGACTTCACAATATTGCACTGTATCGAGGTCGCCATAGAGGTAGGCGGCCTTGATATCGATGTGCACGTCACGCCAACCCTTAAGCACTACCAAAGTGCAGAAAAAGACGATTACGAGGACGAAGTTGACAACTGGAGAAAATACTTCAGTAAAGTCAATCCCGGGCTTCTGTTTAAATCCCTGGGCCACTAAACGAGCTCGATAACGTCTAATGACTCCAGTATGGTCGCGCTTCATTTTATATATCCATTTTGTCCCCAAAAGCTGTACGTCTTTAGGCTTGTCAATTTCGCGATAGACTTCTCGCTCATCGAAAATATCTATCTCGTCCTTCATGGCCCCTTCCCAATAGGGTTTGTTGATGCCTCCAATCGCCTCCTCGTAGGTGTCAGGCTCAACTGCGCAAAACCCCGCAAAAGGTAAGGGCTCTTCACCGTCAGAGGTTTTGAAATCGAACAAGCTCGGGTCATATGCGAAACCCTCCCCGTCGCACCATCGCGCAACATCTGTTCGACTTCTCAATTTATCCTCATTGGGTGAGAAATAGACTACATCAACTTTTCCCGCAGTTGCCCCGGCTTTACGGACTGATGCAACCCGTCTCCACTTAGTCATGTCCAGTGGCAGCAACATTGGGTCTGGGGTTTCTTTCACTTTACCCCTTTTGCCCGAACCGCGACGGGCTTGTATTCCCGGAGGAAGTTCGACTTCCTCATCGTCTTCGGGATAAACGTTGAAAAATTCTCCATCATCCCCCTTCGCCCCCCCAATTTCTTCAATCGGATTATCCCCACCACGTTCATCGTCCCCAACCAAATCCTCTGCAGTAGTTTCCACTGCAGGCAGTTGTGTCGCCTGCTTGACCTGTGGTCTCAATTCAGGCCTAAAAGCGGGCTTTGGGGTTGTGGGTAATGCAGGTTTTGCTTTCGGAGCAGGGGGTTGGGCAGGAGGTTGAGCAGGAGGTGGGACAACAACCACTTCCTGAACCTCTTCTTCAGCTTCTTCGGCAGGGGCAATGGAATCATCATCGTCGTCTTCGGTTTCAGAAGGAGAACCCCCAAAATATTCAGGTTCCTTATGTCCACTTTGTGGATGATGCAATCTCTTGCCCACTTCATACCAAAAAGAATCCTCAAAAATGCGGACATGTTTAGACGCAAACACTTGATTCCGTATGGGATCCCAGATCCTGTAGCCCCTTGTGGATATTGCATATCCAATCAAAGCTCCCGCCCATGCCCTTCCTTGTAATTTGCCTTTGCGGACTTGGGATGGGATGTGGACGAAAGTTTTCGATCCAATACATTTAATATGGCGTAGGGACAATTTCTTGTCGAAAAATACCGTGTAAGGGGTTTTCCCCTCAATCCCCGCATGTGGAAACCTGTTTTTCAAGTATACGACTGTCGTCGCCAATTCAGCCCAAAGGGGATAGGGGAAACTGTTCTCGATCATTAAAGCCCTAACCCCGCTAACAATGGTACGGTTGGCCCTTTCGGCCACGGAATTCATTTCCGGAGAGTATGCGTTCGTGCGAATGCACTTCAATCCAATTTTCGACGCATAATCGTCCCAATTCCTGGAAATGAACTCCCCGCCATTGTCTGTTTTGATACATTTCACTTTCTTTCCCGTTGTTCGTTCTATTTCCGTCAACCAACGTTTGAAATGGCCCAAAACTTCCCCCTTGGTCTTCATCGTAATTATCCACATATAACGTGAATAGTCATCAACTAGGATGAAGTAAAAATTGGCTCCACCCAGGGACGGTTCCTGTGACGCGCCCCACACGTCCATGTGTACGAGGGACAAAATCTCTTTCGTAGAGATAGCAATAATAGGGGGAAAACTTGCCCTCGTGCTCTTCGCACATGCACATGCGTCGCATGTTGACAAATTTCTGTCTGAAATGCTAATCCCGAACACATCTTCCAATTTCTCCAAGTGGGAGATGCCCTTAGCATTCAGATGCCCCATTCTCGAGTGCCATGTGTCCATGGTCTGAGGCTGCTCTTTGTTTTTCACTGTTACTTTGGTCAAATTCCCATTAACTTTCGCATTCGCATTTGCTTGGGGGGAATTCGCAGGAGGTATTTGAACCTCATTTCCCGTCTTTGTCAAAGTAATCGCCGTAGGCGCGTTTGTCTTAGTTGTTTCGCTCACTTGCGCAATCAAATTTGGTGCGGATTTTCCCTTATCCGACTTACTCGAACTGTTTAGTAAAGCGGACTTATAGTTAAGCATGGTTAGTAACGGTTGTACAAATTTTTCATCCTTTACAGATGACTTGATCAAGTCGAGGACAGCAGCTGCATTCTGTTGCGCAGTTAATGCAGCCGTGTTTACATTCTTAGCCTCGATACGGCAGCTGACTTTATACAGCCTATCGCTTGTTCTAACTGCCGTGATCGATGGCTCCTCGATCTTGTTCATATAAATCGACATTTTCCCATTCTTGACAAATGTGCACAACCCCGCTTCGTCGGTGCGCCCTAGCGAGATTAGATTCTTGCGGAATTTCGGCGCATAATAAACATTTTCCAAAGTTATTTTCCTTTGTTTGTTTCCATAAAGTGAGGTAAGAATAATGTTGCCGACCCCTTCGATCTTCGATTTGCCTTCTCCTTGTAACACACTGAAGTTGGACAAAGGCTTATACTCGGAGAACCAGTTCCGGTTGAAGGAAAAGTGGTCCGTTGCTCCTGTGTCCACGTACCACTGCGAGTCAAATTGTCCGTGCGACACAAGAGACAACGGTTGTGCCGGGGCCTCGTCCAAAACTGCAGAATACAACGTAAGCGGTTCGTCTTCAAACGTGTGTATTTGGGTAAGATTGGCCCTTTGCTGGCTCTTTCCTCGTCCTTTGCCACGACCACCCCCACGTTTCGATTGGGCAGGTGAGCTGACATTAGAGGCAACTGTCCCTTGTTTCGGCGGCGAGGGGCATTCGCGGGCGAAGTGGCCTGTTCCGCCACAAGTAAAACACGTGCCACGCTGAAACCCTGCCGAATTCGAAGTTTTCCCTCGAGGTTTCCAGTTGCTTTTCCCAAAAAATGCATTTGCGTTGTCTACTGCACTTTGTACGACGCCAAACTCGTTGTTTTGCTCATAAAGGCGATTGTATTCGCCAAGCAACCTGTCTTTGACATTTTGGGCTGTGAACTCTGCATCGCCCCAGTGATATGCAGTTTGCTTCACAGCTTCGTATTGTGGGGGCAAAAGGTCCAAGTATTGAAATGCCAGGAACTCATCGGAGACGTCAATCTTCACATCTTTTAATTCTGTGACTTTCCGATCCACTCTTCCGGTGAAAACCAACATTTCTTCATTCTCTAGCAGTTTCAAATTGAGAAATTCGCGGCGAAGACGAGCCCGACGTGCTCTCGTTGTCGGCTGGATAACCTTTGCTGGCAATTCCCCAACTCTTCCGATCGTAGCACCTAGGCTCGCGGGATGGTTGGGTGGCCGTGAATAAGCCCAGCAAAGAATACAGTGCCACGTGCCCGACTGGACGTAGGGTGGCACCGATTCTAACAAGGGAAAAAACAAAAACCTTAAAACTATACAAAGTTTCACGACAAAATAATAAATAAATGTACACTGTCGGTGTGAAGGTGGCTTCCGTGATGAGATCCCACGTCGCAAAACGTTGATCCAGCACGGAAATGGGCTGACGTGCCTTCTCGTATGCGCACGTCGCACAAAACGAGGGAAAAATGACGGTATTTCACCTCGTCGCCGTCGAAGTAACTCACACGCACGCCGGGGTGCTAATGTGAGGAGAATCCCTCTCAACTGGTGCACCCTATGTGCAAAACCAGGGTTTCCTCTTGAAATTGTCGGCAAACTCGTCTCGTTTGATAAACGTTCGCTCGTCGCTCGAAATTCGTCGTAGCGACGTAAATAACGCTTCGAAAATTCCGCCGATTGTCGGTTATCCTTCCCGCGATCGTAATGGTATCCAACGTTGTTAATTTCCAGCGCTGGATATCCCAAAACTGCTTGAAAACGTCAGTGTTCAAGCGCAGACACGATGAATGATGGCCGCCGCCATCTTGGATTTCATCGGGCGTGGATTCGTTTGAAAAAATGACTTATTTCGCCAAAAATAAAATCGACAATTGTTCCTACCGTCCTTGGTATCTCGGTTGTTGCTTATTTGAGCACACAACCGTCCCGAAATGATCCTACGATGTCTCGAAGCACACACACGGCAATTCGGCTTCGCCGCAACTCGTAATGCACGAGAATGACCGTCGTTTGATCGTAATACGCCAAAACGTTGACAACGCTTATTTTCGCGTTGAAAGACACAAATAATAGTTCGAAAGTACCCGTACAGTTCTCCGCACACGTTCCAACGACGATTACCGCACCGAAAAATTCGTTTTTGCGACGAACTGGGCGGGCGCGACCTTCGCGACTTCACACCGTTGAAAAATGGTCGTGCAACTCTTCAAAACTTCCTAACAGGATCGTTTTGACCCTCTGCTACCACTTGAAGAGACTTGTGGAGAATTTCCTGGCCAGAATCCATGGGAAATAACTGCCAAACGGGTTAAAAATGAGCGGGATGCCGACAATGCGTCCGCCATCTTTTATTCGTGAGAATCGTAAGAGACAGTACACGGTTGGAGGCTATTTGCCCTCCATCTCAACATAGGATAAATCATTGTTACATTATCAATGATTTGTCCTTTACATTCAAAAGGTAAATAAAACACCGGCATTTATAATCGATAAACAAGCGATAATGATAAAACAAGACTCACTCTTTCGAGCAGACGATATCGTGGGCGCATGCTATAAAGAATAAAGTATTCAACCGCGGTACGTAACAGGCATTGATAAAAATCGGAATCGGTTGAAAAACAACATCGGGACATTACATTATAGCATGCTTGTTACACATATTCAGAAAGTGTGTAACTAACAAATCACGCAACACAGAAACAAATGTTTAGGCACCACAAAATGGGTTTGCAACCCAACACCGCCGTCGTTTTTCCGTGGGGTTTGCTCTACGGACGTCTGAGCCGTGGGTGGTGATGGGTTCGTGCCGATCGTGACCGTTTTTTTCGGAGCTTCATTCGTCTCCTCGGTCATCAATATCGATACTCGTCCTGGCGATAGGTCGCGAATTTCTTCTCGATTTTCTATGGCTTCCGGATCGGTATCTTCGAAGGGTTGCATATTCAAGGGAATCCGCTCTCGCTCTGGCCCGTCTAGGGCCGCGAGCGATGCAGCTTGCTCCTCTTTCTGCGCCTTCGCTCTCCTTTTATTCGCTCGGGCTTTCGCCTTTGCGGACATTTCAGGGACGGGACCATCCGATCTTAGGTGGTAGTCGGAGGTCCTTTTTCCCTTCTCGGGCATTCTCTGCTCGGTTTCAGACGTGGATTGCTCATCTTTGTCTGACATTTTCTTTCGGTAATTCTACGATTTGGGTTATCTTATTGAGAGATCACAAGTTCAGATTTGAGATTTATTTCTAAATCCCGGACAGGCCCCCACGTGTCGCGTCCTACTTTGTATAGGTTTAAATAGCGCTAACGTGTAATACTTTACCTGTGATCAATTATGCAAATACCCAAATGAATACCAAATGTATGTAAATAAACAAGTAATTTATTCACCAGGCTTTATGCCTTTAAAATACACTCAGTAATAATTCTAGAGTCGACGTGGTCAGCGTCGAACAAAGGATTTCTCAAGATGGCGTCGTCGATTCCGCGTGGTCGGCGGAACAAAGGCGGCGTCTCGAGTTGTCGTTAATTCGTCACGGATTCGTCTTCACGGACGCGGTGGAATGCTCTCTCGAGTCTTCTATCCGTGCCTGTTGTCTAGGGTTTGGTTTAGCGTCGCAGAGGCCTCGTCTAGGAACTTTGGGGTTCCCTACAAAGCACTCGGACACTTACTTCGGCGAATAATCGTCTGGGCGATTATTCTGGGTGATTTCACAAGGGCTATTCTCGTGCTTTCGCAGGAATAGCTCGCAAGTGACTTCGTGAGAGTTACAGTTTGCACTTTACTCAGCGATCCTCGATCAATCCTAACTTGTAGTTGAAGTTGGCCTGACGGTGAGGTAGTTGCTGTGTTCTTGGTGTCGTTTGTGTAAGTTCTTCCTTTAGGCGGGAAACACGGCCTTTTATGCAGTGGGGTGAAGGGCCGGCGATCAACCAATGGGGGCTGACCACCAGCCGCTTCCTCCCCCTCGGGGCACACACCTGCCATGGGGAGGTGGAGCCAACTCAGGGGGGAACGACTCTTCAATCATAGTGACTCAGAGGACAAGTATCCGCCCTGGGGGGACAATTATCCAACTGGGTCACCACAAGTGGGATTTCTTGTCCAAAGGGTTTTTTTGACACGTGAAGTTTTAATGCCCAGTTCCTCTTGCTGCATAGATGGCATTCGAATGGTTTCTCTCCTGTGTGGGTCGTTATGTGTGATTTTAAGCCGATTTTGCTTTTACAGGCGTACGAACACATTTGTAAGGTTTTTCCATCGTCGAGAACTGTTAAATAGCAACTTTTGGCACGAATAAGAAATCAATTGGCAGCTGATCGGGTTTCCGAGACCGTAATTTCGCAGGTTTGTTGACTTTTCAAATTTGGACTTCATCTAAAAAAAATATTAAAAAAATTCATTAATGAAGGCCATTGAACTAAAAAGGCCATTTCTACATGTTTGTGCTTGTGCACCTAAAAATGTGACGAGATTAACTTTCGTAAAGGTTTAAGTACTTGTACAGAATAAAGCTAGTTATTTGAAATTCTGGTACATACAATATTATAAATAGGACTCGTCCTACGGCCATGGGTACTGAGTTCTTGTAATATACGGTAGCTGTGTTATCTTTGAGCTAGATATTGCCGAGCAGCCCACCAGATGTCCCGCGCAGTAAGCTAATGACGTCATTTGCTCAAGAAGAGTGGTGCAACCATAATATTATGGTGTAACTGAATTGAGTCGTCGGACACAGCTTCAGAATGAAAGGAGTGTTGCTACGCCCGTCGGAGAAGGGAGGAGCTCGTTGTCGTTCAACTCGTCTATTACAGTTGTTATGTCTGGTCACATAACAACTGCGCACCCCCAACTGGTCCCCCCTCTACTTGTGACCCAGACAAGGCATTGCTTTGGGTGGCCGTCCGCCACCATACAATGCTATTTCTTCCCCTCATGCGCCGTAAGGGCTCGGAGAATGCAATATTATGGTTATACAGTATAATGTTATGATGATAAGTTTTCCATCACAAAAAATCATTTTTACACATTTGTGCACATAAAAAGGCCTTTTTTGATACTGCTTGTTGTCATAGTTTGTAGATTCTATAAACAGGGGTCCTGAACCGTGATCCCTGACCGGATAAAGTAATATCGAAACAATATAGTGCACTAACATACCTGTTTAGTTCCTTAAAACTCAGAAAATGAGAATGTGGACGATGCAACACTCGGTACGAGTGACGACAGGTGGCTTCGAGCCATTTCGTCTGTATTAAAATTTATCCATTACCCTAGGAATGACTAATGCAAACTAAGCGTGCCAAGTGTCCAATTCCCCATTACATCCATTCAAACGGTTAAGGTAGGGTTGGGAGAGGAGGCGGATGTGCTAGGCCTCTCCTTGTTAAGAAAAAAAGAAAAAACCGGGGGGGGCCGACATTAGCAATTTTCGTTGACGAGATTTATAAATCTCTAGATTTAAAAAAGATTTATGGATTTAAAGATTTATTTGGGATTTATTAATTTATTAAAGATTTATTGATTTATTTTGAGATTTATGGATTTATTTCGAGATTTATTGATTTATTTTGAGATTTATTGAATTATTTTGAGATTTATGGATTTATTTCAAGATTTATGGATTTATTTCGAGATTTTCGTAAGTACAATATCATGAAAAAAAATCGAAAATATACCGGACTGCCTCGATTTAACGCCGGCACTCAGCGACGATTTCAGCAATTGTCGCCAGCCCCAAATAAACGCCGGGTCCCAAAAAAATTTTACGAAAAAATGATCATTTTTAGCAAAAAATCGGAGATTTTTTAGTTATGCACCGGGTCTGAATAAGCGCCGGGCCTGGAATAAGTGCCGGGCGGGCTAGTCGAAAAAATTATTAAACGCCCCGGCGTTTCTTCGAGGCAGTGCGGTAATGTATCTAATGTGGATGTCGGCGACCATTAAAGTGTCCATGTGATTTTTTTAAGTTTGAAATCAAGATTTAATGTGTGATTTAAAGATTTACTCAAGATTTAATGTGTAATTTCAAGATTTTTTCAAGATTTAATGTGTAATTTCAAGATTTATTCGAGATTTAAGGATTTATTCGGGATTTAGGGATTTATTCGAGATTTAGAATTTATTTGAGATTTGGGAATTTGTTCGAGATTTAGGGATTTGTTCGAGATTTGTTCGAGATTTATTTGGGATTTAACCAACCATCAACGAGATTTATAGCGATTGTCGGCCCCCTCGGAAAAAACACTCAAGAACACTGACTGTGAGAGATCAAGCAGAAGCAATAGTCACTCCTGGTCAAAGAGTACTTATTCATTTATTTATATTTTTATAAACAAATGTAACGATTTAGTAAATAAATGGACAACAACGGAAGAAATTTAAATTAACTTTTCTTTTTCATCTCGGCGGATAGAGTTGGACGAGGTGGTTGATGTTTGACTCGTATTTTGTCACTGACAAATGAGCATGCGCCGTGATGTTGATGCAGTAGTTGATAAGAAAAATCAGTCGAAATGAAGATAAGATTAAATAATTTTGGAGAAAAAATTTGAGTTTTTGAGTAATATTGTTTTTTTCATTTGGAAAAATAATTTTTTTGTAAAAATTTGGTTCTATTGTGCAGGGGCGGATCTAACTTTTCGGGGGCCCGGGGCTTGAGATTTTTTCGGGGCCCCTTTCTCAAAATTTTTAATAGCGATCTTTTTTTTTTTCTTCTTTTAACTACCTTTTTTTTTTTTTTTTTTTTTTTTAGTACATGGCCCAGAGTCTCGGGGGCCCCTTAGAATTTGGGGGCCCGGGGCTCAAGCCCCGATAGCCGGGTGCTAGATCCGCCACTGCTATTGTGTTAGAAAATTTAATTTTCATGTTAAAATTGATGATTTTAAGTGAAACAAGTTTCATTTTACAAAAAAAATAGAATATTTTAGAAAAATCGATTTTTTTATTTGAAAAATTGAATTAATTTTAAATATAAATTGAATATTCAATTAAAAGCGACTCATGAAAATCGAAAATCAAATTTACGTATGTTAAGAAATAATCAAATTTTCAAATAAAATGCGATTTATTTAAGTCGAACATCAAACTATCAATTTTCTAATTCCAGTTGTTATTTAGCAGTATTAAGCCTAATATTAGGTCTAATAATGCTAAAATAATGTAAATAAACAAAAATATTTTGGACATACAAGTAAATGGAAGAAATTTAAATTAATTTTTATTTTTCAGCTCGGCGGATACAAGCGGATGAGGTGGTCGATGATGGACACGTATTTTGTTTTTTTTAACGCACAGGGGATCAGGCTCGATTTTAATCGTCGTTTGATTTAATGAGAATAGAAGACAAGGTGAGGAATTATTCGGCAACGAAGAAAAATTGAATAATTTTAGAGGAAGAAGATTAGACTTTTTGGGTAAATATTGTTTTTTAATTTGGAAACACGAATTTTTTGGGGAAAAAATTCAGTGTTTTCAGTCATAAATCGAGAGCAAAATCGAATAAGAGCCGCGACCGAGAAAGGTGATTTGATATGAGAGCCGTCTTCGAATAATAGCCGGCTACAGCGAGGTTATTATTACCAACGTAACGAGAAACGAATCGATTGGGAACGAAACGCACAAAATCTATGAACGTAGAGCATACATGAACGTAACATTGACATCAGCCACTATTTAAAATAAGAGCCGCACTCGATTAATAGCCGCGGCTGAAAGTTTGGAAAGTTTTGAATAAGAGCTGCGGCTCTTAATCGCAAAAATACGGTAATTCGTTAAAAAAAATCAAATTTTTGGTTAAATAATTCCGTTTTTCTGCAATAAATGAATTTTAGGTGAAAATTTGATTTTTACTGAATTTTCATGGTTAAAAAATTGATATAGTCTCAAGTATTTGAACGATTTGAAATGATAGTGTTACGAACACTTTTTCTTATGTGTTTTTAATTCGTGGCTATGCCCGAAACGGCGAGAACACAAACCACACTCGAACGGCTTTTCTCCAGTGTGCTTCAGCAAATGAGATCTCAAGTTCCCCGACTGGGCGCAGCAATAAGAACACAAGTGACACTTGAACGGTTTCTCCGCAGAATGAATTCTAAAATGCACTTTGAGTTCGTGACTCCGCTTGAACGAACTCGGACACCCAGAACATTTGAACGGCTTCTCCGCCGAATGGACCTTCGAATGTTGTTTCAACAAATCGCTCCGCTTGAACGAACTAGAACACAAATGACACCTAAACGGCTTCTCTTCGGAATGAGTCGTCAAGTGCGTTTTCAAGTTTGAAATCTGCTTGGCGCTGAAGGAACACAAATGACACTTGAACGGTTTTTCCGCCGTGTGGGTCCGCAAATGCGACTTGAAGTTGCTGCTCTGTAGGCACGAATAAGAACACAAATGACACTTGAATGGTTTTTCTCCTGCGTGGGTCTTCAAATGCAAATTTAAACCCGTGCGGGAAGAAAACGACTTGCAACATTCGGGACATTCGAACGGTTTTTCACCGGTGTGCGTTAACACGTGCGCCTTTAAAACTTGTTTGCGTTTGCACGAATAAGAACACAAATGACACTTAAATGGTTTTTCTCCCGTGTGATCCCTCATGTGCATCGTCAACTCCGTTCTGCGCTTGCCGGAAAAAGAACACAAATTGCATTTGAAGGGTTTTTTCGCCGAATGGAAGACCAAATGCTGCTTCAAGCTGTCGCTTCGATTACATGTGTAAGAGCACTGGTCGCATTTGAACGGCTTGTCGCTGTCGTGAGTCACCAAGTGTCTGTTCAACGTCCCGTTGGTCGAAAACAATTTAAAACACAAATTGCATTGGAACGGTTTTTCCCCGGCGTGTCTTGCCAAATGCACCTTCAAACCCTGGGCTTGTTTGCAGGAAAAAGCACACAGGTGGCATTTGAACGGTTTTTCGTCGATGTGAGTCCTCAGGTGTCCCTTCAAGCCCGTCTGAACGTTTGTAGAATAAGCACACAGGTGGCATTTGTATGGTTTTTCTCCCGTGTGAGTTCTTAGATGCCAAATGAGCTCGCTCTTTCGTTTGTAGGAAGACGGACACGATTCGCATTGGAACGGTCTTTCGCCGGTGTGGTTCATCATGTGGTATGCCAAATTCTCCACCACTCTGGTTTTGTATTCGCATAAGTTGCAATTGTGCTCGGGTTTGTCGCTTTTTCGCTTTTTTCCTGCGTGGTTTGTCAAGTGTCGTTTTAATCCCAGGCTGGTCTTGAATATTTTCTCGCAAAGATGGCATTCGAATGACTTTTCCATCGTGATGAGAATTTTCAGTGCACCTAGACGAAAAATACACAAAAAGGACTTCTTTTTATATTTCTTTGTGCCTAAAAAGCCCATTTGTACGTGCGTAGTGCCTAAAAAGGTGTATTTTTTCACCTTCGCGCGTCTAAAAAGGCAACATACCTGTCACATACCTGAGGTGTGGAGACAATGCAATACATCGGTGAGAGACAAAGCCAACTTGCGCCGATATTACGGTACATAAACGGAGACCGATGCGTGTGTGTCGGTTAACTTTTTGAAGTGACCCCTCTCGTCAAGGTACCTAAAACTCTCGCGCCACCTAGCGATAATCTGAGATATATATCTTGATAAACATCGGTACTTTGGAGTAGAAACAGTAAATAAATGGACACATCTTGATGAAATTTTAATTTATTTTTATTTTTCAGTGGGACGGACACATTCGGAGCTGGATTTTGTATTGATTTTTGTCAATTAAACGATTTTAATCGTTGTTGGATTTAATGAGAATTGAAGAAATTGTGAGGAAAGTTGACAGGAAACATCATTCGGTATGAAGAAAAATTGACTAATTTTCAAGAAAAAGTTGTATTTTTTAGCTAAAAATTGGATTCGTTTTTGGGAAAGGAATTCAGTATTTCTGCGAAAAACTGAATTAGTTTTTTGAGTAAAAAATTGAATTTTGGGTAAAAAAAATTAGTTTTAGGTAAAGATTTGTATTTGTATTTGTATTGTAACATTGAACTTTCACGGTTAAAATAATAGTGAAATAATAAATAGTGTTATGAACACTTTTCCATGTGTTAACTGTTTTTAATTCGTTGCTATGCGCGAAACAGCAAGAACACAAACCGCACTCGAATGATTTTTCTCTCGTGCGAGTCTTCCAGTCATATGATATATGATATTATCATAATGCAGCTAAAATAAATATATTATACCAGTGCAATCTGACATTGCACTAACGTAAAACACGATTTTATGTAGTTTTCTTTCAAGCTGTAACATTCCTGTTAAATTTAACTGCTAAATGATCAAACGTGCCATCTATTCAGGGCTGGACTGGGAACAAATTTATTGCCAGGAAATCTGGGTGTCCGGGCCACAATTAATGAAGTCGGGACAAGCCAGAGCGGGCCGTGACAGGCCACAGCGGCCACGGGCCACCGGGAAACTCCCGGTAGCCTGCCGGGCCAGTCCAGCACTGCATCTATTGGCAAAATTACCGGTAGTCATTTATTTGGTATAAACAGCATAACCGTCACAATGTAAATGTAAAATTTAAAAGGAGTGTGAATCTTAGGAATTTCGGGACTCTATGATACCCGCGATATTCAAATGCGCGACGTCGCGGGTTAGAATACCGTTTGTAGTCATACCCGCGGAGACGTAGCGCATGTGAATCGTGAGAACATTGGTCCGCGCGACGTACAAGTGAATACTGCATGTATTCACTTGCGCAACGTCAGCTATAACCAAAAACATGATTTAACAAAATAATTTATTACAACATTCAAATTTAATTCTTTACACTCAGCATTTCCTAAACAGATGAAACCTATTCTTCCATCGGCATTCATAAACACTTGTCGACCTTTTGGCTAAAATCAAAGTATAATATCGTATTTTACCAAATAAGAGCCGCGGCTCTTCAAAACGGGCACTCTGAGCCACGGCTCTTAATTGAGGGTGGCTCTTATTACGATTGTTTACCATATTTTGATTGGAATTTCAATTTTTTCATTGAAATTTCACTTTTTTCCATTAAAATTTCACTTTTTACCATTGAAATTATACTTTTTTGATTAAAATTTCAATTAATTTCATTACAATTTCACTTAATCTCATTAAAATTTCACTAAATTTCATTAAAATTTCACTGAATTTCATTAAAACTTTCACTTTTTTCATTAAAATTTTATTTTTTAGTGAAATTTTAATTTTTTCCTATACAAATCCTATAAATCCTATAAAATTTCCACTTTTTTTAAAAAATTTTCTATCCAAATAACCATTACCATCGACGAATGTTTCATTAACCGTTTCCTGTTTGGTTACAAAAGCCCTTGAATAGTAGCCGCGGCTACTATTTGAGGGCGGCTACTATTCGAGGGCGACTCTTAATCAGTAAAATACGGTATTTGCTCTTTCGCTGCGTATTTCCCTCGTATGATCAACGATTGGATCCTGGCTCAATGGTCTCGTAAAATCTCCACTTGCAGCCCAGTACGCCGTTGGTCCACCTAATTAAACCTTTCTTGTTCTAAAAATTAACCGTGTATAATGGCGCATTATGACTCGGGCACACAGGTCCCTCTCCTAGGGGTCCCCAAACGCCATAATGCACCATTGCCAGTATTGAACGGTCTTGTATTCCACGTGACCCGGAAATGACTTTCAGGCGCTTCACGAATCACGAGGCGAGGAATTTAGGCGAATTGTACACAAATGTCGACATTTGTTTTGTAAAAAAAAAGAAATTTAATGTTAAAATTCATCGGCGGTAAACAAATGATAATTAGGAATAAAATGCACATCACTTTGTGTCACGTGGTTAAAAATGGAGGCGTAAAATAAATGCAGGGAAAATGTGAAATGCGAACAGTGTGTGGCGAGCGTCACGATTTGAGCAGATCGAGCTGTTCCTGGTATTCGGTAAAAAGACGCTGCAAGCGAAGGTTCGAGCTGACGATCAGAAGAATTTCGTTGAGGAGATCGTGTTTGTACAGACCCTGGAAATTTGGAAGGGTTTTTTAAGGATTGTTGCGGAGTTTTCGGTTGGTTTTGAGGTTTACCAGGACGTAGGGATCCCAGTTGATTTTGGTGGTTTTGTGGAGCGGGCCTAGGAGGCCGTTGCACAGTTCGCGAAGCCTGATTTCGTTACCTGGAATGGAAAGAAGTCGCAGTTAGAATTGGTAAAAAATTCTTAGGTGGTTTTGCGAATTGAGAATTGTTTTTGCACATGTGATGAACATGTTTCTTTTGTATATAGAAAAAGATCAATTGTTTTTCATTTTTACACATGAAAATGCACTTTTTCAACATAAAAATGTAATTTTCTTTGCATTCTTTTGTCCACTATATTTTTGCATTATTTGCTTTTTTTCTTCCACTTTCCCCTCTTGCATTTGCTTGCAGTTTATCGTTATGAAAAAGCCGTTTATTTTCTTTTCCAAAAAATGCATTTATTTTGCGTTGTTTTGTACATTTTTATGCATTTTTCTGTCACATTTATGCATTTTTCTGTCATATTTATGCATTTTCTGTCATATTTATGCATTTTTCTGTCATATTTATGCATTTTTCTGTCATATTTATGCATTTTTCTCACAAAAACTGCAAGAAAAACGCATCCTTCCCCAGCATTCTTGTAAAAGTGCATTTAACTTGCCCAAAACCAAGAAAAAGAGAAAAAGTCACCTTCGTGAGTCAAATATCTAGCCAAAGTCAAGAGCCAAAACTTGTACTCCTTGCCGGATCGCAAACTCAACGCCGCCGACAACTGCGAATCCAAAAAACTAATAGTGCTCGCTTGCTGCACGGCGGGCATGCTCCGAAACAGCCTCGACGCCTGTTGAAAAGACCTAAAACGACAACAACAAGGCGAATTTCGTCGCAAACCAAACCCTTCACAATTCCATACTTCCTTCCCTGCGCCTGCAACGAAGCTAGCGGCAGCACGGTGCCGTTAAACACCGACTGCGAAGGTAAAAACGATTGGTGATCGGAATATTGCTGGATTAAGTCGTCCGTGTTCGATATGAGCAGCCAACACGCCATGCTGTTGCTGAATGTGTACGATTTTCCAGACGAGAGGGTCATCAAGGGTGATCCGCTGTCCGTTAGACTCGATGTGACGAGCGAGAGGTCGCTGGAACTCATGATCGGGTAGAGGGATTCATTTTTCACGATGATTTTCTCGTTTCGGATGTCCCTGCGCACGGAAAATGGCAAAAAGTGACACTGCTCATCATTTACCCCGATTAAATCATGATTTACCCCGATTAAATCATGATTTACCCCGAGTAAATCATGATTTACCCCGATTAAATCATGATTTACCCATATTTCACGATTTTCTCTTGAAAAATCATGATTTTCCTTAAAAAATGATGATTTCCCTTGAAAAATGATGAATTCCCCTGATTAAATCATGATTTCATCAATTAAATCATGATTCCCCTTGAATAATTATGATTTCCTCAATAAAAATCATGATTTCCTCAATAAAAATCATGATTTCCTCAATAAAAATCATGATTTCCTCAATTAAATCATGATTTGCCACCGATTAAATCATGATTTACCCTGATTAAATCATGATTTTCCTTGAAAAATTATGATTTGCCACTTATTAAATCCTGATTTAAAAGAAGATGATTTTCCTTTCAACTCACCAAACAAAAACATGCGCTTTCGTCGTGACGACCATCACGTAGGAATCCTTGCTCTGCAGCCTGGAACAGGCGCTCGGCAATACGACGGTCGGCACCAAGCGTTGGCCCAAATTGGAAAAAATGGACAGACTGTTGTCCTCGCACGCCACGCTGATGGCCTCGCGGTTGCCGGTGATGGCGACGCCGCGCGAATGCAGGAGGACTTCCCAACAGCTCTTGCCCTCGCCCACGGTGCACTTGAGCTTGTGCACGCTCGTCGTCGCCGACACTTGCACCGTGTTGTCCAGCTCCAACAACAAGTTCGTCTCTTTCTTGTCCGTCGTCACCTTGTACGTCAACATTTTCTCCGCTTTCAGCGCGGGCAGATGCAACGAACCGTGCCCCGAACGCGCTTCCCTCGTTTGCTTCTCCGCAACGGGGACCTGGAAAAAAGTAAAATAAAAAAACAATAAATCAGTTGAAAATTGAATAAATCGGTTAAAAATTGAATAAATCGGTTAAAAATTGAATAAATCGGTTGAAAATTGAATAAATCGGTTAAAAATTGAATAAATCGGTTGAAAATTGAATAAATCGGTTGAAAATTGAATAAATCGGTTGAAAATTGAATAAATCGGTTGAAAATTGAATAAATCGGTTGAAAATTGAATAAATCGGTTGAAAATTGAATAAATCGGTTGAAAATTGAATAAATCGGTTGAAAATTGAATAAATCGGTTGAAAATTGAATAAATCGGTTGAAAATTGAATAAATCGGTTGAAAATTGAATAAATCGGTTGAAAATTGAATAAATCGGTTGAAAATTGAATAAATCGGTTGAAAATTGAATAAATCGGTTGAAAATTGAATAAATCGGTTGAAAATTGAATAAATCGGTTAAAAATTGAATAAATCGGTTGAAAAATAAACGAATCTGTTTAAAAATAAAAAAATCGTTTAAAAACTGAATAAATCGTTAAGAAACGAATAAATCGTTAAAATATCTAAATAAATCGTTAATAAATCTAAATAAACCGTTAAAAAATAGTAAAAAATCGAAAAAATCGTTAAATAATCGAAAAAATCGTTAAAAAATCGAATAAATCGTTAGCAAAATCGAATAAATCGTTAAAAATCAAATAAACCGTTAACAAAATCGAATAAATCGTTAAAAAATCAAAAAAATTAAAAAAAATAAAAAAAAATCGTTAAAAATCGAATAAATCGTTAACAAAATAGAATAAATCGTTAAGAATCGAATATCTCTTTCAAATACCGTAATTGAAAAATATCCAAACAAAATCAAAAAATAATCGACAAATGACCGAATAAATCGTTAAAAATCGAATATATTTTTCAAATCATTGAAAAATATCCAAACAAAATCGAAAAATAATCAACGAATGACCGAATAAGTCGAAAAATAATCCAAAAATGACCAAATAATTCAAAATACAATCCAAAAATGACCCGAAAAATCCAAAAATAATCCAAAAATAATCCAAAAATTTCGAAAAATAATTTTTAAAATCCCAAAACAGTAGAAAAATAAACCAAGATACCAAAAAACAATCGAAAACATCAAACAAGTTAAACCTCCATCGATTTCTTCGATTATTTTGTTTTTAAAATTCACCGCTATAGGAGTGGAAGTTGCAATCGGCGTCGCGATGACCGGGAGGCACTTTTCACCGAGAGGTGGGCGTCCCGGGCGTCGCTTGACCGGTTTGCTGTCATCAACGTCTAATTTCCGCTTCGATTGTGCACCCGAATCAGGAATTTTGATTTGTTTCGGTTCCTTCGCCTTTTCCACGACCCTAAAATTGAATTAAAGAAAAATTACTATTCACATACTCAATTTTTATTTTTATTTTTATATTTACTTTTCGGCTATTTCGGTTTGCTCCGGGTTTTCCGGTGGGTTCGCAATAGGCGATGTGGTGGCGGTCGGGGTCACGGGGATCGGCTGGACGTTTTTGACCGGGGTGCGACCAATGTTGGAATTGCTGTTGCTGTTTACGCACACAACTTCGTCTCGTTTCTCGATGATTATTTTACTCTTGGATTCGGTTGACGAACTAAAGGTTGGCTGGCTTTTACTGGTAAATGGCAGTGGAGCGTCTCTACAACACGGGAAATAGCAAAATCAATGCGAAAATTTAAAACTCCACAACGATTTTTCATATTCTAATGCAAAAAAATAAAAATTATGACAATTTTTAACGTCAAAATACGAAAATTTGTGATAGCATCTTGTGATTTAATATCAAAATACGATATTTTAGTACAAGATTTCCTGTTTTATTGTCAAAAAACAATAAATTTTCAAATTATTCATGTTTGGACATCAAAAAATCATAAATTTATGCAATATTTTGTGATTTAACATCAAAAAACAATATATTTAACTAATATTTCGTGTTTGGACATCAAAAAATCATAAATTAATGCAATATTTTGTAATTTAACATCAAAAAACTATATTTAACTAATATTTCGTATTTTAACATCAAAAAACAATATATTTGTCAAATATTTCGTGTTTGGACATCAAAAAACAAAAAACTGTACACACACACAGTACATTTTCATTTTTCAGCCCTTGGCCCAAATCAAGTAAAAAAAAATACCCTAAATCAGGTGCAGGTGCAATAAACATGGGCGTGATTCGCCTCCTGCCATCGGCCGTGCGAGTTTCGATCTGTTTATTAATCGGACCCTTGGCGGTCGGATGACATTTAATCGTCTCCTGCTGTTGCAGCTGCTGCTGGTCGATCTGTTCCCTCTCTTTCAATCTTTCCTTCAATTTGAGCACGTCGGGATTCTCGATTATCGTCGTCATCGAATCGTATCGATTGTTCATCGCCAAACTTTTGCCGTAAAGTTTCTGATGCATTGAACTCTGCACGAAGAACAATTTAAACAATTAGGTTAAAGTTTTGTTCGTTTCATTTTGTTTTTAATCGTCATCACGTGTTCCTCCTGCGTCAACGGCCTGCCGATTTCTTCGGGTGCGAAATCCACGTAGGCCACGGTGCCGTCCCACGAGCAAACCGTTAACTGGTTTCCTTTGCGGCTCCACGAAATGTCCATCACGGAGTTGGCGAACAGATCGTGAATCACGACTAACGGTCGTTTCAATGCTGTCAGCTGGAAATAGATTCCAAATTGATGTTAGGATTGGAGTAAAATGTGAAAATTGGTAAAAGAAAAATCAACAATATTCATCTTAAAATCAAAATTGACGTTAAAATCATCAAGTTACAACTTAAAATCATCAAATTTCAAGTTAAAATCATCAAATTTCAAGTTAAAATCATCAAATTTCAAGTTAAAATCATCAAGTTACAACTTAAAATCATCAAATTTCAAGTTAAAATCATCAAATTTCAAGTTAAAATCATCAAATTTCAAGTTAAAATCATCAAATTTCAAGTTAAAATCATCAAATTTCAAGTTAAAATCATCAAATTTCAAGTTAAAATCATCAAATTTCAAGTTAAAATCATCAAATTTCAAGTTAAAATCATCAAATTTGACATTAAAATCATCAAATTTGACATTAAAATCATTAAATTTGACACTAAAATCATCATATTTGACATTAAAATCATCCAATTTGACATTAAAATCATCAAATTTCAGGTAAATCAGCCGAATTATCGTCAAAATTATCCAGATTTATGACGAAAACCTCAAATTTGCGATAAAATCAGCACAATTAACGACAAAATAATCAAAATTGACATTAAAACTAAGGTAAAGTTCGTCTAATTTACACCAAAGTTGATGTAAAATTGACCTAACTAACGTCCAAATCAACAAAATTTGAGATAAAATCAGCGTTATTAACGCCAAAATCATCAAAAGAAACATAATGGATGTAAACATCAAAATCGACACGAATCAGCAAAACCTTTCAGTTTAACACCCGAAAAAGCACATCATTCATTTACCCAAACTGACAACGATCTATCCCGGCTTCCAACGGCGCAGCAACAATAATGCTGAACCTACACACAAACACAAAACATCAATTCAAACAACCAAAACACCAACAAAAATCAACTCCGCCATACTTTATTCCCATCTTTCGACGTCTTAGATAAAATATTCGGATTAAATTTCTAAAAAAAATAATAAATCAGCCATAAAAATAAATTTTTGTCACAGAAATAAATGAATTACAGCAACAGTTATCGCTTTCCGGTGTCCCACGAAATCCTTCTCGGTCCGCCATCCGTCGCGGTCGATAATCTGAGCCGTGGGGCCCGAATTATTCATTGCATGAGCCGAAACCAAATACTGTCCATCCGGGGACCAACTCAACCGCAAAACGTGCGTCGTCCCACCACACTGAACCCAAAAAACACAAAAAGAATTAAAATAATAAAAATAATAAAAATTCCGCTTGAAATCACTTCGTTGAACGGTTCCGTCACTTTAATTTCTTGCTGCCAATCGAGGGTTCTCCAAACGATCAGACTTTTATCATCGGACTAGAAAAAACGAATAAAAATCAACAAAAAAATCAATTTTTCACTCAAAAAAAGCAAAATAAATTACTTGCGACGCTAAATACTTCCCAACAGGGTCCCACGAAACACCTTTGACCAATCCACTGTGTCCACGCAGCGTCGACAATATTTCTAAATCAAAATTTCGTTATAAAAACACGAAAAAAACCTCGAAAAATTCGAAAAACCTGGAAAATTAATTGCATTCCATACAATTAACGAATTATCAACGCTGCAGGAAGCTAACCAGACATCGTGCGGGGACCACGACAGGTCTAAAATGTCTGCAAAACAAACAATCAATCAAATTCAAACGTTTTAACTCGTCAAAATCCGTCTTTTAACCTCCCGCGTGTCCTCTCAACGTGTTCACGCATCGCCACTGCTCAACATTGACCTTCCCACTCGATCCGAACACGGACGAACCGCTCAAATACCTTTAAAAAATCAATAAGCATCAAAACAACTCAAATAAATCCATTAAAACTGTCACCTCGACGTCTGCCAAATCATTATGACTTTATCGTCGCCGCCCGACGCCAGATATTTGCCACTATTCGACCACCGCACGCAGTTGACGCACGCTGCAATTAAATCAAATCGGACAATTTAAAAACGATTTTAATTCGACGTTTTAAAACCTAAATGATTGTCCATTTGGCAGAGCATTTTCGGCACATTTTCGTCTCGTTCGTCCGCATCGTTGATAATGGGCGCCATGTTCCAGATGACGATTCGGCCGCAATCCTCGCCTAAATAAACACGTATTTTAATGCGAATTAATTAATAAACGAATGGATTTTATACCTTGCCCTCCTGTGGCGAGTCGGGTGCCGTCCGGGTGAATGTCGAGCGAAAAGATTGGATTTCCTCAAAACGGAAAGGAAAAATTAAATGTTTTGAAATGCACATCGAAGGGTTTGATCACTCACCATCGTGCGATATCCAACTGGGCTTCAGTAATCGCATTTTTCCGTGTCCCTTAAATAAAATTACTTGTTCGCTTATTTCAAATGTGTTTCATAACTTCAAGCCATCTTGGATCCGCGAGTTCCAGGGTCAAACCCGGAGCAGATCCCGCGGGATCTACAGCGGCCATCTTGGATCTTCAAGTTCTTTCCGAGGCCAAACAGTAGAAAAATCGAGTTTGGCGCCATCTGTTGCCCAAGATGCAAAATGCAATGTGATTGGCCAACCTGGTCACACTGATGTTGTGTGTTGTGACTGATTTAGACATCAGGTCTACCGGTAGTACCATGTTTACATGTACTCAGTTTTTCAGATAAAATGAAAGTGCGAATTTCACTTTTCTAGAAAACTGATTACGTAAATGAATCAGTTTTCCGAAAAACTAAATTCCAGTTGTATGAGGTAGATTTTGGGCATTTTGCGCATTGAATACTGCATGTAAACCACCTGTCAGACCGTGAGTTTTTATTAAGTTTAAGATCTGACGCAACCAGTCGTGGGTTTTTATCTTACAATCTCCTATTTTTAATGTATGGCTTTTATTTTAGTGGCTTATTTCAATGGATGATTTGTTTGTAAAAAAAATTGATTTGATTTGGTGTTAACACATACAAAAATATTTTATTTCATTTCAAACTTTGAAAATTTGCAGATGTTTCGTAAAACTATGTATTATCAACAGAAGCCATCAGTTAAATTGAAATAAAAAATAAAAATATCAAATTGAAACAACATATCACACTTTAACTATACAGTATAACACCACCATATTACATTACACATTCGATGGACCCACCAATTGACGTAGCCGTTGGATTTTGGGTCCACGTGACAGCAAAATCAGGAATGTACAAATTTGGGTTGATGGCGCAATTGAAGCATAAACATCCACCATTAATCGACAAATCAGAACTCTAAAACCAAAAATTTGTACATTCATTTGGAGTATTTGAATACTTTTTAAAAAATTCGATTTTTTTCCACTTACCAAAACAATTCTCTCTTGCTCCAGAGTGAAATTTCCTTTCATCGCATCGATTAACGAAACCTGGCACTTGAAACGTATTTTGCTCTCAATATCTCGCGTGCTAATAAAAAATTGTATGACATCTACGAAATAAATAAATTATTGCTCAAACTGTTGCGTCCGTCAGACGTATACTGTTTTGTGTTTTTTATTTTTGTTTTATTTGGCACTATAAAGTGTGTTAACAATGGTAACACACTGGGCTAACATTAAAAATCCTTCATTTTGCGCATTTACCGGTACTTCACTGCAGCACACTGATGCCATTTGAATTATTATTATTATTAATCGTTTTTGAACTGGTTTTCAACAGTTTTCGTCATTTTTTTGATGATTCCTTAAGTTTTTTTCAGTTTTAAGCCATTTTTCATGGTTTTTACTCTTTTTTTTGTCAGTTTTTTAACTTTTGGCACTCCAATTCTTGTTGCGTTACTCGGTCACTCACCCCACATCTCTATGCATCTGCCAATCAGTGACCAGTGACTTTGACCCATTTTTAACCCCTTTTCCACATTTCACTACTACACACCAAAAATAAATTACAGAAAACAACCCAAACTGTTTTAACATGCAATTTAATATGTTTTTGATGGGCAAAATTCTTTTTTTCTGGTTTTTGACCACGTGTTCCGAGCGGTCATTATAACAATTTCCTGGTCCGATGTTTCGTAAGTTGGTTTTGTAAGATTTCTAAATGGTTTTGTGGCGTTGGCCACTTCATTTCAATACAAAAACGGCATTTCTTGGTCTTTTTTCCTCAAAAAATGGTCGGTTTCTGTGGCATATTGCGCGCGGCGATGAACCACGGCCACGATTTACTGAAAGATAGACACTGGCGAAAGTATCTTGGCCGACTCAGAGGCGGAAAACTAACTCGGACGACTCTGAACGCTCACAGACTGGTGACCGGGAGGACTCGGAATCCTCGCAGTCCCGCGACTCCTAGTTTGGAAAGTCCCAAGCAAAGAACAAGAATTTGCATTCAAAAACCAATTTCCAATAATTGGACTTAACTTGCGACGAAATAATCAGTTCGTACGAATGTAATTGGTTGCAATAAAGTATTTAATCAATTTATATGAGTCCCAGGCGGATAAGTTTTATTACCTACTGATTATCTCTAGATTGAGACCGTCGCCATCTTGGTCACACTGTGCAGTGTAGCCAACCTCAAGATTGTTTTGCCCTGGGTGTTGTTGATCAACACCATTGCCCTTGCAAGGCCAAGAGATCTCTTGACCCCTTTGCAACTTTTAACTCCTCCTTTTCCTCATACTAATGAGGTAAATAAAATCCATCATTCTAATCACTTTTTACAGTAAAATACATAGAAAATAAACACTTTAACTACTTTTCCCGCATAGTAGAGCATAGTCCCACAGTAAACCGGCTTAGCCAATAGAAGTGAGGACAACGGTGTGGTGGTTTTTGGGGTGTTCTACTCCATTGGTCAATTCTTGACCTTTGTTATTTTATGACACGCATGCGTCTAGCGCCCCCTATATTTTATGCAAGAGACATGAGTGAGGACAAAAGAAAATGAGCTCAATGTCGCTGGGAAGTGAAGCTTAGAGTAGCAGTGGCGTCAGGCTGAATTCTTCTTCCAATTTGACCAGAAATATCTCAAAGCGCGAAACGCCATTGTGAAAGGCTGGGAAAGAAAGAGCAGATAGCGTGAGAACGCGAAAATACCAACTGAGAAAACAAACTCGGGAAGCAAAAAAATGCTGAAATTCGCATCACAGGCAATGCTAAAGCGCAAAGATACACTTTGAATCAAATCAAGCATAGACTAAAAAACAACCAGTGCCAAAACATGCTTCATTTACCGCCTGGAAATTCATTTCTAAACAAAACAAAAAATGCTTTTTGGTTATTTGCCTCGTTACTAGTAGTTGGCATACCAATGAGGCTTTGTTATATTTTGTATATTAGCTCTGCTCAGAGTTTGAACTAGGATTTTGCCCTTTATATTTGACTTAAACTCATTTTATTGAGACCTCTTTCTATTGTTTACTTTCTTACTTTGCCTTGGCTGACTATGTCAGCGTAATTTAAGAAAATGCCTATGTCTTTGTAGAACCCCTATTATTGTTAAGTGCTCTTGATTAATATTAATTCTCCACCTAATTACACGAATTAGATTCGGACCAGGAATAGTGGCAATGGCCAGAAAAGTAAGAAGTAGAGATTAAAACAACGATCATAAAAAAACCGACAAACATCAACATGTTATGACCAATTTGAACGACTAATCCGCCACCATCAAAGAAAGCAAAGAAAAGGTGTTGCAACAACCTATTACTGACTAAGAATGGCTAGAATACAAACATTTGCGAATAATTTCAACAAATTTTTTTTTAAAGTAATATTTATAAAATCTGCTCCGTTCAGTTTCCCAATGGACCACATCACCAAGGACTTAGAAAGGGAGTGTACGACATCCTTGACCGGGGATATCCTGAATATCCGTTGCCCATCAAAGTTAGAGTTTATTTAAAATTTCTTGACTAATGTAGAACCAAGAATCAGACAATTCTCTGGAGAAAAGAAAGGAAGCGCATAAAGAAGAAGCACTGTATAGTAAAGCCAAGCAACAACAGATTGCATTTGATCGTAAACTGCTAGCCAAAATAAAGTGGCAGAAAATAGAGAAAAAGAGACGGGCCGAAGAATTAAAAAAAGTCCAAACAGTGATAAGACAATCACAGAGTCAAACTTGCAAAACGACGCATAGCATACGCAGCACAGCGACAGCGGCGGTAGGCAAACGTAGGGCGACCTCCATTTGATGTCTTTTTCACTTAAATACAACCGAGTCATATGATGACCGTTGTTGTCATTTCAAATGTGTTTCATAACAACTTCAAGCCATCTTGGATCCGATGCACGTGCAATTCTGTTTGGATAATGCGGTAGTAATGGCTAAATTTTGTTTGCCCCGTTTTTATTTTGAAATACAAAATTAAGAAAAATCTTTGTCTATCGTAGAAGATTCAGAACCATCACGGATCACGAATGGTGGCAATTTAAAATTTTGAAAATAATTTTAAATAAATTTTTTATATTTTTAAATATTTATCAAATATCAAATCCAGCTTCCTGAAGAAGTGATTTCAATTTCAATTTCACTTCATCTTAATCCTTATTAGAATTCTCATCAGAGACCCCGTCCTAACAAAAAAAACTACAAAAGTAGGGATCATGGTAATATCATGTGACATAGATAAAGTGATTAGAAAAAATGACATCAAAGAAATCGACAATAAGGGTTGAGTATTCGTATTCGGCACATTCGACTTTGAGAATTAAAATTTCTAAGGTACTTTTGACATAATTTTTATGTTTTTATACGTTTTTATACATTTTTGTAATTTTTTTTTTTTTAGAAAATTGAATTTCTAATTCGAATCAATCTTCTATATATGTTTCGGATGCACTTTAAGAGAGATGGTAGCATCTAAATGTGATTATCCAATTAATCGAGTAAAATTAATATGCGATCGGCAAATTATTGTCCACGACTTCCGTTTGTGCGTACAAAACATTTTGTTATGTTGAATTTGGACTGTGCCATTAGGACCAGGAATAGTGGCAATGGCCAGAAGAAGTGTTGTTTCTATTTAATTCACAATCAAAACTATTAAAACCTCGCTTTTGGATGCAAAAAGAGAAAGCTTCTAGACAAAAAACATGGCTGGAGCAGGAGATCGCTCGAATTAAGGGCGGAAATACTTGACCAATTTGCCGCTGAGTTTCTGGAAAAGTGTGAAGCATTTTTAGAGGAATGTTCGAAGAAGTATTCAGCTAGAAGTAAGAGATCAGAGAATAGAGAGAAAAACGCAGAAACAATAAGTTAAATTCACAAGCAAATGGAAACCTCGAAGAAATTTGTTCGAACCAAGCGGTGAGACTTATTATTACGAGTAATTACGAATTCACAATTAATTTTACATTTTTTAATTTTACATTTTTTACATTTTACATTTTTAGCCCTAAGAAAAATCTCAGGCTAGTTTCTGCTGTGGAGGATGCATAGGAGGAAGGGTTTGGGCAACTCAATTCATCGCGAATTCAGACGTATGCTAGTATGTGCCAAATGGGAAACCAAGTCCCAGCGAAACGGTGAGACTTAAGCCTAGTTCACATGCAGGCTTATTAGCTTATTACTTATTTAGCTTAGTTAAGAAGTGGCTCGTCGAATGGCTATACGGTAATATAATTTTATATTTTTTAAAAACAGGCACAAAAAAAATTGTGCATCTGACATGGAAAATTGTGACCACAAAATGAATTTGGACACCGAGGTAGAAGAGTGCATCAGCAACTGGATCGGAAAACAACTAGCTGAGAGAAAGAAAGATTTATTAAAAAACTTCCACGCTTTCATCAAAAGTGAGAAGGCGATTCTCGTTGAACACGAGGTGAGGTATTTTGCTCGAAGTCGGAGAGCGGAGAATAGAGAGAAAAACGCAGAAACTCTGCTAAAGGAAAAAGCGATGTCCCAAATTATTAACATGAACAAAGCAGCAGTGAAAGGACCCAACTTTCGGCCAAGGTGACTGACGCTTGTTTTTTTTTAAAAAAAAATGGGCTTCAAGAGGAGCAAGAGAGAAGGAATAACATTCTCGATGGCTTTGTGGAAACATTTTTAGAAAATTTCGAAAAGTTTCTTGCAGAGTGTAAAACAAAAGATGCCGCGAGAAAGCGACGAGCCGACAGCGACAGCGACAGTCGGGCAAAAAGTGTAGGCCAGCAGGAGGATCGCTCGAAGGGCGGAAATACTTGACTAGTTCCAGCAAGAATATTTAGAAAAGCGTGAAGCAATCGTTTTACAAGTATATCAAATTCACTTTCACATTCCCTTTAATGTGTCCTTTTTATTACAATTTGTCTTATTTTATTTTGTTTCATTTTGTTTCATCGATTTATTAATATTTGCTTTTTATTTGATCTGATTTTGTAATATTTTGTATTGCTAACTTTTATTTTATATTTTAATAGTATTTAAGCGAGCTAGATTTTATTTTTCGTTTGGTTGGCCTCAGCCCCCAACTTTGGAATGTGGCTGAGGCAATAAAGTGAGCTGCAGTGTTTGCTCCAATCGGAGCTCAGTTGTACATATGTTTTTAGAAGACAATAACACTCACCCCAGTGTGTATTTCATCTTCAACCTGAGCAGTCTTATTTCTCAACACTGTACAACATTTTACCGAACCAATTAGCTGAGTCGCAGAAAATTTTTGAAGAAAAATAAAACAAATTAAAGTTTTGTGGAAAAATCGAGACAAAATAAAACACTTCAAGATGCAATTGAAATGTTAAAGAAAAGAAAAGAAGAATGCAGTGAAGGAGATTACAGTGACAATTTTTTATGTTTATAAAATCTGCTCCGTATCACTAAAGGTTATTTCTTATATTTTGAAAGAAAGTTTTATTTATTTTAGAAAATATAGGCTAACAGGAAATTTTGCCTCCCCAGTGTATATTTCATCTTCAACCTGAGCAGTCTTATTTCTCAACACTAATATTTTACCTAATTCTTTTGCCAATGTAGTTCAAAGGCGTTCTCAGCCGTCAAGCGTCAAACTACGGAGAAGACTAGGAAGGAGATTGCAAGGACAATTTTTTATATTTCTAAAATCTGCTCCGTTCAGTTCCCCAAGCTAAACATTGGCAAAAAACAAGCAAATGCAAATATAAAATGCAGGTTCACCAGTTAAAAAAGACTCATCGAAAAGACGTCAAAAGGTTAAAGAATGTTTTGACGTTCAACGAACTCGATGCAAAACACAAAGCAAATACAATCTAGATTAGAGTAGCAAATAAAACAAATTAAAGTTTTGTAGAAAAATCGAGACGATTCTACACATGTCAAAGCTGAAACTCCACTAAATAAAAGTCTTCAAAATGCAATTGAAATGTCTACGTCAAAGAAAAAGAAGAATGCATTGAAGGAGATTGCAGTGACAATTTTTTATATTTTTTAAAATCTGCTCCGTAAAACCTTCAACACAAGAAACATTTGACCGCAAATCTGGCACGCTTATTTTCTCATTGAATAGCGCACAAATTGCACATCGGGTTGCTTTTAAGAGTCGGCTTTGCTGCAAGGCATTATCAAATTTCAGACTTTCAGTCTACTCTCTGACTTGGACTTTGGTAAAAATCTGGGACTTTGGCTGGGTATTTCATGACTTTCTCTATACTGTAATATTGCAACATTTTCTAAGCTTATATTTCAAACAGTCTGACACTCTTAAAGCGTGCCATTAGGACCAGGAATAGTGGCAATGGCCAGAAAAAAGGTTAAAAAAAAAACTACAAAAGTAGGGATCGTGGTAATCATGCGGCCACCAGGTTGACTGCAACCTTTAAGCTAGATTAGGCTGTAGAAATAAACCACAAGTGCATAAACTGGAAAATAGAGGATGTCAGGTTGAAGAAGAGGTAAGTACTTTTTTTAGTCAAAGAAGCAATTTCAATTCACTTAATCTGATATCCTTATTGGAATTCTCAGAGAAATCATTTCAGTTGGAATGTCAGCCCATGAGGCAATACAAAGCATGAAAGATTAAAAACTACACCCCAATTTAAAGTATTCTTCATACTGCTACTCAAGAAATAGAAAAATAGAAATTTGCATACAGACATAAAAGAATCAAACAAAAAATTGATGGAATGTCAGTACACCTGCAAATGCCTTCCACAAATGCATTTTTCCCAAGTGCAAATGCATTTTTTCCATCTGCAAATGCATTTTTCCATCCATAAATGCATTTTTTTTTGGCTTGAAAATGTCATTTTTGAAGTTTAAGACCATCCTCTTAGCAACTGATCATTTTGAAAATAAAAACCAGATTTCAGAAATTAAATTCCAAACTAAACACTTGGTATCACGAAAAACCATTTTCATCACAAAACCCACAAGACAAACAAATTCAATTTCAAATAAAAAATTCAAAGCGAACTTTGAAAAAGCACCAAAAGCTCCAAGAGATGCATCAAATAGTATTCTTGCCAAGTAAATACTCAACCGCCACATAACTGAAGAAATTCAGAAGAAATTCAGAAGAAAATACATTTCGAACTAGGCTTATAGTAGGCCTAAAATGGCGCCAGCAACAGAACATATGTAAGAATATAAATGGATTATTTTTCAAATAAATACGAATTCAGACTTCCTGAGATATTCGCGGAAATGTTAATCCCGTGTTTGTGAAACCGACCAACCTTTTGGAAATCAAATCCGAATTAAATAACGTGAAAAACGAACACAACATGTCGAACAGCAAAATCTTGCTGTTCACCTCGATTTGTGCCGCTCGAGACGAAATTAAATTACGTGACAGGTTATTGTTTAGGACAAAACATAAATAAACAATATTTCCGGAACAGCATCACCACACTTGCGCAATAAAACACTCATTTGACTAAAAGAAGGTTCAATTCTAACGAACGAGGGCGGCTGTCGGTAACACTAAAAACCGAGACAACCGACGAGCAACTATAAAAAAAAAAAACACGTGATCAAAACCCGAATTCAAACCACTGACAAGTGAGAAATACTTATGTCTGCCGGATTAATTACTCACATAAATCACCTACTAATAATATCCAATTTCTCCGCCGATTCGAACGAGGAGTCCGGAAAACCATTGATCTTATTGCGGTTACGTCCAAACATGGCGGCTCATGTAGGCGATAATAGCGATAACTTGACAACTAAAGCTTAATACGACTGGAAGGACGACTTTATCCGTGCTGACAAGGGAAGAAATGAAAGCTCCAGACTCAATAATCCTAAACAAATAATCTAATGAATTCTCGCCCTATTCAAATCTAAATTAGCCGACCCAAAGCAGTAAAAGGCGAGTCTCCTCTCATCACACCAGGAACGAACGACCGATCAACTATCGATCCACGCTGAGACGATGACAAAGAGCGGTAAAACGAATCCGGAACCCGAAAACGATAGGAATAAAGAACCTAAAACCGCAACCAACGACGTCCGAGTTTAAATTAGATAAGTAACGGTCATTACAACCTTTTAAAACGAGATAAATCTAAAAAGTTTGAATCAATTTCTACAGATTGTACAACTCGGTGCTTTTCTCACGATACATCGACTGACTTCCAAAGCCGTATCTTGGATTCACATTTACCTCTCAATATTTCTAAATATTTGACATGGAAATAAATAAATCGCTTTCCTTTCTATTTATAAATTAATACCGGATTAAATCAAAAGATAATCAATTCATTTCGAATCTTTAAGACTCTGCAGAACGGGCAAATCAAACAGCAAAAACACAAAAGCGAAAGGCGATAAGCTTTTGCCGACCATTGATAAGTCAAACAAGAATTCCCAAACAAAATAAATAGAAACAAGACTCAGCTCCAAAAGTGAACAAAATGCCTCGATCATTCTCTTCCCACCCCATCGTGTCCGTAATCAGATTTGCAATTAATTCGCTTTAAGTGATCAAATTTCCAATTAAGTCGATTTTCAATCGTTAAAATTGCAATAAAAAAGTCAATCAACTCTAATTTTATCATCAAAAATGATTAAATTTACAATTAATTCGAGTTTAACCATAAAAATTTTTGCATTTTTTCGATTTTTATCGTAAAAAAAGCATTCAAAACATGTATTTATGGAATTAAGACCAAATGTTAAACACCAATTTCGCCTTTTTCGACCCCAAACTTACATTCATCACAAAAACCATATATTCTGTTTATGCTCGCACACTCGTAATTTCCTCTCAGAAGGAAGAAATTCTCAATGACCAAAAATCAAAAAGAAATCGAAAACTGTTGATAAAACTGAAAAGAAATCACAAAAATTTGACTAGAAATGACAATAAATCGAAAAAAAGTCGATAAAATTACGCACAAATTTGAATAAAAATGAGAATAAATAGAGAAAAGTCGATAAAACTACAAAGAAATCATAAAAACTTGACTGAAAATAGTGAAAAATTAGAAATAAATCGACAAAAGTCGACATAACAACAAAAGAAATCGCGAAAAATGACAAAAAATTTAATGCAAAATATAAAATTCGATTGTTTTTCGTCAATTTCTCACAACATATGTTGAGGGGTGCCTCCAACTCCAGCAGTATCGGTTGATTTAAGAAGATTTCAAACAAAATCCTCGAATTTCGTTTCTGCAAAACGTACGGAAAAAGTGACGTGCCGAAATTGTAATTTCAGTTTGGCAAAACCAACCTGTCCGTTTGGATGCATCTACCATTCATTCTCTGAGAAACAATATCAATTCATCTTTTGCAAGATCGATGTCAAGGGGCGTACTAAACGGCGAGCCATCAGTAGCATCGTCATTTTCCTGCACATACCCATGGGTATTCGCATTTGTCCGGCACGGAAATAATGATTCTTCCTGTGTCGAGACTCGAGATGCGTGCGGCGCCATTTGGTCGGGGTCGTCGTTCAACCAATCGCGGACGATGTCGTGGTAAAACTGCTTACTGAAAAGCAAAGCAGCCATCGACTGGCGCGCTAATTAATGTCCACGCACATCTATTTATTCAGAAAAATAAACTTTTTCTCCAGTTTTGGTTTTACCTCTTGGCAAAACTCTTCGGATTCAGAATATTCAGATTGGCCACCTGCTAAGCACATACTACAGTAGTATTCTTCAAATTTAGGAATGAGTTTATAATTTTGACCAGGGCTGGACTGGGAACAAATTTATTGCCAGGAAATCTGGGTGTGCGGGCCACAATTAATGAAGTCGGGACAGGCCACAGCGGCCACGAGCCAGTCCAGCACTGATTTTGACCAGCAGTGTACTTCACTAATTGAAGCCGAATTAATTGTTGAACAAATGCAACAAAATAATGAGAAGACTTATAAAGAAACACCAGTTAAAATGGTTAAAATGTTTAGTCATCGAGATGGGAAATTATAAACTGGGAAGTGTACTAGTAGCAGTGTTAGTAACCCCTGACTCGAAGATGCATTTATCCTTAAAAGAAATAAACCTGTCCAACACAGATGTTCTATTGGGAAGAAATAGACCAGTTGGATATTTTATACCAGCAGAAGAACAGAAGAAGAAGAATTACATGAAACATCAACAAAGATACATCAGATCACACAAAGTAGTATTTGCCCAGAGAGCAACAAGAATTCGCTACATCAAAACCTTTTAACATAACCAAACCAGCCATTTTTACGTATTCGTTATATCGATAATTCGTCATAAAGAGTTTTGACTGTAGTATCAATATTTACAGTATTTAATTTTTATTTTTAAGGAAATGTGCTGAGGCTTGGAAGTGTTTACCTGATTAGATCAAGAGCAATTACTACCTAAAAAAGGCAATTTTTCAGTCTAAAATTGATTTTTCCGGATTTAAATTGAATTTTCCGGATTAAAACCCCATTATCCTGTCTGAAAATCTAATTTTTCAGTCTAAAATTGAATTATCTGGTCTAAAAAGCCAACTTTTCTGTTCAACATGCCCAATAACATTTCTCAACCCTCAAACCAAAAACAAAAACGAGAATTATCTCGTATTATTATTATTCACTTGAGCGCGACTTATACCCGGTACTATCTTGCGGTAGGAGTTGTGGTCGACACGTCACAGTGTATAAATTAGTAAAAATTATTAGTAAAAATTATTAGTAAAAATCAATAGTTGAGTTTGATTATTATTATTCGGTGAGTATATTTTAACTCGAGCTTAACGTCACATAAAATGCATTTTTAGAACCTTTTTTTTTACGAAAGATAACAAATTTTAAACATCCAACATCAGATGAATGTTGATTAGAAAAAATGACTTCAAAGAAATCGACAATAAGCGTTGACTATCCGTATTCGGCACATTCGACTTTGAGAATTAAAGTTTCTAAGGTACTTTGGACATAATTTTAATATGTTTTTATACAATTTTAAACTATTTTGTAATTTTTTTTTTAGAAAATTGAATTTCTAACTCGAATCAATCTTCTATGCTTCGGATGCACTTTAAGAGAGGTGGTATAGCATCTGAATGTGATTTTCCAATTAATCGAGTAAAATTAATATGCGATCGGCAAATTATTGTCCACGACCTCAGTTTGTGCGAACAAAACATTTTGGTATGTTGAATTTGGACTGTGCCATTAGGACCAGGAATGGTGGCAACTGGCAATGGCCAGAAGAAGTGTTGTTTCTATTCAATGCACAATCAAAACTATTAAAATCTCGCTTTTGGATGCAAAAAGAAAGCTTCTAGACAAAAAACATGGCTGGAGCAGGAGATCGCTCGAAGGGCGGAAATACTTGACCAGTTCGAGCAACAATATTTAGAAAATTTAGAGAAATTTACACGAGAGTGGAAAAAAAAAGATTTTGCTCAAAGTCGGAGAGCGGAGAATAGAGAGAAAAACGCAGAAACTCTGCTAAAGGAAAAAGCGATGACCCAAATTATTAACATGAACAAAGCAGCATGGCTAGAATACAAACTTTTGCGAGTTATTTCAACTAAATTTCTTTTACATAACTTTTATAAAATCTGCTCCGTTCAGTTTGCCCACGGGACCAAATCTTCAAGCACTTCGAACAAGAGTGTACGACATCCTACACTATCATCTACCAGCGTATCCATTGCCCATCAAAGTTAGAGTATTATTTTAATTTTAATTATTTTGCCCTGATCGATAAAATTTCAATTTCAATTTCAATTTCAAACCAAGGCGCAGAATGGGGGTAAAACGAAAGCAACTGAAAATTACAAGGGAGAAAAGGGATTCGGGACAATTGAACAAATCTGAGAGAAATCTGAAATCTGAAATCGACAGCTGCAAACCTGTGGGTCAATTTCGTTTCCTCATACATCTGATTAGACTTTGTAATCGTTTACTTTTTTTTATTGTTTTTATTTGTTCGAACTTATTATTATTACGACTTATTATTACGAGTAGTTACGAATTGAAAATTAATTTTACATTTTTAAATTTTACATTTTTTACATTTTACATTTTTAGCCCTAAGAAAAATCTCAGAGTAGTTTCTGCTGTAGAGGATGCATATGAGGAAGGGTTTGGAAAACTAAACGCCTTACGTGAATAGACTTACAGCGAAATGATTGAAACAGAAAAAAAAACTAGGCGCATTCGAAAAGTAATTTGCACTAAACGACCAGTGCAACTGGTAGTGTAAATTTCAAGTTAAACGACCCAATTTTCGAGTTTCAAAATAAATATCTGTGTAAAATTCAGTAGTGTAAATTCAAGTGTAAATATTAAATTAGTCCAAATAATAACCATAGTCATTATTGTTGTTTTTTACTCTAAAAAAAAACAGGAAATTATAAAAACATGATTATAAAATGTAAATTTATTTTAATTATTTGTATTATTAATATTTATTTCCGAACGGGAATCGGCTGAACATCCGCCTCAATCGCACAAACGCGGCCGAACGTCGGCCGCATTCGATTGTACAAATGCGGCTGAACGTCGGTCGCATTCGATCGCAAGAATGCGGCTAATACCTGCTAAAAAATTGTTCTTGCGATCGACATCGTTCCAACCGATCTAACGAAAATCCAAGATGGCTGCCAGCAAGACCCGATTTCAACGAGAAAACTCGTTGCACGGAGATTTTAAACGGAAACGTGGCGTACAGGCCGTTTCCGTTTAACCAGTTTACACGACATTTACACGAATTAATTCGTGTAAATGTCGTGTGAAAACGAGTGTAAACACGTTTACACTCGTTTTAATGACTTTTCGAATGCGCCTACTGTGAAGTGTGCAACCAAGTCCCAGCGAAACGGTGAGACTTAAGCCTAGTTCACACGCAGGCTTATTAGCTTAGTTAAGAAGTGGCTCGTCGAATGGCTATAATATAATTTTATATTTTTTAAAAACAGGCACAAAAAAAATTGTGCATCTGACATGGAAAATTGTGACCACGAAATGAATTTGGACCCAGAGGTTGATAGGACTCTGAGCAATTAGATCGCAAATCAACTTGCGGAGAGAAAAAAAGATCTATTAAAGAACTTCCTCGTGTTCATCAAAAAAGAAAAGGCCATCATGGTAAAACACGAACTCAAGTACAACGAGAACTGGAGGAAGCTTGACAAATGGCTGCGCCAGAAACATTAAATCGATTTTCTTTTATTGTAACAGACGAAATGTTATATGTTGTATATACTGTATATATATTATGTTATTTATATGTATATATTAATTATTATTTTTTTTTTAAGTTAAATTCACAAGCAGTCACGCCAGAGTACATGAAATGGAAGCCTCGAAGAAGTTTGTCCGTAGGAAGCGGTGAGACTTATTAGTTGCGAAGGGGCTCGTCGACGAATTGACAATTAATTTTACATTTTTAAAGAAGAAAAACCTTACTCTAATTGCCGCCGTGGAGGATTTCTACGAGAAGGGTTTTTCAAAGCTAAATTCAACAAGGATTCAAGCCTATTCCAAAATGAACAAAATGGGGGAAAATGATTTTGAAATGCCCAATGAATTGCGAACGAAACGGTGGGGCTTATTAGTTACGAACTGGCTCGTCGAATGGCTAATTAATTTTATATTTTATATTTATTGTCATATGTTTTGGGAAAACATACAAGTCTCCCATTTTAAAGATAAAGTGCAACCTTTAAACTAGATTAGACTGAGGAAATAAACCTATATTTGCTCATCTCATAAACTCGGTCTCGGGAGATTAAAATTTTGTCACCGAGATGCTGGAAGTATAAAATAAACCACAAATGGATAAACTGGAAACAACAGGACGTTAAGTTGAAGCAATAAGATGTTAGGTTGAAAGAATAACGTAATCACATATTCACAATTACGTATGGTGAAGAAGAAATAAGTCACTTTTATAAGTCAAAGAAGTGATTTCAATTTCACTTAATCTTAATCCTTATTTGAATTCTCAAAGATGACATAAAACGATCCTTTCTTGTTCAGAAAAATCATTTAAGTTGGAATGTCAGCCCATGTGGCAATATAAAGCAAAAATATTAAGAACTACACTCCAATTTTGCCTTAGAAAAATTGCTTGGCCAAAGAAAAGAAAGAAAAGTCGCAAAGTGGTAGTTGGGAAACCTACTGGTAGACCCAAAACAAAGTGATATCACCAACAAAAAGTTAGAGGACAGATATTGGGAAAGGTTTGAAACCAATTAGTTACACCAAAGTTGATAATCCATGACTTGCTACAGACATCCGCAAAAATATCAAACAGTATTGTGATGAGTGCCAGTCTCTGTCAAAGAACAAAGAAAACAACTTGAATAATGTAGAACCAAGAATCAGACAATTCTCTGGAAAAGGAGGAGGAGGCACATAAAGAAGAAGCACTGTATAGTGCATTAACCCGTGTTCACAGAATTCTCAGAGAAAAATCATTTCAGTTGGAATGTCAGCATGAAAGAGTAAAAAATACACCCCAATACGATCAAGAAATAGAAAAACAGAAATTTGTGTACAGAAATAAGAGAATCAAACGCAAAAAAAATTGATGGAATGTCAGTACACGTGCAAAAGACTTCCACAAATGCATTTTTTTCATCTGCAAATGCAATTTTTCCATCTGCAAATGCATTTTTTTTCATCTGCAAATGCATTTTTCCATCTGCAAATGCATTTTTTCCATCTGAAAATGCATTTTTTTCCATCCATAAATGCATATTTTTGCTTGAAAATGTCATTTTTGAAGTTTATAACCATCCAGAGCCACTCATCATTTTGAAAATAAAAACCAGGTTTCAGAAATTAAATTTCACTTGATGTCACAAAAAATGGCAAATGCCATTCCCTATCCCAAACCCACAACACAAATTCAATTTCAAATGAAAAATTCAAACCGAAGCCGAACTTTGAAAAAGCACCAAAAAACCCAAATAGTATTCTTGCCAAATAAATACTCAACTGCCACATAACTGAAGAAATTCAGAAGAAAATACATTTCGAACTAGGCTTATAGTAGGTCTAAAATGGCGCCAGCAACAGAACATATTGTAAGAAAATAAATGGATTATTTTTCAAAGAAATACGAATTCAGACTTCATGAGATATTCGCGGAAATGTTAATCCCGTGTTTGTGAAACCGACCAACCTTTTGGAAATCAAACCCGAATTAAATAACGTGAAAAACGAATACAACATGTCGAACAGCAAAATCTTGCTGTTCACCTCGATTTGTACCGCTCGAGACGAGATTAAATTACGTGACAGATTATTGTTTAGGACAAAACATAAATAAATAATATTACCGGAACAGCATCACCACACTTGCGCAATAAAACACTCATTTGACTAAAAGAAGGTTCAATTCTAACGAACGAGGGCGGCTGTCGGTAACACTAAAAACCGAGACAACCGACGAGCAACTAAAAACACGTGATCAAAACCCGAATTCAAACCATAGAGAAATATTTAAGTCTACCGGATTAATTACTCTCATAAATCAATTACTAATAATATCCAATTTCTCCGTCGATTCGAACGAGGAGTCCGGGAAACTGTTAATCTTATCACGGTTACGGTTACGTCCAAACATGGCGGCTCATGTAGGCGATAATAACGATAACCCGACAACTATAAAGCTTTATACGACTGGAAGGACGACTTTATCCGTGCTGACAAGGTAAGGAATGAAAGCTCCAGACTCAATAATCCTAATCAAATTCTCTAATGAATTCTAAATTAGCCGATCCAAAGTAGTAAAAGGCGAGTCCCCTCTCATCACACCAGGAACGAACGACCCATCAACTATCGATCCACCCTGAGACGATGACAAAGAGCGGTAAAACGAATCCCGAACCCGAAAACGATAGGAATAAAGAACCTAAAACCGCAACCAACGATGTCCGAGTTGAAATGAGATAAGTACCGGTCCTTACAACCTTTTAAAACGAGATCAATCTAAAAACCTTGAATCAATTTCTACAGATTGTACAACTCGGTGCTTTCTTCACGATACATCGACTGACTTCCAAAACCGTGTCTTGGATTCACATTTACCACTCAATATTTCTAAATATTTGACATGGAATTAAATAAACCGCTTTCCTTTCTATTTGTAAAATATAATCGATTCATTTCGAAAACAAAGCAATAAAATGATGTTTTTCATTCAGATAATCCGTTTTATTTCGTAAATCGACATGTTTTATCACTTAATTTTACAAACGGCTGATGATGTATTAAATTTATAGTCAATGATGTTGGATAAAAGCGCCATTCTTATCTCAAATCCCTCCCTCCTTCCCTCCCACGAACTAACTACTACACTGACTTCCAAAAACATAAATTTCTCATAAATTTAACAATTCCATTACGACATATCATCTATCATCATCTTTATTTACTCTATATTAAACACAAGAGCCTAAAATGTTGTTTAAACTCCATATTCCTACATGATACGATAGCAATTTTCAATTTCCAATCTGAAAAAATGATTTTCCATTTTTAATGAAGAAAGAAAGAAAATAAAGAAAACAAAATCAAAAATAATAATAATAATAATAAATGTAATGATATTTTTTAAACTAATTTCTACTGGTTTTCACTTGTCCTTCCTTTCATCTTTACAATTAATTGATTACACAATAACACCTAAAACACTGGACAAAATACATCAAAGTTATTTAATCGAACGTTCTGTATACAAACAAAGAAAAGAAAAGAAAAGAAAAGAAGAAAATTCACGCAAACCCAGGGCCAAAATTGCGATCAAAAAGGCGAAAATCAACAAAAATGTCAAATTTGTGTGTTTTGTTTTTCTCCAACTATTTATTTTATTGAATTCTAACTTGTACCACTGCACTTTCCACGAATTCATGGAATGGCTTTTACATCTGACAAACAAAATCGTGTATTTTTAAGTACAAAAAAACGGTTTTCGGCGAAATAAAAAGAGAAAGAAAACAATATTTACAATCGCAATGGTACAAAGTGGATATATATATGCATATATATACGTGTTTTAATTCACCTGCCCCTAAAAAACAAGAAGAAATGACAAGTCCAAGGTGTTGAGTGCACGCTTTCGTAAAATTAACGTTTAAAAAAAGTGGCGTATGATTTTCGTTTCGTTTCGACGAGATGAGAGAGGTGTCGCTTCATTTCTTTTTGTTCTTGTTCCCTTGGCCCCTCGGAGGGGTGACCGGTCGGTTGGCGTTGATTCCACCGTAAGTGAACTTCTTCTTGTCGGCCGGCTTTAAAATCTATAAGATAATAAAAAAATATTTAAAAATTTTATTGTATTTTATTTTAATTATTAAATTTCTTACTTGAAATGAACACATTAGAGTTTCATCGACGCTCATCATGGCGCCAGCGTTATCGAATTCACCGCAATAATTCGGTGCTGAAAACAATGTGACTAATTGTCTTTTAGCAAAGAATTCATATCCGTCTTCCACCACCTGAGGAAAATCAAACGACATGACATGTTAGAAGATGCGAACATTAAAAGGACAAAAAAATGTTTAAAATGAACGAAATCGTCCAAATTTACATAAAAAGCATCAAAAACAACATTCGAATTCATAAAAAGTGAAAATTGATGTAAAAAACTTCCAAACATTAAAATTAAAATCGAAAACATTAAAATTAAAACCAACTGTCAATAATCGAAATCGATTTCAAGTAAAAACATCAAAATCGACGTTTATCAAAAATGACATGCAAAACATCAAAAATTTCGTAAATAACGCCCAATTTACATCAAAAAAGACGTAAAAAACGTCTAGATTTTACGTAAAAACATTAAATGGAGACAAAAACGTCAAAATTATGATAAAAAATATCTACATTTAACGTCAAAACATGAATATTGACGTCAAAATATCAAAATTAACGTCAAAACGTGAATATTAACGTCAAAATATCAAAATTAACGTCAAAACAAGAATATTGACGTCAAAATATCAAAATTAACGTTAAAACATGAAAAATTAATATGAAAATAGACCAATACCTGATGTGCCCTACATATTAAGTCAAGGTCATGTTTATGCAAAAACTTGGCTACAACTTCAGCTCCAAAAGTGAACGAAACGCCTCGATCATTCTCTCCCCAGCCCATCGTGTCCTTGTCCGGATCCGACCAAAGCAAATCGCACAGCAGACCTTGGTCCGGAACGTCTGTGGGACGCATAATTCGACGGATTTGTTCCATCGATTGTAAATCGGGGCTGAGACCTGTCAAATCGACAAAATCAACAAAATTGCATTTCAATTACGCCCAGCGTGCACGAACCGCCGTGACAACAAAAAATTTTCTCGTCCACAATTGCAGCAACTGGTAGACAATTAAAACAGTCGGTGAACGTCTTCCATAATTTTATGTTATACCGTCGTTTACCTGCCAAAATCGAAGAAAAATAAACAATAAATCTACAAATAAATCCACTTTTATCGTTAAAAAACCAAACAAATCTACAATTAAATCGATTTAAACCATCAAATCTGCAATTAATTCGCTTTAAGTGATCAAATTTGCAATTAAATAGATTTATGTGATCAGATTTGCAATTAAATAGATTTATGTGATCAGATTTGCAATTAATTTGCTTTAAGTGATCAAATTTGCAATTAACTCGATTTTAGTGATCAAAGTTGCAATTAAGTGTTCACATATGCAATTAAACCGAATTTTATCATTAAAATCGCAATTAATAATCATTTAACTCGATTTTAATCGTTAAAATCGCAATTAATAATCATTTAACTCGATTTTAATCGTTAAAATCGCAATAAAAATCAATTTTATCATCAATAATGATTAAATTTACAATTAATTCGATTTTCATCATCAAAGGTAATTTAATTCGCACTTAACTCGATTTTGACCAAAAAATAATAATTAAATTTTGATTTTTATCATAAAAAAGCAATCAAAACATTTATTTACAGAGTTAAAACCTAATTTTAAACACCAATTTCGCCATTTTCGACCCCAAACTTACATTCATCATAAAAACCATATATTCTGTTTATGCTCGCACACTCGTGATTGCCTCTCAGAAGGAAGAAATTCTCTGGATATTTGATTTTATACGCTAACAACAAACAAATCGTCTCCAGCGATTGTTTTCCACGATCCACATAGTCCCCTAAGAAAAGATAATTGCTTTCCGGTGGAAAACCTCCGTATTCGAATAACCGCAACAGGTCGTAATACTGCCCGTGAATATCACCTACAAAATAATCACAATAAAAATTGTAAAAAATCACAAACAAAATTTTTTTTTTAAATCACGAAAAACATTAAACGACCAAAAATCAGAAAGATAAAACTGAAAAGAAATCACAAAAATTCGCCTAGAAATGATAATAAATCGAAAAAAAGTCGATAAAATTACACAAATTTGAATAAAAATAACAATAGAGAAAAGTCGATAAAATTACACAAAAATTAGAATAAAAATGACAATAAATAGAGAAAAGTCGATAAAACTACAAAGAAATAAAAAAAAATTGACTGAAAATTGTAAAAAAAATTAGGAATAAATCGACAAAAGTCGACATAACAAAAGAAACAGCGAAAAATAAGAAAATTTATCGCAAATTCTAAAAATCGATTGTTTTTTGTCAATTTCTCACCACATATTTTGAGGGGTGCCTCCAACTCCAGCAGTATCGGTTGACTTAAGAAGATTTCTCTCGATTTCAAACAAAGTCCTCGAATTTCGTTTTCTGTGAGTTGGACATTTTTCCCCGGTCTCGACCCGCGCACTAAAAAATAAATAAATTCAAAAAAAAAGACAAAAAAAATCAATCAAAAAAAATAAACAAAAGCAAAAAAATCGATTAAAAAAGGCACAAATTTGGCAATTTCTCAACGAAATCTTTTCCTTATTTATCCAAATTCGAAAAAAGAAGAATTATGCAATTGACCTCATTTAGATTGTGACCCATTAACATCGGAATTGAACTTCAAAATCGACTAAATTAAGCCAATTTTAATCGCAATGTACAAAATATCATTAGAGAAATCAGTTAATCAATAGCTCGCCTTTCGCAGTCGTGATTTATCTAAACGAGTGCAGATTACGAGGCCAATTGCGAGCGAATAATGGAAAATTCGAGAGACATTTTTATCAAAAATGGCCTTCGCTTTACCTTCTAAAAGACGCGCTATTATGCTGTCAATGTTCAATTTATCCGTTTCCGCCATTAAAGGTAGGTTTAGTTTTTCAGATTTCACCGGTTGTGGGCTTTTTAACGTGCGGATGGCGAAGGATTGCGAGAGATTTCACACTACTTTTTCTTTTGCGGCCTATCTCTCACAGACTCAAAATGGCAGCCGTTGATTTCTCAATGACGTCATTGAACCGATTGCGGTAATGCGATGGAAGCTCGATGGAACAACTCAGAAAAATTGTTTTATTCATTCTAAAATGTAATTTAAGTTGGATGTTTAATCGAATACAATTTAATAATAATTACCTAAGCCATATTTTGTTTTATAATAAAATTAGGTAGACGAATCGATGCATTTAGAACATTTGAGATGGTACGTCGAGGCTGCCGTAGTTTGAAACAAAATGGTGTACTCGGATAAATTCGTTCGAGACAAATTATTGGTCGCATTAAATGCCGATTTGGTGGTAATTACTCGTTAATAAAAGGAAATCACGTGAATTATATCAAGGTTTTATTGTTTTCAGGAAGTCGAGGACATTTCCGATGGGTGCGGGATGAAATTTAACGTTTTGGTGGTGTCCAAAGAGTTTGAAGGGAAGTCGTTACTGCAAAGACACAGGTGCCATGTTTGTTCATAAAAAAAAAAAACACAAAAATTTAAATTTAAATTAATTAATTTTATTTCATTTTAGATTGGTTAACTCGGCGTTGGACGAGGAAATGAAAACGATTCATGCCCTGAGTCAAAAGACGTTGACGCCGAAGCAGTGGGAAGAATTTAAAGAGAAGAATGAAAAATGAATGACTTTTTGTTGACTTTTGTACATTTCTATTAAATATTTGAAGTTTTTCGAGAATGTTTATTGATAAATCTATTTTACAATTCGATTGCAATTGGATATTAAAAGAATTATAATTTTCAGATGATTGGGTAAAAGATTGGGCGCTTTATGTTGATTCTAAAAAGGTAATGGATAACAAACATGTTGGAAATGTAATTAAAGGTTTTAAAAATAGACTAGAGTCAACTTGACGCGTTGGATTGCTATGAGAACATCGCTAACCAGTCGGGATCGGTGCAAATGGAAAGTTTGTTTTTATGAGTTTTGTTGCCTTGTTTGGAAATAAGTAAAGAGTAAGCAGCGTTTACAATTGATTGGAAATTAAAGACTCGATTCAATGCGATATTGAAATGTGTTTGCTTGTAAAATTGCATCACATTTATTTCAAGCTAAATAAAAATGAAATTGGAACCAGTTTTTGTCATTGAAAATTTGGGTCAGAAATTTTGATTGTTGTTTTTTAAAGTGCAAAAACTGCAAAAGCTTCAAATGTTAGAAAAGATTTTTTAAAAAAAAATTAAAAACAGCAAAACTGCAAAAGCAAACTTTAAAAACTACAAAATTAAAAGAATTTAAAAACAGCAAAACTGCAAAAGCAAACTTTAAAAACTACAAAATTAAAAAAATAAGAAAATAGCAAAACTGCAAAAATTTTAAAAGCTTTAAAAATTACAACAAAAAAACAGCAAAGTTCAAAAATTGTAGAAATTAAAAAACTGCAAAAAATAGCAAAACTTCTGAAATTAAAAACAAAATTAAAACAAAAAAAATAAAAAATAAAAAACAAAAAGAGTACTGCCAAAATTGAAAAAACTGCAAAATCTGCAAAATCTGCAAAATCTGCAAAAACTCCAAAAACTACAGAAACCGCAAAAATTACTAGAACTGCAAGAGCAAGAATTGCAAAAACAGCACAAAATCCAAGAATTGCAAAAACAGCCCAAAATCCAAGAATTGCAAAAACTGCAAAAAGTGCAAAGTAACAAGAACTGAAAACTGCAAAAACTGCTAAAACTAAAAACTTGGAATGTAATTCTGTAGAAGTCCCAATTTTTGTTTACGTAGATTTACATTTTAGACTACAACAGGCCTGTGAGAAGTTAAAATTGTGACTACGTAGTCACAATTTCTTCAAACATTAGGCTT
Source organism: Strigamia acuminata (assembly GCA_949358305.1). Taxonomy (NCBI): domain Eukaryota; kingdom Metazoa; phylum Arthropoda; class Chilopoda; order Geophilomorpha; family Linotaeniidae; genus Strigamia; species Strigamia acuminata. Next base: position 2,651,058 of record OX442320.1, on the reverse strand, counting down.
CAAGCGACAGACTTCTTCCTCCATTAGAAATGTGTACGACAAATAAACATCAAAATTTAAAAAAAAAATGTATTCTTTATCAAAAAATATAATCATCTACACTTGTTGTGATCTGTATATAAATAACTGCATTTCCAGCTGTGTCAACAGTTGCAGAAGCCCTGGGAATACCTCAGTATATTCTTAAGCAGTTTCAACATCCAACCAATCCTATCTGTCAACGGAAACATGTGAATCCTTCATTTGTCTTCCTTTGGTTTCTATCGGAAGAAAGAAAGCCGCTACGGCCGCTAGAAGTCCCATTCCACCGTAAATCCCAACGGTTATTTCAACAGATTGCTGCAGCAGCACCTGCAATTACACAACACTCATTTCCAGCACAAAACAAAGACAGGTAGGCTTACTTGAGCGACAACCGGCGTAACCATAGCGCCGATTCTGGCCATACCGCTGCAAGTTCCAATCCCGATGGACCGCAACGTCGTCGGATAAATCTATTCAAACAAATCTGTTTATTCGCTAGCTTAACTCTTTAAAACTAGTTGTATAAATGTAGTGCGAACACAGCTAGCTTATCAGTTTTAAAATTAGATAAAATTATCTTGTTTTGGAAACTGGATAAGCTAATTTTTTTTGTCTTTTATAGTTGTATTGTATGCTACCCACAATGCATTGCCATCGCTAGTCAAAACAACATGGCTACCATGTCAGTAGACAACCAGATTGTAACAATCTAGTCTGATTTGAAAATTAATCATGTCCTTTTAAAAATGTGTGGACAACAACATTGCGACTTGTTTGTCCGCCATTTTTTTGCATTAACTATTCATGAATTTATTGCTAAGTAGTGTCTGGAATAGCCTCAAATACAGTGCTAGTGCGAACGGTCTGGCTCAAAAACTTAAGCTATGCTAGTTCCGTCTAGCCTGTGTAGTGCGGACGGGGTATAATGCGGCTGTGCTTGATCGGTACCTCCGGTGTGTAGACGTACGCCGTCTGGAAAACTCCGCTGATAATTCCACGCGCTGCGAACAAAACGACGGTCACCCAATTCCGACTAGAAAATACGAAATTATTCACAATTTCAATTGCCAGCATGCAGTGAAGATGCAGTTATTTTAATGCGACCGTACTTACCTAAGCGAGCAAATACAAAGAAGAAAAACAAATATGCTGAAGCATACTAATTCGCCCTGCATCGTTTTCTTTCTGCCAATACACTCTATGACGAGGATGGTTATGAATATTCCAGGAAATTCAGCGATAGTTATCCACAGTAAGTCGACGTAGTCTTTCGTTTGTAAGCTGACGCAACCAGCACGACAGGAGGATTCCTCGCCTCCTGTTACGGCTGAAAGTTTGACAAGAACATTTAGGCCGTGGTCTCTCTCGGCTTGTGGTGTTTTCAGTTTTACCGCCGCATGATCTCGGCGTTCGAAAGAGCTCCGTTGTCATCAGCACGACGCCGTAGTAGCAGAATGCGCAAACCGCCCTGGAAGAAAAATTGGAAGAGTTTTTACCGTATTTAAAACTTCTATTTCATTTAAATGACAATTAAATAGACTATGGAAAGATTAGTGTATTTTAATTGTCATTTCAATTTCTTTTTAATAAAACACTAATTTCTTTACAGCTTAATGTGCATTTTGGGTTTTGTAAATGCATTTTTGCAACTTTTGGCCGTCAAAAATGAATTATTGTGTCCAAAGCTGTTTTGGGTCACCCCGAAACCCATAAAATTTTAATGAAATTTGGAGCTAGTCTCTGCAAGAAAATTTAAAACGAGTTTTATTTTAGGAAATTTGCAGCTAAATTTTGTAAATTTTCATGCAAATCTCGCAAAATTATTATATTTCCTTGCAAATCTTGCAAAAATATTACATTTTCATGCAAATCTCGCAAAAATATTAAATTTTCTTGCCAACCTCGAAAAAATCTTAAATTTTCTTGCAGAGCTCACGGTATCACGTAACAAATTTCTTGATATCTCGCAGCATCTTGCTCAAATCTGGCTAAATCTCACAGTAGTAAATCTTATAAACGGCTACAAAACGAGGTCGACCCTTAATCGAAAAAATACGGTATTTCCTGGAGTATCAACAATTAAATCTTACCAAATAAACCAGAGCAATAAAGTTGTCAGTCTTAATTCAGGAATAAACAGATCTAGTAAATTACCTCTTCGAGCAGTCTGAAACACACATTCCATTAGACACATCCGAACAAAACCGCGCAAACCAAACGCCATACATGAAAATCATCGACAACCAATCGGCCTTGCGGCAACGCCTTATTATTATCCCGCGAAATCCTCTTCAAAGTCTTCACCGCGCCGTCCGCATTTCCCACCGTGGCGTCAAACCGCGCGCTCTCAGGCAGCCACTGCAATTCAAATCCACTCAACGTCGCGCATTTATTCGGAAAACAGAAAAACCCTACCGATAGTCTCCGCCCCACAGACAAGCCGCACACCGAGTGTTAGTGCATCCGCAAGCTAAACAAATTAGTCATCAACGTCCCAAATTCAAACACTGACTCACGATCGACACTATAATGAAAACAACGAGTGGCAGAGACGACAGGCCTAACAGCCACCGCCATCCGTAAACCGGCATCACGAAAAGCGCCAGAACCACCTCGAAACACGCTCCCAGGGCCCAGAAACACTAAAAAAAATAACATTTTATCGCCAGATATTTCTTTAATTCACAATTACTAACCTCCAATAGCACTATGCTTATTGCCCGTTGATTGACAGGTAGAAATTCGGCGTACAGCGTCACACTGTTTTTGCAAAACATTAAACTTGGCTTATGGAGAAGAGTTGCTCGTTAACTTACGCTTGCGGGACACAGCCGACTCCGAATCCGACCAAGCCGCGAAGGATTAGAACCCATAGGAAGTTTGGCGAAAATGCACTCATGACGCCGTAATAGGCGAGAATGCAGGCGGACAGAATTAATGCCTAGGTAAATACATGTTAAAATGACGGCCAAAGTTACGGTCTGCGCCATCTTGATGCCAAATTCAGCACTAGATCATGTATGATGATTTTTGTGCATGCAGACTGGGATTTGTCAATTTGGCACAGACTGTATATACAAGTACACAAGTAACACAATGAACGATTAAACATCGCATATAAATAGGTCGGTGTTTAATATCGTATCTGCATCGATGCGATGTTAAATCGATCATACGTGCTACTGGGGAGTGTGGGATTGATTTATACTTTTTTTCTTCCGTAACTGTCGCTTACGAATCCCCAAAATGTGGAACTGATCATCATTCCTAGAAAAACGACCTGCATAAAGAAGAAATATGATAAGTGGTATGAAATGGCAAAAGACAAGCCTGAAATAAATGCATAATTAGTTGTTTACATTTTTTTTTAAACGTAAAAGTGCCTTTTTGTAAAATAATTTTTATATTTGCATATAAAATTAAATTTTTTTCACATAAAAGTGAAAGAAATATTATTCTTCAGTTGTAAAATTTTATTTCAGATTTAGCTTTCCTTGCTTGAAGAGTGACAAACAGGAAAGTAAGAAATATTGTTGGCATCATATCAACATTTCCTTTTTTAAAACAAAATCTATATATTATTTAATAATGTTAAAAAATATAATTCAATGTTATAATTTGAAGTGAAATGAAAAAAGTTAAAAAAAATTCAATTTTAGACCAAAAAATTGATTGTTACACCAAAAAATTGATTTTTACCCCAAAAAATTGATTCTTGCACCAAAAAATTGATTGTTGCACCAAAAAATTGATTGTTGCACCAAAAAATTGATTGTTGCACCAAAAAATTCATTTTTAAACCTAAAAAATTCATTTCTAGACCTAAAAAATTCATTTTTAGACTTAAAAAATTCATTTTTAGACCTAAAAGATTCATTTTTAGACCTAAAAAATTAATTTCTTAGACCTAAAAAATTCATTTTAGACCTAAAAAATTCATTTTTAGACTTAAAAAATTCCTTTCTAGACCTAAAAAATTCATTTTAGACCTAAAAAATTCATTTTTAGACTTAAAAAATTCATTACTTTTAGACCTAAAAGATTCATTATTTTTAGACCTAAAAGATTCATTTTTAGACCTAAAAAATTCATTTTTTAGACCTAAAGAATCTTTTTAAAACTCTAGCACATTTATTATCAACATCAATAAACTTAGTTGACTTTACTGTAGTAATAAAGGCTCCCTGCCAATGACTAATGCCCCACGAACACTGCAGAGCAGATGGTAAGATGCTCAATATCATCATCTCCATTGAATCAGCCATCCAGCAAAATCCTGTTGCTAAAGAAAGCTTGATTTGGAATTTACCAAACCCCATTTTGTTCACTGCTTCATCTATGCTGTAGGTATCTGCAAATAAATAAACAAACAAATAAATAAATACATCAATAATGTTTAACTAAAAACCGCCACTTGGGGGTGGGGAGGTCACCAATTGGATTACCATCGGGCATGATGTCAGCGGTCGAGGTCGATGTCATTTCTATGTCCGATGTGGCCAGTTCGAAATCGAATGAATTCGCCAATGCATCGATGGCTGATTCTCGCTTTTCATTGCGAAACCGATTCCCACCTGCAAGGTCTTCGTATTTATTATCACGCACCAGTCTCGACAATCGCGATGACATCATAGCAAATTTTTAAATTTCTATTCCCGTTACTATAGTGACAGCGATGCCCAGCTGGCAGATTGTGAAAAGTTGCTTCCCACCGGAAACAAAATAGCACGGTTTCCAGTACACTTGTGAACACTACATCCGGTTTACTTACAAACCCGTATTCAAAACTGTATTGGAATTTGAAACAAACATTGAAATGATTGGATTTTCAGTTTATTTGTGTAAATTTGTTGTTTTTTCGCGTCCAATTTCTGTTTTTAATCATTTCGGATATGCACACTAGTGTAATTTATGTGTTGACGCTGAAAACTCGCCTAAGAACAAACTTGCCCCATTTCAGTTGGTCAAAAATAAAAATCTGAAGAAAAAAACTGATACCAGATGGCGTGTCTCAGAACATAAAACACATTTTATGCTTATTTTGGCTTCATTTGTTAATGGGCCCCCATTTGGTATCACAATGCACCAACTAGACACGCATCACTTTGTTTCTTCGCCATTAATAAGCCATAAATCAATTGTGATTGATATAATTTTATTCTCCAAAGTTTTTCCTTATGTGGATTTCTAAGAAATTGCCATATAAAAAATCATTTTATTCTTCATTTACGACTTTAATTCTTTTCTTGATTACATAACAGCTCTTTATGAGGGCACGAATACTTAATTCCCATAGAATTAAGAACACTTACTATTGTCCATCACACTTGAGGAAATAAAAAATAATAAATTAAAAAAATTGACGAAACTAACCGGTTCTTACCAGTGAACTAAAATTTCTCAACCATTTCAACGATTCACAAGATAAATCACATTTTCTGTTTATTAAGCGGAAAAATAGACAGAAAATCTGCTACTATGGCTTTTTTTTTTTTTCAGATAAAAAATTTCCTTCATTACATTTGGATGGCAAAACGGTTGAGAACAATGTTTTTGGCCTTTGTGGTCAAAAACTTAAAGCAGCTGTACTGAAGGAAAGTTTTTTGTCCTTTGGTGTACACCCGGATGTACGTAGTGGATGCCAACAAGCTAGATCTTAGTCAGGGCCGAATTAAGGCTTTGGAAAACCCGAAAGATTTCCTGCAGGGGAGCCTTGCAGTTCTTGAAGGAGAAGTGCCCCAGAATTTAAAAACAAAAATTTATGCTGAATTTAAAAAAAAAAAAAATTGGACATTTTTATTTAATTAGGTCCCAAGAAAATGGCTGTGAAAAAGGCCCAGACATCCGTTTCTGCAATGAATACTCAGAAAAGACACCTTCACAACATTTTCAAGCATTTCGACGACATTTCTCAGCATGGCCTGCCGTGCCAGACTACACCGCACCCTGAGCCAAATATTGAGAAAGTTTTTTTTCCCTTCCCCCCAAAAAGAGTCATTTTTGGTGTTGGGACACCGTTTTTCAGACAAAAAATGTTAAAATGGCATTTTCAGCCAAAAACGGCTAGTTTCTTTCTTCTACCATCTATTGGTGGTTTTCCTAAACACTTAATGTTCTTTTGGTAATTTTGCCCTATCCAGTGTTGATAAAAGGTTTCATCAATGCACAGACAGATAAACAGTGAAAAGCAAATGCTTGTATATTGTTCGAACGTTGCAGTCAAGCCTACCTTACAGCATGGAGGGTTTTCCAGATGTTTCGATTGGTTTTCACGATCTGGTGATTGGAGAAAGCCAATTGAATTGCTTAAGTGTGACATGGAAACACACAAACATTTTTTAATAACATTTTTTAAAATAAATATTTTTAAATTTTTCTTCAACTATTTTGTAAAGAAGACCTAGGAGATTTAAGGAAAGTATACATAACACTTTCAGACTCTGAATACAGTCGAAACTCTTTATAACGACTCACGATATAACGAATTATCGATATATAACGAATACCTAAAAATGGCTGGTTTGGTTGGATGGCCATAGAACAGCATATAAAAAAAATTTTGATACAACGAATTCTCGTTATAACGAATCGATTTTTTGGATCCCTTGCGATTCGTTGTAAAGAGTTTCGACTCTATTCAGAGTCTGAATTTTATGGTTGTCATGCTGCAAACTAAATGATTCCACCTGTGGGTTTGGCTGTGTCATTCCGTTTGCGGAAATTGTTTGGTACACACTATCCGTGGATGTGTTGTAATTCCAAATGGCGACCACTTTTACAAAATATTGTAGTTTGATTGTGCAAAATAAATGGATTACAGTATTTTTTAATTAAAAATTAATAATAAATTATAAAATAAATTAATCAAACATTTTTAGTATTATCTGTCTTTCAGTATCCACCTCCGTCTTATGTACGACCGATCACGATCGATCGCATTACCACAATGCTTTCTGGGTACTCGGAATTTGTTCGTGCACGGAAATAATTGAATTTTTCCGTTCACCATCACTTCCAGAAAGTTTCCATGTGTGGTAAGCGGAACTATGTGTACTATGTCGACCAAAACTTCTGGCCGCTCACGGATTTTACTATCAAAAGTGAGGGTCAATTCTGACCCAAGTGAATGTATCATTAGATATGATTAGACGTTTGATTGTTGGATGTTGGGTCAGAATTATTGATCCTCGGAATTGTAAGTAAAATGTATCAATTTCTGTTCTGTTTGGTCGTGAATTTTTTACAAAATAAAAAATTTTAATTATAAAAAAAGTTATTAGGACTTCAGACCAGTTCGTGACGTGTGGCCAAAAAGTGGGACAAAAATTTAATGCGGCTTATTTACAGAGCAGGATACTGGAATTTTTTTTCCATTTCACCAGCCTGGCCCCATCCAAACTTCCAAGTACTAAATTTGTTTACAGTCCAGCCCTGTTTATTTATTCGCAAAACTTAATGACAAATACATCGGCACCACAAAATAGTATCGTTTATTTGCAACAGAATGAATTGGAAAATATGGAAATAAAACCTGAATACAAAAATAAAGCAAAAAGCGATCGTATAAAGTATACGACATTTCAAATGCTTCTCATTTGTGTATTGTTGAGTGTCTTTTCAAATGACTACTGTTTCCAGTTGCATAAGAGCATAAATGACACCTGAATGGCTTTTCTCCAGAATGAATTCTTAAATGTCTCTTCAAAGACGCACTTCCCTTACAAGAAAAAGAACATTTATGACACTTGAATGGTTTTTCAGCTGAATGTGTTCTTAAGTGTTTTTTCAAACAGGAATCCGTTTTCGAAGTGTGAGAACACAAATGGCATTCGAACGGTCTTTCCGTAGAATGGGTTATTAAATGAACTTTCAAGGATTCTGGGCGATTAGACGAATAAGAACACAAATGACACGTGAATCTTTTTTCTCCCGTGTGACTTGCAACATGTACTTTCAAGTCGGCGCTTTGTCGATACGCATTTGAACACAGGTGGCATTTCAATGGTTTTTCCTCGGAATGGCAAAGCAGATGTTTTTTCAAAGATGATTTCTCACGAGCCGAATAGGAACACAAGTGACATTTGAATGCTTTTTCTTCCGAATGAGTCTTTAAGTGAATTTTTAAACCATAGTTCTGTTTGCAGGTGAAAGAACACAAATGACATTCAAATGGTTTTTCTCCGGTATGGGTCATCAGATGCCTTTTTAAATAAGTCGAACATTCGAATGAAATCGAACACAACTGGCACTTGTACGGTTTTTCGCCCGTGTGAATTCTTTCGTGTACCGTTAAGCTCGCTCTATGCCTGCAGGAATAAGAACAAAACTTGCACTTGAACGGCTTCTCATCGGTATGCTTTAAGAGATGTCTTTTCAAGTCAGCATTGGCCTTACAAGAATAAGAACACAGATGGCATTTGAATGGTTTATCTTCCGAGTGAATTCCTAAATGTCTTTGCAAGTCCGCGCTTTGCTTACAAGAATAAGGACACAGATGACATTTGAATGGTTTCTCATCAGAATGAATGCTTGATAAATGTCTTTTTAAATGGTCATTTCGTTTGCACGAGTAAGAACATAAATTGCAGGTGAAGGGTCTTTCTCCGGTGTGATCTAACATATGATTTTTTAAACAATCGACTTTTGTAGTTTTGTAATCACATAAGTTGCAATTGAATTCCTGCGTACTGGGTTTAACCATTTTGTTATTTTTTCTGCGCTTCACCACTACTTCACACTCGCACGTGACTTATTGTGATTCCTTGGAGGTGTCAGTAATGAATCTGCAATTATCAAAAAGAATTTCAATAATAAGAAAAATTCATATTTGTTTTTAATGAAAAAAAATCTGATTTGGTATAGTACGTGATTAATTTAAAACAAAATAAAAAACATTTAAAATTTAAAATTAACAAAACAAGAGTATAGTTTTATTTATTTATTATTATTACATTTGAGTATGGAATATAAAAAAGGAATCAGTTAATATATTTTATTATTTTATTTTTTTATATTCCATACCGGTACTCAAATTTAATTTAAAAAGAAAAACAAAAACAAAATATACACTTATTTTGCTAATTTTAAATTTTAAATATTTGTTTTCAATTAATCATTTAGTAAACCAAATCAGATTTTTTTTTCATTAAAATAAAAAAACGAAGAATATATTTTCTTCTGGAATAATGAACAATGATTTTAGTAGGAATCGGTGACCATTTAAACCAAAACCGGTGAAAATATCCTATACGTCTATTTACAACGATTTCTGTGATCGTTTCAACCGAAATTGGTGGAAAATATAACCCCTTCGTACGTCTATTTCCATCGATTTCCATCGATACGGAAATCGGTGGAAATAGCCTCGGCCTAAAATCAAACATTAATAAGCCTAAAAATCCACTGCAGAATTTACATTTTTTTCATTTGTGAAAGTCTAAAATATTTTCTAAACAATTTGTTTGACAATTTTGTAAAAATTTTGCTTGGATCGAATTTTCAAAATATTTACTTTTCCAAATTGTTGCGATTAACTTAGCACCATAGATTTCAGCCGGCCGCGTGGTTGGATGCGGGTGTTTTCATTTTCTCCTTTAGAAAGAGAAAATTTGAATTCTCATAAATTCCTTCTGAATGTACCGTTTTAATTTTTACTAACCTGGTTACAAAAACGTGTTAATTTGGGAAATGTTGCCTTTGTTCGACTTTAACGGGACTTTACTGGATGTTCTGTTGTTCGTCTATCGATATTATCGAGAATCGACTATCGAAATCGATCGTCTTGTCAAGTATCGACTTCTTTACAACAACTTTACCGAATCGTTTAAAATGCTCTCCGTATATTTCTCGAATTAAGTTTTCCACAAAAACAAACAATTACAAGAAATCATATTTTTCACACCTCGTTCATAACTTTACCGGAACTTTTTTCCACGCCCTCCCACCACAACTACACTGGAAGTTGAAATAAACCTTTGATTTTCTTCCAAACCCAATTTTTATTAAAAACATCAATGATTCCTCCTCAAAAACCGAAGAAAAATTACAAACCATTAATAAAATCAACATTAAATAAGATGATGTAATAAAACATGACAAAAATTCTAGAGAGTGAGCCTCGTTATAACGAATCGCAAGGGACCTGAGAAATTGGTTCAAAAAATCAATTTTTTGCAACATAGTGTTCTATGGCCAACCAACCAACTAAAATATTCGTTATAACGTGGTTCGTTATAACGAGTTTCGACTGCATTACATTTCACAACAGCAAGTGACACATATCAAATGCTTTCACTTGAATGGTTTTATCTAGTATGAATTACCAAATGTCTCTTTAGAGAATCGTTTACCTTACATGAATAAGAACACAAATGACACTTAAATGGCTTTTCTCCAGAATGGGTTTTTAAATGTCTCTTCAAAACCGCACTTGCTTTACCCGAATACGAGCACAAATGACACTTAAATGGTTTTTCTTCAGAATGGGTTTTTAAATGGCTCTTCAAAAGCCCACCGTTAGAACAAGAATACGAACACAAATGACACTGGAACGGTTTCAGCCCCGAATGAATTCTCAAATGTCTCTCTAAAGCCTCGCTAATGTCACAGGAATAAGAACACAAATGACACTTGAATGCTTTATCTACATGCTGACTTCCTAAATGTACCTTTAAAGACCAGCTTAAATTTGTCGCGTATGAGCACAAATGACACTTGAATGGTTTCTCTGCAGAATGGATTTTCATATGTCTCGTCAAAGACCCACTTGCTTTACAAGAATAAGAACATTCGGAACACTTGAACGGTTTTTCAGTCTCGTGCGTCTGTAAATGATTCTTTAAACCCTGGTCACATTTCGCAGCAAAAGCGCACAAGTGGCATTTGAACGGTCTTTCTGTTGAATGCGTCGCTGAATGTTTCTTTAAAGCCAAACTTAGATTACAAGAATAAGAACACAAATGACACTTGAATCTTCTTTCTCCAGTGTGAGTCGTCAGATGTTGCTTTAAGCGACTCGTTTGCCGATACGCTCGGGCACACAAATGGCATTTGAATGGTTTTTCCTCAGAATGAACGAGCAAATGCCTTTTCAAGCAAGTTCTCACGTGAGACGAATAAGAACACAAGTGGCATTTGAATTGTTTCTCCGAAGCGTGAGTGCCTAGGTGATGTTTCAAACTTTTGCTGGATTTCGAGGCGTAAGGACACAAATGGCATTTGAATGGTTTATCCTTCGAATGAATCGTCGATAAATGACTCTTCAAGTTATCGTTTCGGTTAGAAGAATAATCACATAGATGACATTTAAACGGCTTCACCGCCGAATGCGTTATTAAATGACGCTGTAAACCCTTTTCGTATTTTGTAGTGTGAGAACACAAATGGCATTTGAATGGTTTCTCTTCCGAGTGAATTCTTAAATGTGTTTGCAAGCCCACGTTTTGCTTACAAGAATAAGAACACAGATGACATTTGAATGGTTTTTCATCAGAATGAGTGGTTTGATGATGTGTCAAACTACCACGGGTTTTACAAGAAAAAGAACACGAGTCGCACTTGAACGGTCTTTCCGCAGAATGGGTTCGAAGATGTGTTTTCAAGGATCCTTCTGCTCGTGTGGAATAAGAACACAAGTCACATTTAAATGGTTTTTCGCCGGTATGGGTTCGCAAATGTACTGTCAACGGCCTTTTAGCTTTGTACGATGACGGACAAATGTGACATTTGTAGGGTTTTTCTCCGGTGTGGCCTAACATATGATTTTTTAAACAGGGCACGTTGGAAGTTTTATAATCGCATAAATTGCAATCGTGCACCGGTTTAGTGATTGCACCCATTCTTGTTATTCTTGTGCACTTCCCCTCCATTATGCACACTTGACTTCTCACTTTTTATTCGTGTCAGAACCAAAATTTGCCTAAAATGGATCTGAAATTTAAAAAATAAAAATAAAAATTATTTATTTATTTATTTTTTAACAACAAAATCGATTTTTGCAATTTCACTCACCCGAATTCTGATTTTACAGAATTGGATGTCCGGTATTTCAAACTTACATTTTCAAATTTATGCGCCGGCCACGTGGTCGGAATGGAATGTTCAATTTTCTTCGTTGATTAACATCTGAAGTTGAAAATGAAAATAACCAGAGATTCCTCGTAAATATATCTTTGTAATTTTCACAAACCTCGTAGAAAAACGTGTAAATGAAGGAAATGTTTCCTTTGTGTGAGAGCGCCGTTTCTTTCGTCCGTGCGACACTACCAATATTATCGAGTATCGACTATCAAAATAGATTGACTACGATTACTCATGTATCGACTTCTTTACAAACAAGTTTCAAGTACGATTTTAAAATTTTTTCAATTTTAAATAGCCGTTTGTTGCTGCTGCAATGTCTCGTTTTTCTTTCTTTTCGTTCCATCTGAAATGAAATAAACCGCCATTTTCTTTTCTTTTCAAATCAAATTTTTATTGAAAAATCAATGCACCGTAATTAATTTCCTCTCAAACAACTTACGAAATCTACAAAACATGATTAAAATCAACACTGAATCAGTATCTAATAAAACAATTGCCAAATTTAAAAAACAAAAACAAAAAACAAAAAACAAAAACAAAAGTAAAAACAACAACAAAACATCAAATTCTCCACATCTCTACAACAATTTCGAGATTCCTTAATAAACCAAAACGAAAATCAACCACTAAAATACTGATTTCTACGCTTTTTCTCCACATTTCTTTGATATTTATATAAAACAATGTCATTTTTGTATGAGTAAGATGAAAAAAACATAAATCGTCAGTGTACACGTCTAAAAATGACCAAAAAAACGCAAAAAACACCAAAAAACACGACAAATCATTCCGTGTTTTTCAAATCATTTTCAGAAGGATTTATTTACAAGCTGAAAACAATTTTTTCCCTTAATGTTAGCAATCAATTGATTTTCATTAGAAAAGCTTTACACAATAAGAACTGGAAGAGATTTTCCCGCACACACAATCGAAATTCGTAAATGATAGGAAAATGTAATTCAACATTTAATTAAATTCCACTTATTTATGTAATTAGTAAATAAAATGGTCTAAAAGGTATTTCATTGACTAAATCAAAGGAAATAAAATGATAATAATAATAACAACTAAATGTAAATATTGTGTGTACATTGTACAATGATATACTTCGCTGTCAAAAACTCCCGACAGGTCGCGCACAGAAGCCAATGAGGAAAGAGGAAGTATTTAGCAGGACGGCCATTTAATTCCAACACTAAGTTGAGAGTAAAAAGAGATCTACGATGCTGGATTGCCATTGTTTCTTGGAATAAGTTGGTTCCGGTTGTTCGTGTCTGTTCCGTAGATTTTGCCGGCTTTTTTCGCCATGCTGGCTAGGAGTTCCAGGGAACATTTGTGAGTGGACCGTAAAGATATGGCCCATTCTTTTAGTCCTATTTCGTCCTGTATTCAAAAGGAAAAACATTAGTTCGGCTTTTTAAGCACCAAATTGGAAATGATTTGCCAGAGTTGGACGCAAAGGAATTCCATTAAATTGAATTTTTTGCGCCATTTAAATGATTTTTGGTCAAAAAATAGAATTATTTTGGTTTCAGAATACTGAAAATTACAAATTACAATTTACATGTCAAGAAATTTAACTTCTATAGTCGAGCCCCGATATACCAAATTTTTCGTATAATAAATGCTTATAAATGGCTTGGTTGGCCATAGAACATCATGTTTAAGAATTTTGATACAACTAACCGATTTTTCTGGTCCCTTGCGATTCATTATGACGAGGCTCGACTGTAATCAGTTCAATTTTAAAACATTTTTTCCCAGTAAAAAATTCAATGTTCAGTCAATTGTTCGCATCAGAAATTCAATTTTTAGACATTCTTGCAGTGAGAAATTCACTTTTTAGGACATTTTAGAAATAAAAATTAATTTTTAGACATTTTCTCAGTAAAGAATTCAATTTTTAGACAAATTTCGATTAGGAATTTCATTTTTAGACATTTTTCAATGAGAAATTCTATTTTTATACATTTCACCAGTAAAGAATTCAATTTTTAGACATTCAGTCATTTAAAAAATTCAATTTCCAGACAAATTTTCAGTGAAAAAAGTGAATGTTTAGTAGATGCATTCGCAAAAGTCTGTTTTAACTTGCACTCGAGCATGTTCTTTTGTTTAAACATTATGCGCATGCCCAATGCAACTGAAAACAGACTAACCGCCCTTTGTTATTTTGTAGTTTTCTTATTGTGGGCGGAGCCAAACTGCATTATGTCATAATTTTCCAATGGTCTATTCGGCCACGATTTTTAAAATTAAAACGCCGCTTGATTTTTCAAACAAATTCCGTTTGCGCCAACTTTAGCCACAGAAGAAACGCAATTGAAAAACTGATAACAACAGGATTAGTGAGCACGATTTTTCCCTCCTTGGTCTTCAAAATGATTGATTGTTCTCCTTTAACTTGTATGAAATCTGAGCACACTTCTTCCATTTGATCCATAAATATTAACTGGCAACAGACAAGCAAACAAAACACAAAATCAAAATTAAAATTAAAATAATAAACACATTTCATTTCTAGTTTTACTTCAGGTTTGGCACTGCTCGACTCAGTGTGGAGCTCGAGTCGATTCGGGTAAAGTTTTGCATAGCGCGTCTGCCATGCGGATGTAAATGGACCACCGAGTTTCTTAATATACCCGTGAATTATACAGTCAGATTCTGCAATTAAAACAGTTCAACTTATTTCCCCAAACAATTAACACTCCAGAAAATGACCCCAAACGTCACAATGATGCAAATCACGTTAGAATTGACTTAAACATAATCTAATACATCACAATTGACGTAAATTTACTGTAAAACGTCACAATTGATGTAAATATGATGCAAAACCCATCTAATTGACAGACAAGTGATCTATAACCTCACGATTGACTTAATTGCACGCAAAACATGCCACAATTGATGCAAAACACATAATAATTGACGTAAGTGCAGGCAATTCAACATAATTTTGGTTTAATTTGCATGAATATTGTCGTTTTGCATCACATTTTAAGCGAAAAACGAGAAAACAACAAGTGTATGAGGGTTGGTTTCACGACCTTTTTCATCCTCGTCGAATTTTGTCTTTTGTTTGGCCCTTCGCTTTTGCTCCATCTTATCCGCTTCCGTGTTGATTGCATCGAATACCGTCTCCGCAACTTCCTGCTGCCATCTTTCGGAAATGACGAGTGGGAAATTTTTGTACAATTCCTGGTCCGCATCGGTTAATTTGATGCCCTTCGTGTCCTCCTCGTCAAAAGACCCGATATCGAACGCATCAGCTGCATTGACTTCTCCTCGCGGGGGAATTAGCGGCGGTGGATATTTTTGCATATAAACCTGTTGCCAGTCGATTCCCCGGAAGAACGAATGTTCCTTAACCTCACCAGCCCTATTCAAAACAAGCAAATAATTATTAAATCAAATTACAAAACACAAGGAACCGGCAACTAAAAAATCACCATCTTTTTTTAACCTTAAACTACTTTTAGACTGACAAAAGAGATATTTTTCTTTTCTAAAACAATATTTTTACACATGAAAATTGCAATTGAACGAAAAAATAAATTTTCTGTGTCTAAAAATACATCTTTTGGTCTGAAAATACATTATTAGACCAGAAAATGCACTTTTTTGCACTTTTAGACCAAAAAATGGTCTTTTTTCACACTTTTAGACCAAAAAATGCTCTCTTTTTGCACTTTTAGACCAAAAAATGCTCTTTTTTCGCACTTTTAGACCAAAAAATGCATTATCAGATCAAAAACACATTTTTAGATCTAAAAAAAAATATTTTTACGCTAAAACGGTTCATTTTAAATAGTTGCCTCGTCCTTTCCATGGAAAACCTTCAACAAACCCCTTTCCGCGGCATCCTAACCGTTTCTCCACTTCCCGCTGCAACAATCCTTCTAATACTGATTTTAATTCCATAGAAAACGTGTCAGGTAACTCGACATTCTGTCAATAAAAATCAATTCAGCCCCATCGCCCACTCAACATTATCCGATTTTTCACCATAGTTAACGTCATGCGATCAATTTCGTGTTTGTCTTTCGTTTTATGCTGTCTAAAAGGGCTGTGTCTGTAATTATACACCAAAATGCATTACAAATCACAGTTTTCCATTAAAAAAAAATAAAAAAAAATAAAAAACGCGATTACCCTTTGAGAAGTTTGTAAAGCATGCATCCGAATGAAAACCAATCCGCACTGGAATCGTACGCCGTTCCTTTCGACAGCACCTCGGGTGCCATGTAACCATGAGTTCCTCTAAATTAAACAAAATAACTCGTTAATTTGACATCCAACAACTGTTACTTTTCAAATTACAACCGCGCGCATAAAATTTGCATCAATTATAACGTAAACGCGATGTATTTACATCAACTACAACTTATACTCGACAAATTCCGTATATTTACATTGTTATAACGTAAATATTGCAAATAATACATGTAATTACATGTAATTACATGTAATTACATGTATTATGGTGTAAATATTACAATAGCAAAGTATTTAGGTTAATTATACAATGTAAATATGCAGATTTGGCGTATAGTTGATGCATTTTAGCGCTTGTAAATGAAGAAAAGCGATGCTTAATTGCTTACACGCTAGCGTGGGGTTTCTTTTTTGAGAAGTCACAAGCGAGTCCCAAATCGGATATGCGAACATGTCCGTGCTCGTCCAATAGAATATTAGCTGGCTGTAAAATCAAAAAGAATGAAAATCGTTTGCACTTGCATTTCGTCAACTCGCACCTTTAGATCCCTATAAACAATATATCGCTTGTGCATGTGCTCTAGACCTAGAATCACTTCAGCTGCATAGAATCGCATTTCCATTTCACTAAATACACCGTGTTGTGACAGATGATAATGAAGATCGCCGCCTGCAACGGACCAAATGTGTTCAAACTCGAATACGAGTTCAAATTTGTCAAAGTTTTGTTTTATCGAAATTTCCTAATTTTTGCTCGTAAAATACATTTCGGTCGACTTCTTTTGTTTTAGGTCAAATATTTGAACAAAAAAATCCATCTTTTAAACGTTTAGAAATTTAAATGCCAACTTATCATCAATTTTTACTCATAAAAAATATTTTTTGACCCACAACATTGCAATTTTTGCCAAAAATTATCCACTTTGCATATAAAAAGGAAAAAAAAAACGTGTATTTTTCATCTATAAAAGCAATTTTTGGTCTATAATCATCAATTTTGAAAAATAAAAATGCAATTTTTGGCTAAAATGGTCAATTTTGCATATAAAAAATGCAAATTTTGGCTAAAATGGTCAATTTTGCATATAAAAAAATGTAATTTTAGGCTAAAATGGTCAATTTTGCATATAAAAAATGCATTTTCGTTTCCAAAAAGTTCATTTTCAACCATAAATGCAAATTTTATGCACCCAAAATCGATTCTCGAGCATAATCAGATCAATTTCCTTCTAACCGTTCATGAGGTCGAGAATGAAACACAGTTTATCAGGTGTGTGAAATGCATACGTCATGCACACTATGAATGGACAATCAGCCTGAAAACGAAGAGGAAGAATTACAAATAAAATAGAAAGAATTATTTAAAAAAAAAGCATCAATGAGTGACGGACCCCAGTGCTGACTAAGGAGAGCATAATTCTCTCGTTCAAAGCGAGCGTCTCTCCCTGCTTCATCTTTATCCTCTTCTTGTCGAGGCATTTCATGGCATACCTGAGTCAATCAATCAAACAGAGGTGCACAGCTGAGACTCTCTTCAAAAGCTAACACAGCAAGCTCGCTGCGGAATATTTTTCATTTCTCTGCTCAAATGCTCACGTTACCACTCACATTTTCCCCGTGTCGGCCTTGCGGCAGCCGTACACCTCGCCGAAACCTCCGCGACCGATGATGCGGTGCACGCTGAAATCGTTCATCGTCAACTGAAACAAAAATATTTCTTTTTACTTCATTTCCTATTACCTTTACAACTTTATACTTGTTTTCTTTTTTTGATTTTTGGCTTTTTTAAGTTGATTTTTGGTTGTGTCAGTTGATTTTTGGTTGTGTCAGTTGATTTTTGGTTGTGTCAGTTGATTTTTGGTTGTGTCAGTTGATTTTTGGTTGTGTCAGTTGATTTTTGGTTGTGTCAGTTGATTTTTGGTTGTTTTTGGTTGATTTTGTGTTAAATTTATGTTTTTTGGTTGTTTTTAGTTGATTTTTGGTTGTTTTTGGTTGATTTTGTGTTAAATTTATGATTTTTGGTTGTTTTTGGTTGATTTTTTGTTGTTTTTGGTTGATTTTTGGTTGTTTTTTTTATTTTTGGTTGTTTTGGTTGATTTTGTGTTAAATTTATAATTTTTGGTTGTTTTTTTAGGCATTCCAGCTAATTCTAAATTAATTCCTATTGCTTTTAGTGTTTTTGATTAATTTTTAGTGGTTTCCTAATTGCTGGCAAATTTACATCAATTTCTCGCTGATATTTGCCAAAATTTTCAATAATCTTTGTTGCGTTTTATAATTCTCACCATTTTTGACTTTCAATTAATCAATACTATGATTTTATAATCGACGATATAGTTTCTAGTAAATGTGTACCAATTTCCAGCTGAATTTCGGCCAATTTTAAAACTTTCCTCCCGATTTTTGGTAAATTTTACAATTCCCCACTTGATTTTCAACACCAAACACCACCACCACCATCCAATACCTGTATATTAAGCTCTAAATTCTTCCACTGGCAAAATCTTGTATATTTCTCACTGAAAAACAAAAAACAAACATAAAAACCACCAAAATAAAATCAAAAAAGCCAAAACCAACCTTTCAATAAACTTCATAAAAATATCACCACGCAACTGATTAAAAATTTCATCTATGTACAACTGAAAGAAAAAGCAAAAGCAATTTTTAAAAAAATTGAAACAAAAATGGCAGAAAACTAAAACAGATAACAGACCTCGAACAGTCCAATTGGCACTTCGTTCTTCGTCAGATGTTTTTGAACACAACTAACGGCTTCTTTGGAATAATTCTAACAAAATAAAGCGTAAATGCGTCGTTTAAATCGAGTTTCCCTCCAATTTACATGTGAATGAGACAATAATTCCTTCATGATAAAATTATCGTAGATTTCGCGCGCAACTTTCCGCCTCTCTTCCAGCGTGTCCAATTTCTCGTATTGTTTGATCTGGAATTTCATTAGAAAATCGATAAGTGGGTAAATTAATCTCCATTAACGTCGATTTACCTCTTCGTAGAATTTTAATTGCGGGATTGGGTCGTCGAGAAAATTCTCGCAGAAATCTTTGAAGAGTAAATATCCTGCAACGATTAATTGCTCAGTACACTTTTGAAAAGAAATATTTTTGTTTTAGTTTTTCTTTTACCTAGCTTTTGGTGGAATATCTTGTCGAAATTTACCTCGCCCATTTTTTCCAGGTGTTTATGCATCACACTCCGAACACTAGAATGGAAAAGAGAGATTTAATTTAAATGTGTTCAATTTTGGGGTTATATTTCGTTTTTTGGTGAAAAATTCATTTGATTTGTTAATATTAGGCTTGGAGATTCAAAAAAACATCAAGTTTTAGTTGAAAACGCAAAAAAATCAATTTATTTTATGTGAAATTGCAGTTAAAAAAATAAGTTTTAGGTCGAATTTCAATTAAAACTTCAATTTTCAACCTAAATATCAATTGATACTTCAATTTACAAGCAAAATTTCATTAAAACTTCAATTTTCAAGCAAAATTTCAAACAAAACTTTAATTTTCAAGCAAAATTTCAAATAAAACATCTATTTTCAACCAAAACATCACCTATAACCTCAATCAGAACCCAAAATTGCACCTCGAACCTTAATTCCACCCCCAAATTCCTCAAATCCCAACCGAAAAACCAAATTAAACGCTTACATAATTACTCACAAATAGAATGCAACTAAAAAACGTTTACAATCATTTCAGCACATCTGGAATCACGTTGAAAGCGCACAAACCACATGCCCACTTCAGCAACCCAACCAACTAAATCCCAAACAACACCACAAATTCGGCCTCAAAAAAGCATCCAAAAGGTCACGACCCCACAACCCACATTTCTTCAACCATTTTCGGCCCAAACTTGCTGCGCACGTCTAAATTCTTCTCAAATTCAAATTTATTTTACCTCAAAATTTAAAAAAAAGAAAAAGGAAAAAAAAAATTAATTAAAAAATTGCAACAAATTACATAACGCGAAAAACCACCAAAACCACAACCGAATTCGACAAGGGAAAGACAGCCGAATTTACCTTGGATCAGGTAGAATGATCTTTTTACTCGCCCGAGCAGCTGGGGTCGATTTACTTTTCTCCATAGCCATTAAATAGCTGACATCGGCGAGCACTGCTTCGAGGTCCGCCATGTTAGCAAATTAAGCCTTCGCCAAACACTCGTTCATGTGACCAATTTCTCTATCCAATTTGTTTGTAACAGTTTCAAAACTATATTAAAATCCTGCCAATTGTTTGACACCATCGTTATACGCGAAAAGTCAGTTAAATCCGTAGCAAAACAGTCGAGATCGCCATCCAACGTGATGGGAACCTTAAGATAAATAACAAAAACGACACGCGACTTCCCATTGGCCGCCGCCTACGCTCGTTGTGTAAACCGCTTCGCGATTGGTACGTCGGTCGCTGACCGGTCCAAAACTTCAAAACGGTAATGGCGGCGGTAAATAAAAGAGTATTTAGGTCGTACAACGTCCAAATCGTTCGTTTCAACACACTTTATTTCCTTTTTATACATTAATTCGCAATTAAAACTTCATTTTATGAGGAAACATGTGATTTCTTAGTCCAAACATGGAGCCCAAATAGCCAAACATGTATTTCTTGTCTGGTCTTTTGCGAATCGTTTCGAGGATCTGCGTGTCCATCTCGATCTGATCCTTTTTCCTCTCGTCACTCACGCGGTACGTCTGAAAACGATTACAAATTCGGATTAGATCGTTCAACGGGTTGTATTAGATTGAAAAGGGACCTCTTTTT
This sequence comes from Strigamia acuminata, assembly GCA_949358305.1. Taxonomy (NCBI): domain Eukaryota; kingdom Metazoa; phylum Arthropoda; class Chilopoda; order Geophilomorpha; family Linotaeniidae; genus Strigamia; species Strigamia acuminata. The sequence continues at coordinate 2,629,943 of OX442320.1, read as the reverse complement.
TCGTTTCAAAGATCTCTCCTTCGTCCTTCTTCGGACGACGCGGACGTTTGCGCTTGAAATACTCGTCGTTCAACTTCTCCGGGATTTTCACTTTCGAAAGGTTGAGCTGAGTTTTAGTGGCGATGACAAAAATCTGGTTGATTCTTCGCAACGGACAACGGTTTAGCTTGAATGGCCCCGTTACGAGCAGCAAACCAGTCTTCAATTGCTTCAAAAATACAACTCTCTGCAAAGAAAGAAAAATTCCATTAAAAATCGAATAAAATCAACAAAAACTTAAAACCCGAACAAACTTAATAAAAAAAAAAACAATATAATCATTAAATACGAATAAAATCAACTAAAACCATTAAACATCAAAGAAAAAGCAATAAAATCGACTAAAAAACAAATGAAATTAACCAAAACATCATTGAAAAAGGATTAAAATCCACAAAATCTCACTGAAAACTTTTTAAAAAATGAATAAAACAAGCTTAAATACAAAATATCATTAAAATTCGAATTATAGAACAAAATTTCACTGACACGTAGAAAATCAAGCAAGATAAATACATTCCACAACACTTCACCTTTCCGCGATGCTTTCCAGCGACGATAATCAGAACTTTGCCCGGTTTGATACTTTTACGCAAACTTCGCTTATGGTTAGCAAAATTCGTCTTTCTGTTGGATCGTTTCTTCGGCTTAGGTTCTGTCGGGAAATATGTCGGCTAAAAAAAATAAACCATCGAGATTAACATAGAAAAATTCAAATTTTTCGATTTATTTACCAATTTCTTCACACGAACGAGGCGGTGTTCGCCGTTTCTATCTCCACCGATGGGTTTCTTCACAATTCGCTTGGGTTTCACCACCTTGGGCTTCTTCGTCTGTTCGCTGGGTTTCTTATTCACGAATTTCCAAATCGCTTTCTTCTTGTACATCCGGGGCCTCGAAAAACGGAAAACTCCATTGCCCAAATCATAATTCCTCGGTCTGCCAATACGTGGTTTCTTTTTCGCCACCGCAGCGTTGGTCGCTTTCTTCCTTTTCTCACCGGCGACCGGTGCGGCCGGTGCTGCGGGTTTTGCTGATTTTGGTTTCTTCTGCGGGCTAGCTTTAGCCTTTTTCTCCATGTCAGCCATCTGAAATTAAAACACGTTGCATTTGTAAAATATTACATTATCTGCTGAAATAATATACGATTTTATGAAATAAAAGCGAGGTGATTCGATTTAAGTGGTTAATATAATCGGATGGTTTGAAATAAACACAAATATCCGATGGATAATAAAATTTAGCGTGATATTACTCACATCGACCAGAGCGGGGAAACCGGAAATGAATGTCTAGCAAGATGGAAGTACCGAAATTGCGCACGCGCAGTAGAAGTTACTTTTTTAAATTTAAAGATCGCTTCTATTTTCAGTTTAAAGTTCTTATTTATCGTTTTAAAACTTTTAAAAAAATATAGTTTTTCAAATAAATTGTTTTAAAAACAAATAAATAACCAAACTGTATTTTGCTTTGCATCGTCTGCATCCAGTTCCACCACCACGCCGCTAGGAAATATCCCACGATGCATCGCGAGCTGTTGTTTTCATCCTGTGTCTAGTCCTCACCCTTGCAAAACTACTAGCAGCATCGGTGCCTAATTTTTCCCATGTGCGAAAAAGTACGTAAAAACGAACCAAATCTCAATTAAAAACAATCCTTATTCAACTACTCACCTATTTTTAGATCCCTTCATTCAAGCTTTTGCAGACACTTCACAGCAATTGCATCGGATTGAACGACTTGCTAGCGCCAGACCGGAGCCGCCATTGCGATATCGTCCATAAATGCCAATTGTCAAAAATGGCTACGAATCAACCGACGGCGGATTTATCTGGAGACGAGGACGGTTGCGAGCACACCGAATGTCGAAGAACTGTTTTTGTCCGTTCCGTGCCCCATTCGGTACCCAAAAATTCGAGAATTAACTTAATTTTTTTTAAAAAAATTAAAAATATGAAAATGTTAAAAATTTTAAATTTTTTAGATTCGCAGAAAAGAACTGAATCAACTTTTCAGTCAATTCGGACCGTTAAGTAAAGTATCCATTCACACGAACTGTCAAACGCGCAAATCCAAAGGGTTATTAATGAATTTCACCGTTTTAAACATCAAATTTTAACACATTTTTATTTTCAGAACTGCGCATGTGCAGTTTGTCAAATTGGAAGATGCACTGTCAGTGCTGAAGTTACCAGATAGCATGTTGACGTGTCGTGGAAATGTTTTGAAGCCGATCCCGAACCGTTGTCAACGAGTATGGAAGTACAAAACCCCTAAGCGAACGGCGACTGAGGTTTTTGCGAGCAGCGAAACCGAAACTAATGATTCCGAAGAAACGGAATGCCACATCAACTTGCTGCCTTTGGAGTTGATCACTCACATCTTCTCATTCTTGGACTTCAAAGAGAGAATTCGTATAGAAAAAGGCAAACGCACATCAAATTTTTAGTCTAAAAATCAAATTTCTCGTCTAAAAATCAAATTTCTCGTCTAAAAATCAAATTTCTCGTCTAAAAATCAAATTTCTCGTCTAAAAATCAATTATTGTGTTCACAGTTTGCAAGTTATGGCGTCACCTGGGCTCCACCATTCCCTGGGCCAATTTGTATTCACTCGTCCTCGAAGATCGACATTTCCAGCACAGACAAAAACGTTTGTTTTTCCAACCGGATTTCAAATCATTCGCTCAATTAATTTTTTTATTTCTTAACAACTTTATTTCAAGTGAACAGTTCAGTTTTGGAGGCCATTTTGAGACGTTGTGGTTCAACCCTGAAGAAAATCGACCTCTCGATGAGTATCGGTCACAGTTTATCGCACAAATTCCCGATAGTGATCGGAAATCATTGCCCGAACCTCGAAGAAATCAATCTAAGTCGGAAGGAAATTTCCTGCAAAGCTTTGGGCGTTTTAGCCGAAAGTTGCCCAAAACTAAAAGTAAAAAGAAAATAATAAAAAATAAAAAAATAAAAATCGATTATTATTTTTTTCCCACAGAATATCGATATATCGAAATCGAGCGCAGGCGATAAATGGATTTCGAAATTATTCCGCCATTGTAAAATCGAGCAACTCAATTTGAGTTTCGACAGCAAAATCAGCGGAAAAGTGAGAAAAATGACAAAAACTTGGTCAAAAACGTTAAAATTAACGATTTTTTTAGAATTTTCATCTGATGAAATACATCCGGGTATTAAACATGAATTACTGCACCAATTTGGTTCCCGAAGTTCTGGGGCCGATTTCCAAACTTCCATTGATCCGGGAACTTCATTTGAACAACTGCACCACTTTATCATCGAACTCCGTGGAAAACTTATTCGATGTAATAATTTGTTCTCAAACATCTACAGTTTGAATTAATTCTTTGTTTATTTCTTAGGTTTGCGGTCCATCGCTGCAAATCCTGGACATGGGCGGTTATTTCCCGAATGGTAAATTAACGAATTTACAAATTCCATTACAGTTGTGAATTTATATTTTGTTACGTTATACGTAAATAGTATTCACAACTGTACTGGAAATCGCATTTTACTTGTCTAATACAATTTAAAATGAAATTTGGATAGTGAGCAGATGGGTGTTCCTCGAAGGATTTAAAAAATGCGTTAATCTCGAAGAACTACTGCTGGAAAACAACAATTTCATCGACGACGACATCGGCCAAGTCCTGTCCAAAAACTGTCCTCGATTACAGTAATGGCGGCCGTCGTTTATTTTTTTGTTTTCGAATTCCAATTTACCGTTAAAAAACAATTCTCCTTTGCATTCCCAGCACTTTAAACATAAGTTCGTGCTACATTAGCGACAAAGGGCTGAAATGGTTGAGTGGCCTTGACGGTTTACGCAAATTATACGTAAACTACAACGAAAGGGTGAGGAAATCTAAAAAAAAAATAGAATAAATTAACATAAATTAATATAAATGACAAAAATTCAATCCACAGATCATGAACGAAGGATTAGAAGAAATAAGTCTCAAAGGATCCCTAGAAGTGATCGAATTACGCGGTTGTTCCTCGATCGGCGATGATGGTGAATAATTAAAACCGAAACGAAACGTCGAGTTTGATAATTATTTTTGAATTTATTTGGGCCTAGCCTGCAGCGCTTTAGTCGTCAACTGTCGAAATCTCGTTCTGCTCGACGTGAGTTCGTGCGCGCAGGTCACCGACGCCGCATTCGTCGAAATCGAGTCGGTGAATCGTTCGGACGTACTGTACGTTTACGCCGGCGGATCGTCGGTGGGCAGTTTCTGCGTGAAACCGACGGTGGAGATCCACCCGCTAAACAAGTGTCCGCGCGAACATCGCCCCTGGAACATGGATTTCTACTACGAGGACGGCGTCGTCGACATGGACGACATCGATGACGACAACTGGGACGAGGAATTCAACGGATATTACGACTACGATTCGGACTATCTGTACGACGAAAACGACGACGTGGAAGCGTGGGAACTGGCTTATATGAGCTAAAACGCGTTAAAAACGATTAAATTTCGCATTTGTTTGTTATATTTGTTGAAGTTAATTGAGTGGTTTACCTAAGAACAAGATAAAACTCATTAAGTTCAGCTAAAACGCCTTAAACCGGGTGAAATTGTGCTAAAACGATCGATTTTTTTGGGTTTGTATGCAGTAAACGATTAAATTTCATAATTATTTATCACGTTTGTTGACATTTATTGAATAATTTATTTTCACTGAAAAGTAGTGCTGTTACTACTACTTTTTTCACATCTCTAAACCCATAATGTGACGACGACGTTAAAAACTATTAAATTTCGCGCGCGTTTGTCGTATTTGTTGAAGATTATCGAGATAAAAGGCATAAATTTCAGCTAAAACGCTTTAAGACGAATGAAAACGAGCTAAGAATCCATTTTTTGTGTATTTATACGCAGCAAACTATTAAATGTCATGATTTTTGTTTGCGTCTGGTTTGAAAGAATTCTCCTTTTGGGTGGTTTTTAGGTTTTAAGGTTTTAAGGTGGGGAAAACGCCTTTCGGTTTTACAATAATAAATGCACAGATTTTGAATAAACGTTAATTGACAGACTTTTTCTTTTTTTCTTTCTTTCAAAGCTATTTAGGAGCGTTGTGATGGGGTGTGTCCTGATCGGAGCCCTCCAGCGTTCGAGCTGACGAGGATGACGGTGTCTCGGGATCCACGCATGTTTGTGGATCGTCTTTGTTCGGAGGTGCAAAACTGTTGCCACACACGCTCAAGTTTGGATTCGATAATGAATTCTTGCCTGCGAACGACCAACCGGCGGCCACTGACAAAACAAATTGCATTTCTTTCCTTATTCTATTCTCAAATATTGTTGCATGACCTCATCTACCTGGATTAATGTCTTTTTCGTTCAGAACGTTTGCGCTTTCTTCATTATCATTCATTATAATGCGATTACTGCAAATAAATAAAAATAAAAATTTAAACTCAATTTGCATTCAAAAATACATTAAATGAAGTGAGAAAAGGAGAAAAATACATGGAATTACTTCATTTGCGCCATTAATCTCGAAGCGTAGGGTTGATCTGCGAGTGAAAACTGCTCCAAAGCCACTTCAATCACTTGCTCCAAATCGTGATCATTCAAAGAAAAATGTTCCAAAGGCAAACTGACGCTCGGCGTGCTCTCCCTGCTCGTGCTCTCCTCCGAATTCGGCGTCACCGACAACTTCTTCGTGTGCGACATCGACTTCGCCACACACTGAAGCGTCGAACTAGTCGAAGCTAAAAACACCCAAATCAAACAAAAACGAAAAGAGCAAACAACCAAAAGCACAAACTCACCCTTCGGTCTGTGCGGGCTGGGCGTCACGTCACGTGACGAGCCGATCGTGGGTGTCAGCGACCGGTCGCCCAACTCCAGCTGCAGAGATTCCAACACCTGCGCCGACGAAAACGTCGGATAATGCGATCTCCGCGACCGGGAATGCGAATGCGAATGTTTGCTTCTCCCTGGCGGGAACAAAGAATCATTACAATCAAATTAAACGATTAGAAATTAAACAATTCTTGTGGGTTACTAGGACTGCCGAAGAGGTTGTGGCGGCTTCGCGCGAGTCTTCTGGAATCGTAGGTTTGATCGTTGATTTCGAGCAAGCGAAGCAACATGGCTTCGTCGTTGGGCGTGCTGCGATGCGAGTTTGGTTTGCTCAGGACGCCCGTGTCGGAGCACTCGGCGTCGGCCAGGCTCCATTTCGACGAGCTGGCCGAAATTGGTGCGTTCGGTTCAACTTCGTTGTCGCCCGGTCTGGAGTGCAATTCAATTTCTTTTAATGCTTTTGTTGGTTTTTTACATCTTGGTGTTTGCATTTTCAATTCGGTTGATAATTCTCGTTTTTGTTTTTGGTTTGAGGCTTGAGAAATGTTATTGGGCATGTTGAACAGAAGAATTGGCTTTTTAGACCAGAAAATTCAGTTTTAGACTGAAAAGTTAGATTTTCAGACCAGAAAATTCAATTTTAGACTGGATAATGCGGTTTTAATCCGGAGAATTCAATTTAAATCCGGAAAAATCAATTTTAGACTGAAAAATTGCTTTTTTATATCGCAAAATTCAATTTTCTACTGAAAAATTGAATTTATAGATCGAAAAATTGGATTTTTAGATCGATAAATTCATTTTCAGACCCAAAAAATTAAATTTCCGCTCCCTAAACAGCAATGCCCAATTCATTTCATCAACAATCAATCTCCAAACTAAAACAAAATCTCATTCAACACAAAAATCCAAAACCAACAACACATTTCGAAAAACAAAATACATCGTTTCTTCATCAATATCATTCTCGTCGTTGCTATTGTCCGATTCTTTCGCGTAATCTTCTACCAAAGCGCTAATGTCCTGCGACTCAGTGTCTTCATTATCGCTCAAATCCTAAAAAAATTCAAACAAAATTAAAAGACCAAACAAAACTAAAAAAATTATAAAAATTACAGCCGTATCCTCAGAACCCGACGAATCCTGATCGTTCTGGCATTCGGCTTCCAACTCCAACAGCCCAGAGTTCTGTGGCAATTTGTCGCGCACCGGTTTCGATCTTGGCAGTGGCAGTGGGCGCAACGAGCGCGGCAAATGCGACCCGTCTCCGCTCGTCGAGCTCTTGGTGCTCGCTCCGGATCCCTGATTCCGCGATAACTCGATCGCCAGACGCTTCAAATTCATCAGAAAATCAAAAAAAGGGGAAAAATTGGAGGGGAAAAATCAAATTACTTCTTTTAAGTCGTTCACTTGATTGATGTAGTTCGATTGCGCCGTTAGGAGCTTGTGGATGTAGCATTGTTGGTCGCGACATCGTTGATAGAATGTCGGCGGTCGCACTTGGAATCGAAGGATCAAAGTGTCGGTTTCGGTGTTTAAGTAGCCTTCGCTCGCGAGTAAATCCAGGCGGAAAAATCGATTGTAGCCCCAGCATTCGCCCACTTCGAAGTCGGATGCAAATTCACGCACGATATTTTTGCTCGCGTCACGTGATCCTTGATGGATCATTTCCACCCGATATTCGTACCTAGAAATCACAAGAAAACATTATGTAACACCAATTGTATAAATAACAAATCCCTTTTTCATGCAAAAGTCACTTTTCTAATGCAAACTCACTTTTTTTTAACGCAAAAGTCACTTTTTTTTAATGCAAAATTCACTTTTTTTATGCAAAAGTCACTTTTTTAATGCAAAAGTCACTTTTTTTAAAATGCAAAAGTCACTTTTTTTAAAATGCAAAATTTCACTTTTTTTTAAATGCAAAAGTCACTTTTTTCAATGCAAAATTTCACTTTTTTTTAAGGAAAAATTCGCTTATTAAACGTAAAAATTCACTTATTAAATGCAAAAATTCACTTATAAAATGCAAAAATTCACTTATAAAATGCAAAAATTCACTTATAAAATGCAAAAATTCACTTATAAAATGCAAAAATTCACTTATAAAATGCAAAAATTCACTTTTTCCATAAAAAAAACTTATTTTGTGTAAAAATTCACTTTTGAATAAAAATGCATTCACAATGCAACTTTTTGTATGCGAACATGCACTTTTTATATAGAAATGTACACAAATTTAATCATTACTTAGAGGTTTCTGGGAGTCCAGCTGATAATTCAAGAAATACGGATAAATAGTTTCCACGTACAACACCATTTCCATCCTAGGTTAAAAAAAGTTTTGATTAATGCTTCGTGTAATTAATTTAATCTCGAGTGTTTGCAATTACTGGGTAGACTTTCAGTCTCCAACTCAGACAGTTGACGTTAAGGGGAGGACTGTAAACCGGCTCTGCTTTGCGCTGCAACGCGCTGAAATTGTTCATCACGAACGTACTGATGTCGTATTGAGGAACGATTTCACTAAAAACACATCAAATATTAAACATTACAAATTACATCAGCTTTTCCAGCAACTTTATCAAAAAGATACGAAGTATTTCATCTTTTATTTCATTAATTCCGTTTTAAATTGCAAAATTTTATGAAATATTTCCGAAATTTTGGCTATTTCGATATAATTTATCGTTTTTCTATGAAAAAAACAACGAATTTCGTCCGATTTTTGCTGTTGAAAACATTTTTTCAAATCGCAAAGTATCCTTTTCATCGATAAATTACAAAATCTAAGAATTATTTCAAATTTTCATTACAAAGTTAGAGGAGGAAAACCATCGAAATCCATTAAATTTCCAACGTATGTAAAAAAGAAGCAAAACCTATTGAAATCAGCTGGAACTGGGGCAGTTACAAAAGAAGCCATCGGTTTCCTATGAACTTGATTAATCATCTGCAACAAATCTTCGCTTTTCCCAATCAAATCGCTTTTAGTGCACGTGTGCAACTGATGCTCTATCTCGGCTAAAAGCGACTCCAGCTGCTCAGTTTCCTGCATCAACGAATTTTTCTGCCCTGAAATCATCAAAAAAAGCAAAAATATCATCAGAAAAGGTGAAAAAACATCAAAAAAACGTCAAAAAACGTCAGAAAAAAATAAAAACATCAGCAAAACCAACCAAAATCGTCAAAATTACCCATCAACGTGAGAAGTTTGCTCTTCAACTGAGCGTCGAGACGCGCGATCATCAACTCGACCGCGTTTCGAATCTCGCGGACCCTCTCATCTTTAGCCGCGCGAACGCTTTCCACGTTCCTCTCCTACCAAACACAACCGTTTAATTGCGAAAAACCGAGAGAAAACCACGTCAAAATCACCACTTCCTGCACCAAACTAATCAACTCCATAAGACGGCGCCGCAATTGTGAAATCTCCTCCTTAATTTGAGTCACGTGTTGATCGTAAACTTCGTCCAACGGCTTAAACGTGTGACCGGAATGCTTAGAAAATAAAAAAAAGCAAAATAATTTGACCCATTTGTGACGTTTTCTCGTGTTTGCGGGCTCGTACTTTGATGGTGTTTTCTTTAGTGTCGCGAATAGTGCCGCCCCACAAGGCGCACTGATGGCAGATGCATTTGCGGCACGTCCAACAGTAAACACTCAGTTTCTCTTGATGAGTTTCGCACCTGCGAGCACATTGTATTCGATTTAGATTGATTTGTGTGGAAATAATTGCATTTTTGCGGATAAAAAGCCAAATTTGCCCGGCAAACGTCCAGTTTTCCTCATTAATTCCATTATTTACGTAAAAACATCGAAACTAAATCAGTTTTGCCGATAACAAACATTGACAATTCAGTATTAAATGGAAATTCACCGATCTTTGTCTTGATCGTCCGATTTATTTGTCGTTCCAACCATTTGTAGCGTATCGAGTTGTTGCGTAACCTCTTCCACCCACCGACAATTCACTAATTCATGTAGATGCAAAGATGCTCTGCAACACAAAACCGGCGTTAAAACCTCGGAAAACCTCGAAACGATCCAATTTACCGGCAATGTGGACATTGAGACCTCTGCTCTGTCAACCATCTCTGAAATAAACAACAAAAATTAACATTAAATTAGCATTTCAATTTAAATCGCTTTCATTTACCCGTATACACATGAAACAACACAGTTTCGAGCAATGCGGACACAAATGTGCATCTCTCAATTTTTCCATGCAAATAAAACATCGAAATACTTCGGCCAAACTCTGGAAAAAGGGAGAAAAAACACGAGAAAAAATGAAAACAACTCGAGAAAATCAAATTCCATCGCCGCCATTTTTTACTTCAACTGTGTGCTCTTCCATCCTGTTCGCATTGCGACTCCTCTCCGGCTCCAGTTTCTGATGTTCGACCACTTGTTTTATGTTTCTCGACCGTTACTTGTCAATTTTTCTATCTCGGCCATTACATATGGAAATCGACAATCAAATGAACGAGATTTGAGCAAACACCTGTTTCTACTCCGGTATTGCTGCGGTAATGCTCGTCCTTCACAACGCGACTGGAAATTGACAAACGACTGTGGATCCACCGTACGACGCAAATATGAAATAGAATATTATTCCCCGGCATTTGTTTTATTTAGTTTTTTAAACACGGTACAAATTGTAAAAAAAAATGAAAAAAATTCATTTATCGTTGTATTGTTGTCAGTATAAACAAAAATCCAAATAAATTAAGTCATTCACTCAGTTGATGCAATTCGTTGATAGATGGCGGGCGGTCACAATTGAAATGGAAAAAGTTGCAGATTTTGTTAGAATTTATAACACAAAGCAGCTTTACAATCACAACAAGTGCAATTTAAAAAAATGTTAAAATAAACAGAAAAAAATTAATAATGCAAACTTACAAACAAATTAAATATGCTCCTGTAGGATGCACAATTTTTTAGTACGGTAATCTGCTTTTGAATACAACACCAGTGTTCAAAAAGTATGGAATAGTGAAAATCATGTTCAAAAAGTATGGAATAGTGAAAATCATGTTCAAAAAGTATAGTATAGTGATAATCATGTTCAAAAAGTATAGAATAGTGAAAATCATGTTCAAAAAGTTTGGAATATTCATCTTTAATACTTAGTAACATGCCTACAGATTCATTATGAGATGATCCCACCATCAGACGATGATGTCATAACCACATGGCTTTTTTCATGTAATGTGAGTTTTTGTAGCAAAATCTATTACCATAAGTTCAGGCAAACAACTGATCGTCAGCTTTTGGGATGAGAAAATATTCAAAATTTTTGCAGTCAGCATCCGAATTTACAGTTCCTCAGATGAAACACAATCCCCTTGTGTCATTATAATCAACGCAGCTCCGCACCATCATTTTTACAGAAAATTGTACAGTTTGTTGTAAGCCATCTGGTTGGCTAGTTTCATATTTGAGTTTTTTTCAAGTTAAACCAAGCGGTTCTTAATATTTTTTAATTTTTTAATTTAATTTAATTTAATTTAAATTTTATTTTAATGTTGCTTGTAATTTTAGTCGAATACTTCCCTGGAAAGAGAGAAAGAAAGAAATCAATTAATTGAGGAACAGTTGGCGGTTTTTATTTCAGTATCAAAAGTCAATAACCGCTCAAGAGAAATTGCAAGTGGATTGATTTTGTGCAGCAACTGTATAATGTATAATTTTTTCTTCCAAAGCAGTCAATCTTTGCATGTGATTTCGAGCCATTTGTGGAGTTGTATTTAGCCAAATTTTGTCGAATCTCTAGCCAGATGAATTGACCTCGAAGAATTTGAAGATGATCTTGGACGTCAAATTTGAAGTGAGAATTGTGTTGCCCTGACTCAACTCCATGTTTACCCAAGTTACTGTAACCATATTTTTGACTCAGGAGAAATGGCTTTCCTTTCCACCAGGATTTTAGTCGACCAGAAATATTTTCAAACGGCACAGAATAATTTTCCATTTTATATGCTTGTTTCTCACACTGACTTGTGAGTGACAGTTCTTTTACATCTTTTCATTTGGCTTGAGGTGTTTAACCCTCAGATGGACAACCCTACTCTGTATACCTATTTGGGAACAACACTCTTCTTGAATAGGAAAACTTTTTTTTGGTTTACTATAATTATCTGAAAATTTCTGACTTTGTTCACACAAAAATAATGTTTGTTTCAAAAAAAATTGGAGTGTTCTGAACATTATTTATTTATTTATTCACCTTTGAAAATTCTGCCCCTTAAAATTCCAGCTTAAATTTAAGTTGGCTTCTCCCAATCTTTTAAAAGCGCTTCTACTTGTACTTAATGCTTCTAATTTTTATCAGCAGACACCGTGTGGCGCTAGTAGTCCAACACAAGTGATTACACGGTTCCATTTCTGGCTAAAATATACATTTAAAATTAAATTTTTTGGGATAAATTAAACTTTTTCACTTAAAATTAATTTCCTTGACTTAAAATTAATTTTCTTGGCTCAACAACAGTAGCGCCAAGTGCGACAATTTGTCACACTACCCTAACAGCGCTTAAGCTACCGGCCTTTCGGATTTAATTATTTTGTCCCCAAATAGGTACATTGTGGGCACCAAAGCGTCGTCTTTGGAGATTGTCCATCTGAGGGTTAAGTTCATCTGGCCACACATGGCACCTTACTTGTTTTCCAGTTTACTTTTGTGATTTACTTGTGCTGTCTAGTGTACTGGCCACAAGTCTGCAATCGTTTGATATCCATGGCGTCTAGGTCACTGGCCACGGATTCGCAGCTATTTCACATTTTCTCGTGTCTCACCCATTTTCCGCTGCCCACTGTCTATTCACTCAGTCAAGATGTCAACGAAGTATACTGGCCTTCCCTCCATGGTTCAATGCCCATTATTCAGGGTAAAGTAGAATTACTTTGTCGCGCTCAACTCTAACCGTCGCTAACTCGTGGGTTGATTACTTAATTCGACTAACTCACTACCGCTTTGCTCAAGCGGTTTACCCAAAGAAATGATTACACAGATATAAAAGGTAAAATATAATATAGATTTATTCTGCGGGGCAATGTACAGATATATCTTATATATATATATATAAAGGGTAAGTAAAAGGTAAATCGGAATGGGTGAAGGGAAATGGAAAGGTAAAGGTATGATGAAAGCTGGCTGGAATCGGCGAGGTCGTCTGTTGTCTCGGTCGTGTCCAAGATGGCGTCCTCGTTGTGGCAACGTGGTGTCGTCTTGGGCCGGCGTGGCAATATGGCGTCCTCGGCTCGTCTCTGGCTGGTCCTTCGGGCTCACGCTGGTCGGGCGCGAGTGAATGCTTAGTTAAAAGGCTTACTTCGGGCTGTTGTCTAGGTTTTTGTGTGGTGTCCGGCGATCACACAGCGGCGGACTCTTCTGGCTCCCGGCGGTCACACAGCGGCGGGAACGCTCGTCGTGGTTTAACTGCAGTTTAGGCTTGTGCGACCGTTTGTCTGCACAACTCGCTAAACTGGAGTGGTTTTTACTATTTCTAGCTGGTGTGCTAAAATAGTGTGGTAATCTTATCTCGCAGGTTACTCTGCGGAGTTTGACACTGACCAAACGTACTCACGGTAAATTGTCCTTTGTCCTTGGTCAATCCCAGTATATTTACTTGGGCCTGATCTTGTAGGACGACGGGTTTACGTGTGTTTCTCGTTTGATGGTTGTGTTGGTTCTGCCCGCTCAGTGCAAGGCACATTCCTTTGCACAAAGCGGGGTTGACAGGTGACCGGAATCACCCAATGGTGGGGTGGACGAGCCATCCCCACTCCCTCAGGGCAGACGCCTGTCCATTGACTAGATGTCAATGCACTGAGGGAAGGGAGACGCGCTTGCGGCTCCCCTTACACCCGAAACGAGGTCACGAGAGAAACTCTTCGTTGACCCCGGTCCAGTCGGGTCACAACACTTCCCCCTCCGAGCTCAGACCGTGGGGCTGAGCGATCACTTCTTTCCTGGGGGACCCGACACTGAGTCCGTCACCTGGGCGTAACTCACTCCAGGGACAGGCGGTTGAGTGCCGGGTGGCGCGGGTAGATCGCCTACTAACGCCGAGGACCGATCTCGGGGGTCCTCATGCTCCGTAATGAAGCATAATGCATGGCCGTCAACTGGCTCATGCGGGGCACGCGTCCTCTCGTGTAACCAAACGCTCGGGATGTAGGCGGAGAAGCCGGTGTTCGTATGCCGGATGGCATTGGCTTCCGCTGGCGTCACTGGCACACGGTGGGCTCTCAGCAACCTCTGGTGGAAGATGAGGTCTCTAGTCTTCCGGATCTGGTTGTGAAGCCAGATGAAGACTGATTTGCCTTTGTCCCGCTGCGCGAGGATAAACCTCCTGGTCGCCGTCGTCATCGAGAGATGGGGAAACTCTTCGATGATTCGCCCGTAATAGTCTGGCGGAGGCGGTGCCGGCTTCGGCTTCTGGGTGGCCGCGGGAATAGCGGCTTGCGTCGTTGTCGCCGCTCGGGCCGGTGAGGTCCCGGGCGGTGTCGGCTTCGTTTGCTCGACGGACCTGACGGGTGGCGTTCGGCACAGCAAGCGCTTTGGCTTACCCGCCACTTCGAACAGGGCGGGTCCTTGCGGGGATATCTCCGCAGGCATCGGTGGCGGAATCGGAACTCCGCTCGTCGGCGAGATCACCATTTCTACATCCTCTGCCGATTCTTCCGTCTGGATGGTCATGGCGCGTAGTTGTTGGGTAGGCGCCGCCGTCCAGGTGGCGGAGGTATAACGAAACGCCGTGCTTCGCAACTTGTACCCCTCGAATTCGGGGTTTACCACATCCCTGGTTAGCTCGTACCGAGTCAACACAGGGTCGGGCAGAATGGAGCTCCACTCTGCGAGGAGTGCACGGGGAACCTGTACACCCTCTCTGTCCACGACAGACCATGCGGCCATCGCCTGACGCCCTTCTCCGAAGAGTGCTGGGGTTAGCAGCTGCATCATGACCTTGGTCAATGATAGCTGTAGGCTGCGACGATTCACTGGATTCGATCGCTCCGAATCCGCAGTGAAGGCACACGAGAGCTTACTCATCATCGCCGTTGCCCATTCGATGAAATATCGCTGGGCCTGGTCCACACCTCGCAAGGCGGGTGCGGAGACTCTTGGGTCTTCCATCACGAAGCGGAACGCTGAGAGCTCGGAGATAGTCGGGTTGGCGGCTTCTCTCGCGAGTCGCGCTTCTTCGTCTCGCCTCTCGAAAAACAGGGCCGAGGAACCGGGTCGGGGTTGGCTCGGCCTGTAAATGCCGGTCAAATTGGCTCGACATTCCTGCGCAATGCTCTGTCCAACGGGGAGAGGGACTGAGCGGTCGGTGTGCAAATCCGGCGGATCGCTCGAATTCAACAACGACGGCGGCGGCAGGTTCGGAGGCGGCTGCGTCTTGGTCGGCAGCGTTGGCGTCGGCAGCGGTGGTGTTGGCTGCGTCGGCGGTGGTGGCGTCTCCGTCGTCTGCACCCCAGTCATTGCGACTTGGGGCGCCGGGAGATGTTGTCCGGAGCCCGAAGGCTGCACGATGGCGGTTGGCATGCCATCGGGTCGTGGTCGCGAATTTATGTAGTCTGCGAGCCACCTTGCCACCTCGTGTGGGGTCACCTTTCCGTCGGTGACAACACCCATCTTCCTGGCGTGTTTCATCGCGGGATCGAAACGTGTCAGTTTCGTCCGCTTCATCTGAGTCAGAATCTCGCGAAGGTCCCGCGTATCTGCCGCTGGGACGCTTCGCTCACCTGACTGGCTACCACTTCGTCGACCCGCTCTCTTGGAGACGTAGGCGGGTTCGGGGATGGGACGGCCCCGAGCTTCGCACCTCGCGAAGTATCGCTCTTTGCGATCTTTTTTCCGCTGCTCGCGATGAGTCAGCGGACGTCTAGAAGTGCTGGGACGAGAGACTCGCTCTTCGTCACCAGACATCCAAACCTCCTTGTACTCCTTACCGTCTTTAATCTGACGGTTTACGAAAATTCGCGGTCGGGAATACTGCGAAGGGTCACGCACCGTACTAGTGGATGGCCCAGCTTCGTTGCCTTCAGTCGTGTTTTGAGCGACACGCTGCTTCTTGGTTGTCGCTGGGGAACGCGACTGGCTGTCCCCGGCGCCTTTGGAGCGCTTGCGCTTCCGCGGGTAGCTGCTCTTGGGCCCCAAAATCCCCAGGTAGTGGAGCTGCCACATCTCGGCTTGGGATGTTAAAATTCCCATCCGAGGTCTCCACTGGGGCGTACTCTCTCCCAATCGCAGCCTCTCAAACCACAGATGAATATCATCCGCGGTCATCCCCTCGTTTTGGAGGATGCGCTCGGCCACTGCCGTAGCGGTATCCACCAGCTGTTGTCTATACTGCTGATAGATGGCCTCACGGGCCTCTTCTGTCTCGGCTGCTCGCCACGCATGCAGCACGTGTTCCTCCGCCGGAGTGCCAGTGTACTGACTTGACAATCCGGGGTGGAAAATTGGCGATTTCGGGTCCTCGTCACGAGCTAACTCTGTGGCGATGCCTTCGCGCATTCCCTCCGGGAACGTATCCAGGAGCGTGCAGTCTCGTACCCAACGTCGGGCGATGCATCGGGAATGTAGTATTCGCAGGCGCCAAGGGTCGGCGTCTTCGCCGAAACATCGTCGGTAAAAATCGGGCAGCGCGCCTCGAAATATCCCGCCACGAGTGATGCAAGCGGGGTCTAATGGTCCCCATGTTCTACGTAATGCCATCTGGAAGGGTGGAGAAATAAACGATTAATAAAAAGTTAATATTAAATACGTAGATAAATGGTTGGTTTCGAGGGACGTTGCCGATACGTGCAGCCGTCCGTCGAGACCGATTCCTGTCTATCGGTGCAAACGTAGGACGAATTGTCCCTCGTCGGATAGAAAAAGAGAAGTCATCACGTAAAAATCTGTCTCATGTCCAAAACGCACAGCGAGACGAAATCGAGCCTTTAATCTGGATTCTTATCATCAGATTTTACTTCAAATTAATTCTAACATTAATTAGGACATTACTAATAATTAAATTAATAATTATCAGTCATTCGTAAAAAGAATTCGTCGGGTGTAAATTATTACTAAAATTGCACAATAAATGTGCTTGTCGAAATTTTATTAAATAAATAAACCTAATAAAGAATTATTCCGAAGTCGGACTTTGTCTAATTTTTTTTAAAAAAGTTAAAGTCAAATTAAATTCATCCAACACACCGAAAAATTCATCGTACGAATGTTAAGTTGCATCAATTTGATGCGTCAAATTACTTGTGGAGAAAAATATTCTTTTACAGAATATTCTCCCCTTGTCATAAAATTATTTATGGCTCGAGCCCATTGTCTCGCTCGTGACTCAAGTCATGAGGAATTTTCGAGACGCGAGGCGACGTGAAGTCTGCGCTCGCACCCCGAAAACAAATTAACAAGGAAAAAATACGATCGTGTGAGCGATCGCGGTTAATAATTAATTATACACTATTTCGAGTGCAAAGCACTCATGTCAGGTATTAGTCAACAAAATTTCTCTTTCAGCAGCACGGAAATAATTCTCATGTGCCGATGCCGACTTCTACCTGATCGGGTTGGACTTGGTTTACATCGCGGTCCCAGTTTTCCTCGTCATCGTGCTCGATGGCAAGCACGTCGTTCTCTTCCTCGTCCATGGCGAGGAGCGCGCACAAAAAGCTCAATCACGATTGAAAAAAGGATGATAAAACTATCTCAAAAAAAAACTCGGTAAAACGTTAAAAACGAGGATCACGCACGAATGCAGAGATCAGCTGTGAAAAGCGGAAGTCCGTGTGAACACGAGGTAATCGCGATGGATTCTGGGTAATATACTCCAGAACCCGGGTGTTTGAGACTAGTGCGCACCTACCCGTGCGCATGTTACGCTACGGGTCTCCTTTGTTCTCACTCCCGTGCGCGATTGCTGCTACGGGGTCTTTTGCACGCGGTATCCGACCCGTGCCGATAATTTTGCTACGGGTCCCGCGCTTCCACGCCATCTTGTGACGTGAATTCGACCGATATCCGCTTTGTTGGACTTAGCGGAATTTTCTTCGAGTCTCGCAACGTGATGGCTTGCACTATCGGTCGATTAGCATTTATTTTTAGTGCCGCCATCGACTCGTAATTTATTTTACTTCTTTCCTACGACCTTTCCGCCTTTTATAAACGGATTATCTCTTTTTGGTCGCAGGTTACGGATCGAGGCAGGTACGATATTTTTTGTTGTTTTTTGTGTCTGTACCTCCTCATTATTGTTTTCTTTTTTATCCGTGTTTTTTGTGTTTGTTTCAGGAGTTTCTCCTGTTTCCCCCCCGACCAAAATTGGATCCGGAACGGATTCAACGATCTCGTTGACCGGAGGTGAAGGGGCGTCGAAATACTCCTCGTTGTCACTTGGCGGTGCTTTTTCCGACTCGCCAGCGAACATATCGACGATTTGGCCGTCAGTTTTAGACTTGACTTGGCCCTTGGCCCACATTTCTTGCGGGAATTCCGGAATGTACGGAGTTAACTCTCGTACTTGTATCGACTTATGCTCGGTATTGTCCTCGAGCTTACGTAATTTATACGCGTTACCGCCATGCTTGCCGATGATCACATATGGACCATCTCTCTTGTCGGCCAAGCTGGCGGTGATTCCTCTCGCTGCATTTGAGAGGGTGTGTGCATCTTTCCACACCAAATCATTGATCTCGAAATTCACGAATTTTCCACCGCTTTTATCTTGTAAAATGCGGTCGCGCATGTTAAAAATGTGCGCCATCATATGCTTGTATGTGTTCGAAATTGTTTGCTCCAATTTATACACATACTCATGTGGTTTCTCTGGGTCCACCACATTTACCGACTCTGCCACTCGTGGGTCCCAAGGCACTCGTAGCTCTCGGGCGAAGTTGAGGTAGGCCGGAGAAAAATCTCTCGTCCTCGAGACTGTTGTTCGTATGCTGAACGCGATCTCCCTCAAGTATTCATCCCACCTATTGTGGATGTCAGTGAATATGCTTAGTGCATATTTAATGTCCCTGTTGAGTCGCTCAACGGGATTTGTTCTGGGATTGTAGGTCGAAGTATGTGACGCCACAATCCCGAATTTCTCACAAAACTTACCCCAAATTTTCGAGATAAATTGGGGTCCGTTATCGGATATTATTTTACGTGGAAATCCGTAACGTAACGCCACGTCGTAGATACATTCAACGATTTTCTCTGCTGAAGGTCTAGCGACGGCGTACAACTCGGGCCAACGAGTCGCCACGTCCATTATTACGATAATGTACGCATTTTTATTTCCCGTAACGGGTTTTGGGCCCATCACATCGACACTTAAACAATCTATTGTTTCCTGAAACGAGTGGTGTGTCGAATCCATTAACGACGCCGGATTTGAACTGTGCGGTAAGCACCAAGCGTGACCGCCATGTTTAATTCTCGGAAAACGTAACATCAGTGATGGTTCGAGGCTAGATAGTCTCGAAACCGAATACACAATAAAAGGAGAACAAATCCATATTGTTTGATATGAACTTGTTCTTTACAAAAGAATAAATAAAACACTCATATCCATCTACGGATATCTAGAAGTGGCATGCACACCCAAAACACAAATGGCGAAAGAATTCACTGCAAAACCAATAATCCCCCTCTTTCTTTTCATTTGTGCCGCTCTGCAAAAATTCGCTCACAAAGGGTTGATAATCGCGGGAAGGGTAACCATTTGGTTAATATATCCGCTACGTTGGATACGCCCGGAATATGATGTATCCCAAAAGTTCCCTTTGTGTACCAATCTCGCAAAAAGTGAAAACGAACCTCTATATGTTTGTTCGCTCTATTTTCGATTCTATTTTTCGCGTATTGTATTGCGGCTGTGCTATCCGCATATACAATTGGTTTAACTCTCTGGGGATCACGCAAGACATCAGCTTCAAACAATCTCTCCAACCAGATAACCTCCCGCACACCATCCACGATGGCGATAAACTCGCTCTCCATCACCGATAGCGCCGTCAGCTTTTGTTTGCGGCAGGCCCAGGACACGGGAACCCCACCAATGTAGATGATGTGCCCCCCGAAACTTCTTCTTTGATCTAGATCCGAGGCATGAGAGGCATCTGTGTAAATCGACATGCCTGTATTCTTACATAATCCCAAATCGATGCAGAAATCCCTTGTTTGAGATAAGTACTTTAGCACTTGCAGCAGCATTTGCACATGCTTGTAAGAGTGCACCTCGTTATATTGTGATAACACAATTACTGAGAACAAGATGTCTGGTCTTGTTCTCATGGCAATGAATAGCAAACTGCCAACAAGCGCGCGATAGGGGAATTCCACATCCACTCGCTCACCAGGACGCACACTTCGGATCATCGTACCAACGGTTCCTGGAACTTTGATACGATGCGAATAATCAATTCTGTATTTCTCACACAATTTGTCAATATATTTGCCCTGGTGCACGAAAATGTTCTTGCCAACACGCTCAAACTCTATTCCCAATAGCATCGTTACGGGTCCCAAATTCACGATGTCAAATGCATTTGAAATCCACTTGAGAACACATTTTTCAATAAAATCGTCCCTTGAAAAGAGAACGAGATCATCCACGTAAACGATTAAAATCGCTTCTCTCTTGTAGACATAAACACAATTGAGGCCCGGGAATGGTGTAAAACCAATGTCAATTAATTTGTCATGTAATTTTTCAAACCACATACGGCCTGACTGGTGCAGGCCGTATAGGGCTTTGTCCAAGCGCCAACATTTCCCTTTGTTCGTTTTGGTTTGATAACCTTTTGGTATGGCCATGTACTGGGGAATATCTAAGTCACCGTAAAGGTAGGCTGCCTTTACGTCAAGGTGCGTGTCGCGCCAGTTACACAAAACAACCAGCGTGCAGAAAAATATCAATATGAGGACAAAATTAATAACCGGCGAGAAGACTTCTTTAAAGTCGATATCCGGTCGTTGCTTAAAGCCTTGTGCAACAAGGCGTGCTCGAAAACGTTTAATTGCCCCCGTATGATCTCGTTTCAATTTGTAAATCCATTTGCTCCCAAGCAATGTTTGATCGGGAGCAATGTCAACCTCGGTATAAACTTTTCGTTCGTCAAATATATCAATTTCCTCGTCCATGGCCTTTGACCAATCCCAACGATCCCTGTCAGAAATAGCCTGTTCATAAGTCTCTGGCTCAATACTGCAAAAACCCGCATAAGGCAATTCCAGATGTTCGTGTTTGAAATCAAACAACTCCTCTTCGTATTGAAAACCTTCTTCTTCACACCATCGCATTACATCAGTGCGACTCCGACAACGGTCTTGTGAAGGTGTCATGTAATAAACATCCACTTTTCCGGCGGTTTTCCCCCTTGCACGGACTTTTGCAAATCTTTGCCATTCTTGCATGTTCAATTTCAGTAATTCTTCAGGCTCGTCGGTTGTATTTGCTTGTTCGGCAACAGTATCCTCAAAAGGTTCATCCCCTGAATCCAATTCCAATTTTGATAAATCTAATTCTGTCACATCCCCCTCTAACTCAATACCCCCGACAGCTCCTTGTTCCTCGAGGGGCATTCTCATGCCATATGCTTTTTGCACTAATTTGGGGGTCGTGGGTAAGGGTACTGGTGGTCGCTGACGTAAGACCATTTGATGTGTAGGTACCGTAGGCGCAGGTACTGTAGCTTGAGGAACCACGTCGTCATCTGATTCTTCTTCTTGAGTGGGGAGATTTATATAATCGAACATTTTGTTCACATTTTGAACTCCTGTGTCCCCCTCATTCCAATAAGTATTTTCGTCAATTTTCACATGTTTAACCCCATAAACCTTATTCGTTTTTGGGTCCCAAACTCGATAACCTCGTGTACTTTGTGCGTACCCCACAAGGGCTCCAACCCATGCTCGTTTGTCCAATTTATCTTTTCTTGTCTGTGCGGGGATATGCACATAAGCTTTCGAGCCTATACATTTTAGGTGCCTAACAGACATTTTTCGGTTGAAAAACACGTTATATGGTGTCTTGCCTCCTAAGGTTGAGTGAGGGAAACGATTTTTCAAGTACACTATTGTGTGGGCCAATTCTGCCCATAGTCGCTTTGGTAATCCAGTGTCTGCCATCATCGCTCTAATTCCTTCAACTATGGTTCTGTTCCCTCTCTCAGCTACAGAATTCATTTCTGGGGAGTAGGGGGTTGTGCGTTCACATTTAATTCCCGAATCACTCGCATGTTTTGCCCAAGCTGCTGAGACGAATTCACCCCCATTATCCGTTCTGATCGCTTTCACTTTACGTGACGTCGCACACTCTAATTGTAATTGCCATGTCTTAAAATGGCCTAGCACTTCATCCTTCGTTTTCATCGTTACTATCCACATAAATCTGGAATAGTCATCGACCAATAATAGGAAATATCTTGCCCCTCCTATCGATTTCGTTGAAGAATGGCCCCAGGTGTCCATATGTATTAAGTCCAGAACCCCTTTTGACCTGATATCCCCTATTGGTGCAAAACTTGCTCGTGTGCTCTTCGCCTGTGCACACGAATCACAAGTGTTCATTTCCCTGTCTGACAATTTGATTCCATAAATATCGGTTGACTTTTCCATGTCAACAATTCCTTTCACGTGTAAATGCCCCATACGGGCGTGCCAATAATCCATCGGTACTGCTTTATCGGGTTTGCCATTCCTTTCCCCGTTCCCCAACTCATTAACTACTTTTGCATCAACTTCCTCTTTAGTTGGTTCAACTTTCTTAATTGGTTGAGTTTTAGTCGCATTTGCAGCGCTTCCCTGCTTTACTAGCACGCTACTCGGATTCACAACAGCATTTGCGGATTTCTCCGGCTTACGAATTGGGGTTAATAAAGCTTTCTTATAACAATTCATGGTTAATGGCACTTTAACAACTTCAGGCGATTTACTCGCCACGACATCCGTATTCCCTTGCATAGGCAATACGGATGCGTTCACATTCTGAGTTTCAATTGCACAATTCACTTGATACATCCTGTTCGACAATCTCTTTGCAGTTAACATCGGTTTGTCCATCGTTGATTCGAACATTGTTAATTTCCCATCAGCTATGAATGTTTTCAGACCTGCCTCGTCTGTACGACCGAGTGAAATTAGGTTTTTTCGAAATTTTGGCGCGTAATACACGTTTTTAAGTGTAATTTCGCGTCCACCCCCGCCATAATTTGCTATTAAGGTAATTTCGCCCATACCACTAATCTCAGAACTCCCCTCTCCTAATTGCACACTAAAATTCTCGAGGGGTTTAAAATTCGTGAAACATTCATAGTTGTATGAGAAATGGTCTGTTGCGCCCGTATCAATGTACCAGGCGGGATCTCTTTCCGGCGCTTTCTGTGATGCCAATGAGATCACAGGAAAATCCATTTGCTGTATGGCATGTACTGCCGAGTAGAAAGACAACGGTTCGTCCAAAAATGCTTGATTTGAACCTGCGCCGGTTCCTCTAGAACGTGCACCCGCGCGTCCTTGTCGGCGCGCCATCGGTGCAAAAGTTCCACGTGTCGGGTCATTTCCCCCTTGCTTTGGCTTTTTGCAGTCCCTTGCAAAGTGGTATTTTCCACCACAATTATAACACGTATAGTCTGTTTGGGTTGTTGGGGTCGAGCGCCCCCGCTGCCAACGTCCTCGGCTAAAGAATGCACCCGAATTATCTCCCGATTCTGCTGTCGGCGCACCATATTCCTCGTGCTGTTCGTTCAATCGGTTGTACTCTCCGAGGAGTCGGTCTTTGACGTTGGACTGGGTGAATTCAGTATCTGACCAGTGATACATAACTTGTTTCACTCCCTCATATGTCTGAGGGAGGAAGTCCATATACTGGAATGCAATGTCCTCTCCAGACATGGTCACATTCACATTTTTCAGGTCACCCGCCTTCCGATCCACCCGGGTGGTAAACACGACCATTTGCTCCCTTTCTTGCAATTTCATTTGTAAAAATTCACGTCGGAGCCGGTTTTTCCTTGCCCTAGTGGTCGGTTGGTAGGCGGCTTTTAGGGCTTCCCATATCTCTTGTGCCGTATCGTGGGCAACCGCCACAGATTGTTGTGCCTCGTTGCACGTAAGGCAAAGCGTTGATATTGCCCTCGCTTCTCGTGTCTCATACTCGCGCTTCTCCTTCGCGGAGGCGGTCGAAGGCAAACTTGGCTCCGTGCCCTTAACGTGGCTCCAGACTCCCTGCTGTAGGAGAATTAATCTCACCTGGACTGACCAGGACTCATAATTGTCACCATCGAGTTTTCTAATGTTTCGATAATCCCGATAATCGCCGTCCTTTTCGTAGGTCGCCATTTCCAAAATTTCACAAATTATCACCCAAAGATCACTATTCGATGCACTAAACACAAACACACTTTCAAATAAATAATTCCCCAAAATAATAGGCGAAAATAATACAATTCTTCCCGGGGTGCAGCTCAATAAGTGAGCACAACTACCTTGACCAGTCGCTACAAGGGCTTCCGTCCGACACACCTGGGGTCGCGGGATCGCCCCCTTGCTTCGAGCAAGCCTGGCCAAGAATAGGATGACACTAGGCGAATGCCTAAAGGGTGCCAAACAAACAAAAGGTCCCCAAAACAAAAACTTAATATTATACAAAGTTTCACGACAACCCAGAACGCACAAAACAAAAAAAAATGTTGGCACGTTGTATTCTTGTTTGCGGGATATTTGCGTCGCAAATCCCGCGGAGATGTCGTCAAAACGTTGTTCCAAACCGTCGAAAATCGCTGGAATTCACTTGTGCACCTGGCACAAGACTTAACCTGTCCAACGTCGCGCAGATACCCGTCCCGGGCTAATCCGCGGTCAAAATGCGTGTTCGCGCTCGTCGCACGAAAACACGACTTCAAAACGTCGAAATGTTCGTCAAAAACTTCCAAACGCTGTCTAGACGTTCGTCGCAACCTCGAAAATCGTCCAATCGGCGAATTCCGACGTGGATATAATCCAAAAACTCGTTGCGAACGTTCCTCGTTCGTTTTTACTCCAACCGCATGGACGGCGCCATCTTGGATTGGGCTGCACCGCTCGCCATGACGGAAAAACAACGAAAAAATTAATATTTCGACAATAAATAATGTTCCTACCGTCTCTAGGTAATCTACACTCGTTTCACACGTCGTTTGCACGAATTCACAAAATACAAGCGTGTTTCGACTCGAAAACACGCTGGCTGGCTTCACTGTTGTACACGGCGAAGTCCAGGCAAAGAAAAATGGCTGCCACCGAAGCTAATCTTCGTTATACTGGCACACAACTAATTTCTCACGAAAATAAACGTTTCCTACACTGTTCTGTCCAAAAATCACGTCCTAATTGTCCGCACACACTTCCCAATCGCTCGCACTTCGCGAAAATCGTCGATACGTCTTTGCGACGAAAATGACGGTGTCGGCGAACGTCCGATGGTCGTTACCGCTCTGGAAGTCCGCTTATCGTCCCGAGATGGTTGCTAACGATGCAAACCATCCTCTGCTACCATGTATTGTTTCCTGAAACGAGTGGTGTGTCGAATCCATTAACGACGCCGGATTTGAACTGTGCGGTAAGCACCAAGCGTGACCGCCATGTTTAATTCTCGGAAAACGTAACATCAGTGATGGTTCGAGGCTAGATAGTCTCGAAACCGAATACACAATAAAAGGAGAACAAATCCATATTGTTTGATATGAACTTGTTCTTTACAAAAGAATAAATAAAACACTCATATCCATCTACGGATATCTAGAAGTGGCATGCACACCCAAAACACAAATGGCGAAAGAATTCACTGCAAAACCAATACAATCAAAAGGCGCGTAAGGCCCTAAGAAGATAGTTTCGAATGGTGATTTACTCCTCGGCTTGCACGCTTGACATCGCTGACATTGGTGGACAAAAAGAGCAATATCTTTTTTCATCCCTGTCCAGTGAAAAAGCTGTGTAGCACGATAGAGTGTTCTGCTTACTCCCGCATGGCTCGCAAGCGGGTGCCCGTGTAACAACCACAGCACGCGACCGATTAAGGAAGCAGGTATTACTACCTTTACTGCGGTGTCCGATTCACTCAAGTCATCTTGGTGATTTGGGTGATGCTTCACCAAAAGGCCGTCATCCAATAGGTAATCTATGGATTCGTGCGCATAACGACGCTTCTGCCTTCTGGTTAAGTCGGGCGGATATTTTCCTGTCAGTACGAATCTAGCTCTGTCCTGACATTTTTTGTCTAATTTTTGTTGCACAATTATTTCCTCCCTTGTTGGGGGATTGCTTTGCATCTGCTTGCCGACATGAGCGTGGAAGGCGCTTAGAAGCGGGTCATTTATTCTCCGCTCTAGCTTAAATTCCTTCTTTGCGTTTGGGTAATTGTCAGCAGCTGGTTGGTATAACCGCGTCCAGAATCCACAGAATTTTACATCTGCCGGAGACGCGGTAGGAATTTCATTCATCTTCCTTAAATCCCAACGGTGACAACTCGTAGGGCAATAAATGATGCGGGAGTCATCCTCGCCATCATCGTCAGCGTCGATTGGATCTGACACTGGTGCCCGTGACAGAGCGTCAGCCACGACGTTATATTTGCCGGGCTTGTATTGAATGGTCAAGTCGCATGCCATCAGTTCTAACTGCCATCTGGCTAGTCGACCGGCTGGCTCTTTTAATTTCATCAGCCATTGTAACGCTTGATGATCTGTGTGGACCACAAATTTGGTATATTCGAGATAATCTCTGAATTTCCTTATGGCCCACACAACGGCCAAACACTCCAACTCGGTGGCATTGTAATTCTTTTCAGCGCCTTGGAGTTTGCGACTTATAAACATGCACGGCAGGTCTTGTTCGACTCCGTCGCGCACGTGTGTTTGGAGCAACGCCGCTCCTAACCCAACTCTGCTGGCGTCCGTATGTAATATGAACGGCCGGTTTAGGTCGGGTAGAGGCATTACGCCGACTTCCGTCAGCATCCTCTTTATCGCATTAAATGCGAAGCTGCACTCATTTGACCATACAAATTCGTTTTCATTCTTCAGGAGGTCGGTAACTGGGGCTGCCACTTCAGCTAGACCCGGTAGCAACCTGCCGAAGAAGTTTATCATTCCCATAAACCGTTGGACACCTTTAACGTCCTCGGGTGGTGGGAAACGATTAATCGCATCGATTTTTTCGGGGCCAATAGCTAAACCATTGACTCCAATGCGATAACCCAGGAAGGCAAGCTCCTTTCGACAGAACTTGCTCTTGCCCGGATGCACGTGTAACCCAGCTTTTGCCAGCCGGGTGAGCACTTGGTCGATGTGCTCAATGTGCTCTTCGAATGTTTTGGAGGCAATAACTATGTCATCTAGGTATGCCCATACAAACTGATGCAGGATATCACCCAATACGCTTTCGATTAGCCTCTGAAAGGTACTGGGAGCATTCACTAAACCAAATGGCATGACGTTGAACATCAACCGTCCAATTGGCGAGTAAAATGCTGTTTTTATCTTATCCTCTGGCCTCATCTCAACTTGCCAGTATCCCTTCGACAGATCCATCGTCGTAACCCAAGAAAAGGGGCTAAGCTCTCTCAAAATGGATTCGATAGACGGCATCTGTATGGGATCTATTTCTGTCACCGCGTTTAATGGGCGGTAATCAATGCATAGGCGTGGGTCCGAGCCCGGGCGCATCACGAGTACAACTCGCGTCGCGTATTCTCCCTGGGCCTCGGAGACAATGCCACTGTCTAGCATTTCTTGGCACATTTTTTGCACTATTTCACGTTTTTGCGGGTTCATTCCCTTATACGCAACTCGTATAGGTTTATTATCCGTCAATTTAATTTCGTGAATAGCCTTATTCGTTCGGCCCGGTTTTTTCGACAGGATCCCCTCATATTTAAGTAGGACCCTTCGTAGGGCTGCCGCTTCGTTTAATTCTAAAGCGGCGTCGGCGACAAGCGTTTCCACTACATTGTCCCGTTGCAATTCTGTTACGAATGCTTTAAAATCGTAGTCTTGAACGAATTTCTTTAGGCCTTTCTCCCACTGTGTCTTGTCGGCCGCTTCTTTTACAAGAGCTGGTGGCACGACAATTGCGGGTCTTTCCTTATCATTTCTGATATAATTCCAAGATTTCGTTATTGGATTTGGTTGTATTTCCATTGACGCCATGAGGTCTAAGCCCAACAGAAAAATTCTGTCGCATGTGGGCAGGACCAGGAAAGGGTGCTGTTCTACCCCTCCGAGCCACTCCATGGTCAATAATATAACTCCTTTTGGACGCGCCATTCCGTTGGCGGTTTTTAGACGTATATTTTTATTAACGCCTTTTATCTTATCGGTGAGACCCAATGATGCTACTATGTCTTCGGAAACGAACGAGCGATCTGCTCCCGAGTCTAGCAGTCCCATAATTTTTTCACGTTCTATTGTCATGGGCAACATGCATAGGCGGTTGGTGTATTCGACCGCCACGTTGCACATGAAAACACGAAATTCTTCTGTGTCTTCGACTACTTGAGGTAATTCTTCAAGCAGTAGGTTCGGTTCTTCCGCCTCAGCCTCAGCGTTTGCGGTAATTACCTGCAAAGCGTTGTTGGCCCTGTCTTGAATTTGGGCGTTAGCTATGTCACTACCCATTTCTTTGACTGGTGGCGGCTTATCGAACCCTTTGTTAAACCCCTTCTTCTTCATGAATGGCGCAGACGGTCGAGAAATTATTTCTTCGCCGCCTGCGCTGACTCGTTTTTTGACTCGTTTTTTGCCATGGCGAGTTTAATCTCTGCCATCTGCTTCATTATCGCGTCAAACTTAGCGTCTTCTTTCGCTGTTCTTGGGCACTCATTGGAGTAGTGGCCCGGTTGGTTACACTTGAAACAGCGAATATTTGATTTGTCTCTTGGGGCTTCAGTCGATTTTTTCTTTTCAGGGTCTGCTTTCGACGGTGGCGTGTAATTTTTTCGAAAATACTTCGGAATTCGACCGGCATTTGGTTTTAACCTGGCGCGAAATTCTTCTACCGCTCTATCTCGATGGATGAGATGTACTAGCGGTCCTTCCTCATCGCAACCCGTTGATAAGGTATCGCGATAGCTTCGTATTTCTTCGTCCGTCGAATAATCGTCTTTTTCTTCTTTTTCGTCTGATTTTCCGACATTTTGTTCGGCTTCCTCCCCCTCCTTGACCTCCTCCAGTGTCGCTTGCATGGCTGACGCTGTCGGTGCCTTTTTAGGGGCGGCCAAAGGGTTGGAAGGCAGCGTGGATGTCAGTTTATTTTTCATTTGCAAACCAACGCTAGCTTCTGCCAGCTCCATTATACCGCTAAGATATTCAGTAGGGCGCATAATCTTATCTGTCGCCCCATATCTTTCCGCACTCAACTTGAGACGTTTTGCGGTCGCTGCTTTCTCCGCTTCTGGTAAAGCGGAATAATATCTCTTCTCGATATCTATCGTGTTCTCGAACAGGAAGGCGCTCATCTCCTCGTAGCTACCTCCTGTCGGTGCCCTTTCTTCAAGTAGCACCCTTTGCGAGTATTCCGACAAACCGCCGAGAAAGAAAAGGTTGAATCCCGTGGCGTGAAATTCCATCGGGGCCTTTTCGAACAACAATCTGGCGCGAATGTCGTAATCCATTATGGTTTCACCAGGCATCTGGCGAAGACCTCGCATCTTTCGGCTCACCTCTTCGGGTGTCTCGCCGTAGCGTAGGTCGAATCTCATTAAAAAGTCGTCCCAATTGACGCCTTTCAATCCTTGGTACCACTCACGTGCCGAGCCTGTCATTAGCTCGACAATACCGTGGGTGAGCATGTCTCCTACGGTGGCTTTAGTGGCAGTCTTAATTCGAATTACTTCGTCAAGGAAGCGATCTCCCGCTTTCCATGACCCGTCGAAACGGTTCTGAATATAAAATTGCCACCTAATATTCCCGGTAACACTCATGGTGTCACGTCGGGAGACAGCGTATTTTTTCTTTACGCGGTCACCAGTGCTACGATTACGATCGTTTCGTTTGCTCAGATCAATTCCCTCGGCTTTTAACGAGCCGAGTAGGGCTCTTCCAAGCTCTCCCATCGTATACTGCCGACCCGTCGAATCGGTAAACGCGCTTTGTCGGGGAAGGTCCTGAAACTCCTCCCGTCGGTGGTCGCTATTTTCCGATCGACGTCGTTTCTCTCTATCGCGCGGAGAGTTGGATCTCTTCCGGCGATTACTTGATTTTTCCTTTCGTCTGTCGTCGTTGGATGAGGGGTCGGAGCTGGGGTCGGGAGACGGTGAGCGGCGTGGCGGGTTGCGCCGTGAAGAGTTTGACTCTTTCCGGCCCCTACGACGGTCGTCACGTTCCCTTTCTCTGCGTTCATCGCGTTCTCTTTCCCTTCGTCTTTCTCCGGAACCTCTCTCCGAATCGTGATGACTGGGTGCATTTGACTCCAGTCCATCTGACGACGAATCACTATTTCCGTAGTGAAAATATTTCGGTCTTTCATCGCGTTTGCCTTCTTCTCGCGAAGAGGTGCGATCATGCGATTGTCTCCTTGACGACTCGTCGTCTTTAAGGATGGGCACTGGTTGTTGCCACTCAGTCCCTTGTGGATTATCATGCTGTTGGCTTGTGAGAGCTTGCTCTTCATTTCGCCTAGCATTATTAGCGTTGATTAATCGCGTTATCGCATTATTTGTGGCTGAATCGAGAGCTTGCATGCGGGGCCGAGTTTGTTGTTCTCTGGCCGACGCATCTCTCTTGCGCGGAGTAGCTGGTGTTGCTCTCTCCGGCTGGGGTTTGGGTTTGGCCTTCGGCGTGCGCTTTGGGTCTCCCTCTAGGCTCTCGTCGGACAGCTCGGATGAACTGACCTCTGGTTTGCGGACGGATTTCGGGTCATCTCGTCGCAATCTGGCCATAAATGCTCGCTCTGCTTCTTGTTGCGAGTGGAAAGCATATCGATGTGCTCTCAGGGCTCGGTCAACTATTTCTACCTCCTCGGGAGTAGTCGGATTGGGCTGGGTTCTGCCGTACTCGAGAGCTTGCGCTTCTCTTTCCGCCAGCTTCCTCCGTCTCTCGCGAATGGCTTGTCGAGCCTCATTCTCTGCATCCGCTTCAAATTGAGCGGAATCAACCAATTGTTGAGCGTGTGCACCTTCAACAATGGTGATTTGTGGGGATACACTGTGCGCTTTTAAAGCTGCACGTACGATCTGTAACGTTTCGTACACGGTAATTTTCCCCGTCGGAAGGGTGTATCTCACTCCTTCCGCTTGTGCCAACTGCATCGCATCAATCAAGGTGCCCGAGACGCTGTAAGGCTGGCTTGAAACACGCTTGACAGAGGACGAGTTGGACTTGTGCCCTTCAGACACTACCGAGGCTGGTCGACTGTGCGTAACTGGCGTGTTTAGTGCCGAATTAGCGGTCGTATTTGAGGCCGTCTTTTGTATCGGAGACGCTGCTTTCGGACTGCCCACCTCGGTGTCGTGCGTTAGACGAGGCGATTGGTTACGGGATAAAACCTCGTTTCCGCTCGTCTCGCCGTCACGGTTAGAACGCGGCAGTTTGGAGTGAGATTGCTCTTCACCCCGCTCTGTCTCGTCCAATCGCTGCCTCGTCTCGGCGCGAGACGGGTGCGATGCCTCTGATGCGCTTCTACGATCGGGTTTAGGCTTACGCCGTTTTTGCCTCGCTTCGTGCGCTGAGGCTTTGGGTAAGGGACCTCCAGATCGCAAGTGATAGTCGGCGCCTTTACGACTGCCGGCTCTCTTGTTTGCGTCGGAGTCGGAATCTGTTACTCGGGTATTATCTGCCATTTCTTGCTTTGGGTATGATGTAATCACAGGTTAGAATCAGTTATTCAACTTGATCCCGGACAGGCCCCCACGTGTCGCGCTCAACTCTAACCGTCGCTAACTCGTGGGTTGATTACTTAATTCGACTAACTCACTACCGCTTTGCTCAAGCGGTTTACCCAAAGAAATGATTACACAGATATAAAAGGTAAAATATAATATAGATTTATTCTGCGGGGCAATGTACAGATATATCTTATATATATATATATAAAGGGTAAGTAAAAGGTAAATCGGAATGGGTGAAGGGAAATGGAAAGGTAAAGGTATGATGAAAGCTGGCTGGAATCGGCGAGGTCGTCTGTTGTCTCGGTCGTGTCCAAGATGGCGTCCTCGTTGTGGCAACGTGGTGTCGTCTTGGGCCGGCGTGGCAATATGGCGTCCTCGGCTCGTCTCTGGCTGGTCCTTCGGGCTCACGCTGGTCGGGCGCGAGTGAATGCTTAGTTAAAAGGCTTACTTCGGGCTGTTGTCTAGGTTTTTGTGTGGTGTCCGGCGATCACACAGCGGCGGACTCTTCTGGCTCCCGGCGGTCACACAGCGGCGGGAACGCTCGTCGTGGTTTAACTGCAGTTTAGGCTTGTGCGACCGTTTGTCTGCACAACTCGCTAAACTGGAGTGGTTTTTACTATTTCTAGCTGGTGTGCTAAAATAGTGTGGTAATCTTATCTCGCAGGTTACTCTGCGGAGTTTGACACTGACCAAACGTACTCACGGTAAATTGTCCTTTGTCCTTGGTCAATCCCAGTATATTTACTTGGGCCTGATCTTGTAGGACGACGGGTTTACGTGTGTTTCTCGTTTGATGGTTGTGTTGGTTCTGCCCGCTCAGTGCAAGGCACATTCCTTTGCACAAAGCGGGGTTGACAGGTGACCGGAATCACCCAATGGTGGGGTGGACGAGCCATCCCCACTCCCTCAGGGCAGACGCCTGTCCATTGACTAGATGTCAATGCACTGAGGGAAGGGAGACGCGCTTGCGGCTCCCCTTACACCCGAAACGAGGTCACGAGAGAAACTCTTCGTTGACCCCGGTCCAGTCGGGTCACAACAACTTTTGTCTTGCAGTTAATACATTTGTATTGCAATGTTTAGCTCATTTCCTCATTTTTAATTCACTTATCAGTCTATTGGTTCATCTCATTTCACATGTGTTATTGTCACTACAATTATTGTTACAAAGTGAGATATTGTTTGTTATGTAATTGTCTATTCTCCACCCCCTAATGCAGTGATAAAATTTAAATGAAAGTCATACCGAAGGTCAAATGCATCCGAAGCGTAAACACGGATTATAAATCTGCTTGGAGAATCCGGTTCAAATGTAGCAGGAACTAAAATGTAATTGCCAGCATCTAATTCAAAGCGACCAAGTACTTCTCTGTAATCTATAAAATCGCCTGATGAACCTTCATCGTAATTGTACATGAAATGTTCTGCTGGCAGCCGTCTACAATACTCAATTGGACACTATTCAATAGATATATTTGCTTTAATTAATCAATATTAGACCATTTTATCCGGTAGCGGTCAAAGGCAATGAGTACACTTGACTATGTATAAAGACTTGAGAGTAGGAATAAGGTACAAGGTAAATTGAATCCACGTTTATTCATTGCTTCTTCAGTCAATAAGAGTCCTCGTATAAAATTTTGTAGGAGTTTGTAGGATTCCAATCGACAAGAATTCAATTCAGGCATAGAATTATGTTCTACCCACCAGAATGTATTTTTTAATTGGTAATCTCTGTGCAAGTTAGCTGTTATGAATATTAACCCCCTTGTGCCTGTTTTGTTTTTATCTCTTAAGCCAGGGTTTCCCAAATGGTGAGGCGCGCCTCACTGGTGGGGCGCGAGCTGATTATTGGTGGGGCGCACCCATCATACATGCCGAAATAAAAAAAGCTTATTTTGCAAATTTTTGTAAATTTTTAACCAAAATTACTGTATATTAAATTATATTAAAAATTATACAAATTTTTATGCAAAATTATATAAAAATTTCTTTTTTCTTTTTAGTAGTATATTTTTTAAAAATTTAATGCACTGGTAGATAAAGTGAGGCGCAGAAGATCGCCTTGCTTAAAAAGTGAGGCGCGATGCTAAAAAGTTTGGGAACCCCTGTCTTAAGCTAAGTTCACACTTGTGTTCAAACTAGACGCAATGCAAGAAAACTGATGCAACGCAAGCGGCCTGCATCCAAAAATTCTTGACGCCAATTTGAAGTAAGCGACGCAACGCAAGAAAAGGTCTTGCGGCCTACCAATCACGATCGATTCCAACTCTCGTCGATTCACGTTTGGATGGCGAGACTTTGCCGCATGCAAACAGGCCGCGATTTTCGGATTCTGGAACTAGTACTAGAACTAGATCCAGTTCCAGGTTTTATTGAAACCATCTGATTGGCCAGACGCAACATCAATTGTTTCAGCTCTGTTCGCACGTGCCCTTCAGTGTGAACAGACTCTGCAATGCGTTGCGTTGCGTTTGACTTGCGTTGCGTTGCATCGCCCCTAGTGTGTGTGAAAACTGGGGCGTGAAGTTGGAAAGTGAAGACGAACAGTGAAGCCAACATCGATGAGACGCCTTTTAGAGGAGATTATATGACGTGCGTCCAGTTGTGCCTTTGACCTATTTTTACCTGTGTTTAACTTTGTAAACCCCTTTTCTAACCAGAATAAATCGTTGTGTTACCCTTGTAGCCACGTTTTTACATCAGCTCAGAGACATTTAGTTAGAAATCAGTTTTAATAGAATTTAGTCAGATTTTACAATTTCAATCTTGAAAGTAGTTTTGAGACTTCAAAGTGTGAATACAAGTGTGAATCTAGCTTTATGCTTGTCAGTGTCAGCACTTGCACTTGCCCTGTTTGTGGGTGTGTACTACACATCAACTATATCAACATAATTTATGGATGATATAGTAAATAAATAGTGAGAACGCAAACTTTGTTTGATAGCGGTAAATTGAGGTTGCGATGAATCGATAAACAGCAGATGTGTGATCCCAATAGTAAAATGGCTTGGGGATGGTTTCCTGTATGAGTATCGGTCCACAACATTAAATTAAGAATATCATGGACCAATATACTTATAAAAAAGTGTGGGAGGATTGTTATGCTTCCATTTGCAGATGATGAACTGCCTTTGACATGGATATTTTAGCAGAAAAATGATTCTAAGCATAAAGTCAAATCAATTGCTCAGTGTTCCAAACCCATCACATTTAGGTTTTGACTTGGCCTGCATAATCACACACAAAATTTTGGTTATCCAACAAAATATTGAAATGTATTGTTCAAATAAACAATGATTTTCTGAAGAAACCGTTTTTTTTTCTGATTTTTTGAATGTGGTGCTGAACTTTTTCTGTCAGCCCAACTCACTTAAGGCAATTAGCGTGGTGGCCAAGTAGCACTTATTCAAATGGACATAACTTTTGGCCCATTTAAGTTAAAAATTTATTTTGTAAAATAAATAAACCCCGATGTTTGTTCTTTAAGCTACATTTATTTGTTTTGATTAGAAGCATTTTTTAGGGTTTGAATTTCACCATTTTATTTTTTTTAGCATTAAAAAATACATGCGACTCAATACACATAGGTGCGGGTGGTGTTTGCATTTGCATTGAATTAACACTGATTGCATTCAACCTTTTCATACTCCCTAGTACAGGTACCTTATAAAGCACAAATCCAATTGAATGCATGTGAACTCCTTTATTCCTATCTGAGCGCCGGTGTTCCTGCATCAGGCTTATGACCACACTTGATTTTTGACCAGAATGCCCTGTGTGATCCATAAACTAAAAGTCATGTTTGTTTATTTCGGATTTAGGTTCACTTACCTGATGCTAGGGTAATAAGAAATTGTGGATTAGTTGCAAATTTAACGAAATCATTCCGTGAACCACCGGCACTTTTATTCATTTCCCATTCACCTTTGATTGCTTTAACCTTTTGAAAACGATGTTAGTTTGACGTTAGGTAAAGATCAAGGCTAAATAAATACAAGTACCTGCCCAGATGTATCAACTGTTCCGTCATTGTCAAAATCAGGCCCCAAAGTACAAATGCTTACTCGGTCAAATTCAGCAACAAAGTCTGAAAAGTTCATCCAAAACTCACCATCACTCTGCTTCTCGAAATCCATTAATTCTTTGACTTGATCATTTACTTCGGACCAATCATAAGACCTAATTTGAAACAAACAAACAAACAAACAAAGTTAATCGTTACAATCAAACTGTGTATGGTACGCTATTTATTTTCTTCTATTTTATTATTATTATTATTATTATTATTATTATTATTATTATTATTATTATTATTATTAGTACTTGTCACTCCAGTGTCCATTCCATTCTGTTTCATTCCCCCAAGGATTTCTAATCCGTAATAAGTCTATTGAATCGGATGAATCAGTCATAATCTAAAAGTTAGCGAATTGATTACAATTGAAAGTAAACATTTAAACAATAAGGGGTTTCATTAAATGAGTGATTAGTTGATTACTTTGATTACTTTGATTAGTTGATTATTTGATGTATCATGAGACTGGATTCAACCAATCCTGAGAATAATAATTTCATCAAATAAGCAACTAATCAAGTAATCAAGTAATCATCCCAAACCATGATTTTCTGCTGACTTGGGCCAATTACAAGTGCTCTCTCAACTGAAACCAACATGGCGGCGCCAGACCCGCTTCAACTACACAAGGTCATAATACAATAAAGTGTGCTCAGTTTAAGTTAAACTAAACACATTAAACAAGTTAGGGAGTTGCAATTGTTACTTGTAGCAACTTTTTTTAAACAATTGCTATGTATCTAAATTACAGTTTAAACAATTCCGCCCATCGGAACAATCTACAAGTTACGGTTGCTCGCATCAGCTTTTCAGGTTGCCCATGTGACCAACACAGAAAGTCATGTGACCTTCACATAATCACACATACCAATAATCACATAATCAGATTTTTTGTTGGGCTCTCAATAATTGAGTCATTATGATTATTGCAATAATCAAAGTAATCAACTAATCACTCATTTAATGAAACCCCTTAATGCCGCTTTGGAGGGTATGCTCTAAAATCAAATCAAATCGGATGTACCGGTACGCCATTGTCAATTAGGTTTGGGAGATGTAGCATTATTTTCTTCTTGTTCTTGGGTCAGCCCTGAGTCAGCTATGCATGCCGTGGTCCTTTCAATTTAATCATTCCGAATAATCTATCCGTAATTCCGTATTACTGTATGTTTCTTCTCATCTCCTGGTCATCAGTCAAATTTATCCACATCTTCGGGTCTGGGGGCAAAATAGCTGGTAGAAAAACTGAAATTGACAAATCCAATTCATCCCAAAACTCATCTACGAGCTGTATACTACAGCATGAGCTCCCAAACCTTTTAGCATCAACACCCATTTTTAAGCAAGGCGATCTGCCTAACCCCACCTCATACACCGACCGGTGCATTAAATTTTTCAAAAATAAACTATTAAAAAGAAAAAAAGGAATTTTTATATAATTTTGCGTAAAATTTTATATAATTTTGCGTAAAATTATATATAATTTTGCGTAAAATTATATATAATTTTGCGTAAAATTATATATAATTTTGCATAACATTTTATATAAATTTGCGTAAAATTTTCCAAAAACAGAAAAAGCAAGTGATAAAAACGGTAAACTCAAAAGGTGAGATACAAATTCGAGTTAAGTAGGACCCGATAACGAAACATAAGTAACACAATATGATACATCTACGGGATCTTATTTGATCCATACATAAATCGAAGTTCACTAAATAACAAACAATAAAAGCGAATCAACAAAGCGAACATCGAGAATTAAATGCAAACAACAGATCACGGAGAACAAAAAGGCCAACACAATTGTGCCGTTGCGCCCCACCAAAAATCAGCTCGCATC
Source organism: Strigamia acuminata (assembly GCA_949358305.1). Classification (NCBI taxonomy): domain Eukaryota; kingdom Metazoa; phylum Arthropoda; class Chilopoda; order Geophilomorpha; family Linotaeniidae; genus Strigamia; species Strigamia acuminata. The sequence goes on along the minus strand of OX442320.1, from coordinate 2,592,273 downwards.
CCACCACAGTATACTACAGTATACTTCACTTCTCCCCTCCCCACCCCCCACATTTTTCCTTAGTTTTAAACAGCATGTAATCGATAGAACAATGTTTGACTTACCCTTACTTGCTTGACATCGGTTATTGTATAGGCATGTCCATCCACCAAACCCTTGTTGTCGGCTTCAACATCATTTTTCCTATCATATCTTGAGCACGTAAGGAATGATCCAGAAGCACAACCTTGCAGCAGGTGTTTGTATAATGTGTCGTCGGTGGATTCCAGATCGTACCTCTCTGCTAGACCTCCAGTTAAATCCACCAAACCGTCCATCGGGTAACCACTTTCAATAGCCTCGTACGTACCGTGCAATCTGTAAAAGATCATTATCAAGATGAGGAAAGAAAGGAAAAAGAAAATAAACAAATCTACTTGGCATATGCTTTTTCCAACAACGATACCCAAAATTCAGACGGATCACTGCACCTTGCAGAAATCAATTCGCCATCTTTTGTTGGCAATTGGTCGTCAATATAGACTTTGACCCACGATCCGAAACGCCAGAACTTCAGTTCGACTATTCCTTTGTAATTGGGACCAAATAACGGTTGATCGGGCGGAATAACTCGTTGCATCAAATCACTATTTCCTGCAACAGCGGCGCATGAAGACAGTAACCAACAGTCGCCCAGAATGCCCTGCACGATGTCGAGTCTACTCCCGCCGTCGAGAAATAGAACCGGACAAGCGACTAAATCCTAGAAATCATCATTCAAAATTTAAAATTCAAAATATAAAATTATTCAAAATTCAAAATATAAAATCATTCAAAATTCAAAATATAAAATCATTCAAAATACAAAATATAAAATTATTCAAAATTCAAAATATAAAATTATTCAAAATTCAAAATATAAAATTATTCAAAATATAAAATTATTCAAAATTCAAAATAAATTAGATGGAATGAATACCTTTGGTCGCATCCACACAATGTCATCTTGGGATCGATCGCTGTAATACATCGCAGTTTGTGTTGGAAATTCGAAATCAACGAACAAATCGTCCTCTTCTATTTCATCCAAAATATGCCGGATCTCATCATCGTGGATCTGAAGCGTGATATGATAAAGAAATGAGAATTAAATAATAACAATTTCAACTTGTACGACTGGGATTACGTAAATTCTGTATTACCGTTAAACCGAGCATTCCGTGTATGAATTTTTCAGTGGGCAATTCAAATAGTCCCTCTTTTCCCGATCGAACTTTGACTTTGGCTTGATCCGAAACCGACACCTGGACCTGATTCAACTCCGTGCTGATGTTTCCCACTTGCTGACCGTCAGATTTGGCCGATCGTTCCAAATTAATTGAAATTCCATTCGTTTTCTCTTTCTCCCTATCCAGGCAATCCGCACGACCAACAGATCCTTGTCCACTCATGCCACAACCCATTTTTTGTTGTGTTGTGTCGCGTGGTGACTGGTGACAAACTAACAAGCGCACTTTATCAATATTTCATTCTTTGAATAACGAAAATCAATACGCGCACACCTTGGCGATGTTTTGTTTATGGCAAATCAAGCGAATGACTCAAATCCGATTAACAAACTGTTCTACATACCGGTGTTTACATTTTAAACGTACAACCTGTTTTTATTTCAAATACAAAATACAAATATGCCACCATAGCTCTATTTAATGCGTGAATAAATTACAAAGTGCAAAATGGAACACTGGTCCAAGAAATACAGAAGAATATTTTTTTCTTGTTTGTGCGCTCGCCAAGACCGCATGTTAGATAAGTTTTCTTCGTTGGAACTCTGAACTTTTGAAGAAAAAGAAGAGAAATATGTATTTTTTTGAAATTTATGAGAGTAACAAATTTATATTCGGCACTATGCAGGCGGTAACCACCACTGCACCCAGCAGCATTTCTTTTTTCTACGTCATCACTACCGATCATTCGCCCATTACCGATCGCCAGACATTGCTAGCGATCATCACAATTTTCCCGAGACATATCACGAGTCAATAAGTGCCCATCACATTAAATAAAGCAGTTAAGGTGAAGTTCACGGGGGGGGGGGGGGGAGGAGCTCAAGGGAGAGGGCGCCAGCCCCCCCTGTTAAGAAAAATAAAACCCAAGAACACGCTAGCAATGTCTGGCGATCAGTAATGGGCAGATGATCGGTAGTGTCGCTGTCAAAGAAAATATGCAACCAGCACTGTGCCGGGTGCATATATTTTTTTCGACAGCATTTTAGGAACACTCGTCTACTCCTAGAGGGCCATCCATAAAGAACGTCACGCTAAAATCGGCTTTTTTTAGACCCCCCTCCCCTCATGTCCCACTACTGTCACGCTAAGCTTCACCCCCCCCTACCCCTATGTCACAGTCACGGTTTATTATCATTGATTATAATATGCTGTTTCAGTACGTTTTAAATATGTTTTAGTTATTTTAAAGTCTAATGCTTGTGACGTAACATTTTCAAGAACCCCCTATGTCACAATTTGTCACGAGATTGGCTTACCCCTTCCTCCCCCCTAAGACCGTGACGTTCTTTATGGATGGCCCCTAGCTGCAAGCGGTTGAACTACACCACCTTTTCTCTCAATCAATAGTTTTACACATGGTAGAGATCGGCGCCACCAATCACCGCTCTCCTTCCATTCAGGCAATCCTGGCGCGAAATTCAATATTGCCATTCGTGCTGTACTGATTGAAAAAGACTATTCAATGTAAGATCCAACTTTTATCAAAATTTTATCAAATTTGATCAAAATAACCGCACATTTTTAAAAAAATTAACAGATTTAATCAGAATTTATACAAACCTGGGTGGGTTCACTGTTACAAGAAACTGATGAGTCCTAAACTTGGCAAAATTGGCCACAAAATCTAACAGCAGTTTTCTGGGTTTTCTGGTGTAAATTTCATGGTGTGGTTTCAACAAGGTTTCAAAATAAGACTGCTGATTTCTCAGCTGTGGAGGCAGGAAATCACTCCTGTTTCCTGTTTGTGGGCTGGTTGCCCTGGCAACCACCCACTCTGCTATTCCTGCAGGCTTATACAGAAATAACTTCAGCAATTCACTAATTACTTCAGGAAATGAACTGCTAATTGCCTCAATTAAACTACTGCTATTTTGTGGCACAAAATAAATAGAGAAATAATATTAAAGCTGCCAATTTTTGCAATATTAAGACTCAAAAATAAATACAACTTGTTTAATGCAAATGAACTCTCTTTTATTCGGTTATTATACAAACGGAAAATAAACAATGCAAACTTTTGCAACCGAAATAAAAATCAAATTAAACAAATTCAGGATTACTCGAAATTCCTTATTTTCGAATAATAAATTATAAAACAAAATGGCTAATCTTCTCGGTGGCCACCGGCTCACCGCAACTTGTGCCAAGTAGCGCAAATTCAAATGGTCATAACTTTTGGCCCATTTAAGTTAAAATTTCATTTTTTTTTTAAATAAAGCCCAATGTTTGTTCTGTAAGTTGCATTTATTTATTTTGATTAAAAAAATTATGTAGGGTTTGAATTTCATCATTTTATTTTTTTTAACTTTAAAAACTACATGCGGCCCAATACACATGGGTTTGGGTTGTACAGCTCTTAGAACAGTGAGATTACGAGTGAACAATGAGACACCAGCATCAAGGAATTCGAGGGTCCTGTCTAAAGATAGGGTCAAATCTTGAAGAGTCCGATTGGTTCTCTTCACAAGTAAGTATGAATCTTGATATTGATTCATTAGAATCAATATAATAATAAATAACACTTTATTTTAAGTAATAAAGATCTTATATTTATTCCCAGGATTATAATAATAATTATAATCTTTCTTTTTCTTATTTTAAACCGCGCGCGTTGATTAAACAGCGCCATCTATCGTAGACTTTGATTTATACGGTTTTGTAACCGTCACACCCTTTGCACCAAATTCTCCAGTAATTCCGCCATCCGAATCTCTCTTCATTGTACTGGGCTTTCCATAACCTTGGCTTAAATCATTTTCTTGCCAACCGTTCGGACCAAACCCTCCAATAATTTCACCATTCCAATTTCTCTTTTGTACATTGTCTTGGTTTTCTTGGAAAGTGACCACATTTTCGGATATGTATGGAAATGCGTCGGCTAATATGAAGCAAAGGAGAAAACTTGATAGAAGAATTATCTGAAATTCATCAAACTTTTTATATTAATTAATAATTTTGTTGTATCTATTTTGGCTGTGGAGGCTTTGAATGAATTTAGTTGAAAGAAACAAGTTTCATAGGCTGAATTTTTACGTTTATAAATTCCAGATCTGTGATACCAATTCTAAATTTCGTTTAAAAAACGTTGTAAAAACTTTCAAATATCGCAATAACTTACAATCTTGTGAAAATAAGTGAAAATTGTGTACAAATAATATTATCACAAAAAATATTTTCTTGAAATATTGTTCTGAGATATTTTCTATCTGTAGAAGTCTGGTAAAGATTACCGCAGTCAGTTGTTAATGACATCTACTCGTTGCATTACAGGTAGTTAACCTGCTGCAGAACCTCATTCCCACAGTAAATCAGATTCAATCTACTTAAAACATTTCCAACAAAAAAATGTAAAGCAATACAACTATACTCCAAACTGGTACAACGTTGTACTAACTCCTATTGGTTGAGCCTAACTGTGGACTATGCTCTACTACGTGTAAATGTAGTTCTGTTTATTTTCAATGAATTTCAGTGTAAAAAGTGATTAGAATGATGGATTTAATTTTTTTGATAATAAAATATTTATGTTATTTGCTAAATAAGCTTTTTCTTCTTTTAATCAATCAAACAATGTTAGCATAGTTAGTTGGTTTCTTTTGGCAGGTAAACAAAGGTTTAGTTTTTTATTGCTTTGCTTAAACTCTATTCCAAAAAGTAATTGAAATACTCCCATTGGTTGGTTGGTGCTCTAGTTCAGTTGTGTATTGAATAAGATGCTGTTTTCAGATTCCAGTAGACTTTCAAAATCTTCGCACAAGTCTACTGGAATCTGAAAACAGCATCATATTTAATACACAACTGAACTAGAGACCAACCAACCAATGGGAGTATTTCAATTACTTTTTGGAATAGAGTTTAGTTAGATTACAATTCTGGTGTCATGGGCTACTTTCTTGTGCCACTACACCAGTGAGACGGCTCAACCAATAGGAGTTAGGACTACGTTGTACGGGTTTGGAGTATGCATTTTCTTATTATTTAGATGTGGAGATTAAGAGTTAATTTTAACGTAAACTTATATAAAAATGTCAGAATAGCTTACAAAAAATGAAAGCAGCAATAATTATTGACATTAATTGATCTAATATATTTAAAATTGAAGTTTTCTTGCGAGCAAACTAGTAAATACGCAAAAAGTGATCACATTTCTATCTAAGTTGATTGAAGTGAAAAAAGAAAAGGAAAAATATTTTCATACCTTCATATTTGATAAAAGCATAAAAAAGCTAAGTAGTTTCAGATCAGTATTGGTATACAGGCAACTTCAAAACCATTTGGGTCTGTGTGCTAACATTTGACTCGTGGTTTATATACTGTTCATACTGTGACCAACTTCCGGTCGTGGGCAACACGGCTGCTAGTTGATGATGTCACTGTCAATCAACCAATGGCAAGCTCAATGCCAAAGAAGAGTTTCTATTGTAAACTCTATTCCAAAAAGTAATTGAAATACTCCCATTGGTTGGTTGGTGCTCTAGTTCAGTTGTGTATTGAATATGATGCTGTTTTCAGATTCCAGTAGACTTGTGCGAAGATTTTCAATGCATTTATACTGGTGTTATGAATCTCCCAACCAATGGGAGTATTTCAATTACTTTTTGGAATAGAGTTTAGTTGATGGCATCACAGTTAATTAACCAATGAGAAAGGGTACAAACACAAGTGGTGCAAAAGTGGATACCGGTAGTGTGAAAGGCCCAACATTCTGTTGGACCATAGGAAAGATATTTTTGTTGACTTCTTTGGTAGAAAAAGTATTCGATTACAACCAAGTGAAGAAAAAAGTATTTAATCACAACCAAGTGGAGAAAAAAGTATTCACTCCCAACCATTGGAGAAAAAAGTATTCAATCAAGCAAATAAAATTTTATAAATCTGAATTAAACATTAATGACAACTTTCTCCCCTTATCAGTAAACTCAATAGTGTTCATCCAACCCACTTAGATGTGATTTTCATGACACGTGGATGTACTTGTTGGGATTATTTGATGTGGAAAATCACCACTTGATGTCATTGTGTAATTGATGTAGTTTGAGTTTTTTTATATCCTGTGGTGACACTCCTACCATATATGGAGTGAACATCCTTCCTGTGTTTTTTCCCCACTCTTTCACTTGATGTAGAACAGTGAGGTTGCTCTAACCTTGTATTAAACTTCAACCGTTATTTCCATATTCATAACAAATGGTAGCAGAGAGGAAGGTTGAACAATCATCAGCCACACTGAATAGAAGAAAAACGGTATTGAGACCGAAAAACAAGAAGTTTTGAGTGGATTTGAGGCGACGGTTGAGAGCAACCACGAGGCGAAAACCGAGAGTAACGACGCGCCATCTTGAAGTGCACGATACGAGACGACGAGAAACAGCTTTAACAAAGACTGTGAGCAACAATTCGATTCGAGGTGAATTAAACAATATTGAGATTGTGCCACAGAACCGAGACGGAAGAAAAAGCTAAACAATACGTGCAAATTGAGACGAAACCAACAAAGATGAGCGATACGGGTAATTGGAGTTTGGCTAACATTGAGCCATTAAATGATGCGAATTATTTCCTATGGGAATCGAGAGTGGAGGGAGTCCTCAGGGCCAAGAAATTGTGGAAAGAAGTAATAATTGGAGCCGAACCGCCACATGGAGTCCAAGGAGAAGCAGATTTTGACGCAAAAGAGAAAACTTGGAACGATTGGGACGATAAAAACGCGGCGGCCCACTTCACGATGATCAGTACAATGACTGCACCACAAGTTTTGAAATACTCAAACACAAAAGGTGCAAAGGCACTTTGGGACCTGGTGAAAACCAATATGGCGGCGAAAACCCAAGAATTGCAAATGAGAAGTGCCTGCGAGTTGACACAGCTGAAGATGAACAGCAAAGAAGATGTAGATAGCTACATAAACAGAGCCGAAGCGATAATTAACCGCTGTGCAAAACTTGGCAAACCAATTGACGACTACGAGAGCCAGTTTTACGTGACGAAGGGATTACGACGAGAATTTGACGCGAATGTGCGCGCAATTGAGGTGCAAGCCAATATGGACATGTCAAAAATCCGCAACATATTAAAAATGGAGGAAGGGCGAATTTCAGCCCGAAAAGATGACAAAAATGCGACAACAAATGAAACCGCACTCAAGACACGTGAGAGGGGACAGAAGCCAAAGCGCACATGCTTCAACTGTGGCCGCGGAGGGCACATGGCACGAGAATGCTACAGTGAGGCAAAATGTTACAACTGCCAGGAGTTTGGTCACTTATCGAAAGATTGTTCGAAACCGAAACGAGAATTTAAAAGTGGCGACTCAAGAGGACGTGGTCGAGGCAGAGGCAATCAGCGAGGTCGCGGCAGAGGAAAAAGCGAAATAGCAATGATGGCGTACGAGGAAAAGCCTGAATTCACACTCATGACGTACGAAATGGATGAAAACACCAATGATGAAGAGACGAATGAAGAACCAAATGATGAAAGCGATTGGGTGTTAGACTCCGGAGCGACAAGCCACATGACGGCGCTGGATGCAAAACATTTCGACACATTCGATGAGGATGAAAAGAATATCGGAATGGCAAAAAAAGGAAAAAGCATGAAATCGATTGGAATGGGCGAGATTGTGCTCGAACACGACGGGAAAAATTCCAGATTGAAGAAAGTACTATGCGTACCGCAAATTGGAAGCAATTTGTTGTCAGTATCGAAAATAGTCGATAATGGACTAAAAGTCACATTCTCCAAAACGAGCGCAACAATTGACGATGAGAATGGAGAACAAGTTATGATGGTGCCAAGAAAAGGAGACATGTTTGTGTTGAAGGCAAACATAAAAGAAAATGAGAAGTCTTATAAAGCGGAGGAAAAAGACAACAATTGGCACGTGAGATTGGGACATCTAAACTACAACACACTGCGAGAGATGAAAAATGAAGAACTTGCATATGGCATAGAAATTAGCAGCAAAGGTGGCGCCGTGTGTGAACCATGCATCGCGGGAAAGATGAAAAAGACGTCGCACAAATCGGTAACAGACCGACAATCGTCAAGCATTATGGAATTGTGGCACATTGATTTAATTGGACCAATTGGACCCGAATCTCGAGGAGGTGCAAACTATGTAATGACTGTAGTAGACGATTGGAGTAGGATGTTGATGATAAAAACATTAAACGCCAAAAGCGACGCGAGAGAGAAGTTGATAGAACTAATCACGTGCATGGAGAGACAAACTGATAAAAAGCTGAAGAAATTAAGGAGCGACAATGGCGGCGAGTTCTTGTCCAAAAGTATGAAAGAATGGACAACAAAGAGGGGCATCGAGCATCAGCTGACCACAGCATTTAATCCGGCTAGCAATGGTGTCGCGGAACGCGCAAACCGGACAATACTTGAGATGTTGAGAGCAATGTTAAAAGATTGCAAACTGCCAAAGACGTTTTGGGCGGAGTGCGTATCGACGGTGGCGCACATCCGCAACCGGTGCAAATCCTCAGTTCATGGACGCACACCATTTGAGATATGGTTTGGGAGAAAACCAAACTTGAAATACTTGAGAAGATTTGGATGTATAGCATATGTGCTAATTAAGGACCACAAACGAAAGAAATTGGATCCCAAAGCAGAGAAAGCAGTATTTATTGGATACTCAAACGTGAGAAAGGCGTACCGGATTTACCACCCAGAAAGCGATTCGATTAGTGAAGAAATCGATGTAAAATTTGACGAGAGTAAAACGGGCGCAGATTTGCTGAATGGAGAAAATAAAGATGATGAAGAGATTGAAATAGTCAAAATCGATCTGAACTGCGAAGAAAATGAAGACGAATCAGACGATGCCGAAGAAGAAGATGAAACAAATGAACGAGAAGACAATGCGGAAGAAAATGACGCTCAAGATGAACGTGTCGAACCACCACAGAGAGGACGACCAGCGGGGGTGACCAGAGAAATGAAATTGGTCGCAGACACGATGCAGAGAGAGGAACGAGAACGACAGTTGGTCGCCCAAGGAGCACGTAGATCAGAGAGAATTAAGACGAAACAAATGGCACTACTAGTAGAAGAAATCTTAACGCCGAAAAATTTCCACGAAGCGACAAATTCCAATCATGCGACGGAATGGAAAGCCGCGATGGATGACGAGATAAGCTCGATGAAACAACACGGAGTGTGGAAAATAGGAAAATTGCCAAAAGGAAAGAAGGCGGTGAAATCCAAGTGGGTTTATAAAGTGAAGTTAAATTCCGAGGGGGAACCGGAAAGATTCCGAGCAAGACTAGTAGCCACTGGATACTCGCAGAAATTCGGGGACGATTACGAGCTGACCTTCGCCCCGGTTATCCGAATAGAGACTTTGAGAATGCTGATCAATGTAGCAGCAAAAATAAACAGACCATTGAAGCAACATGACGTAAAAGCCGCATATCTTCACGGCAAGCTAAAAGAAGTAATATTTATGATGCAGCCGGAAGGATACGTTGAAGGAGGAAAAGGACATGTGTGCCAACTAATTAAGAGCATCTATGGATTGAAACAGGCAGGGAGATGTTGGTTTGAGATGTTAGATAAAACATTGAAGAAAATTGGATTTAGACCATCTCCAGAGGACCCATGCCTTTATGTGATTTTTGTTGATGGCAACTTTATGTTCCTAGGCGTGTACGTGGACGATGACTTATCTTTGGCATCCACAGACGAATTTGAGACGGAACTTGCTGCGATCCGGGTTTTTATCCACTTAATTTCTAATAAATTAAGCAGAAACCGCAGGTGAATGCTATAAAAGACTTACAATCGGCGGCCTTAAACTTGTCTAGGGTTAAGTTTATTAAGTAGGAAAATAAAGACACAATTTTTATGATAAAAATCACACAAATTCTTTATTAAGTTAAATACAATGAAATATAAAATATATTGACTAGTTGAAATAGGAAGAGCGACAAGTCGCGTAACAATTTGAGCGGAAAACAATGGAAGGGCTTGCAACGACTGTTGCAAGCTACAAAGCGCTAAAATGGCGCTTAAACAACACACAGTTGTTAGGCGAAGGCGAATTGTCTTCGTTCTCTGAACTCACGAACGATGGTCGAAGACGATGGTTCTCGTGGGCTCCTTCTACGGCTCGTGCGACGGCTCGGCGGCGGTGGTTGACGGCTGTAGGCGTCTGGTCCAGGTACGATGGCGATGGTTGCCGTTCGCGCGGCAACGATGGCGATGGTTCACTTGGATCAGGAAACTTCTTCTTCTCGTTTGCTGGAATTAGCTTCGGCTAATTCAAGCAGGATAGCTGGCTTTGTAATTCGTTACAAAGCAAGCTGGTGAAACTTGGAATACACGGTCCACTATCAATACGTATTGTCGGAGCAGATATCGCAGTGATGTTGTGGGTTGTGTATTTTTGTCAAGAGTCCCGATTTGAGCCAAGACGCGAGCCCAGCACGCTTCAATATTGCGCAGAAAACCTGCGCACTTAGCTCAAATGGGTGCAACTAGTGGTTATTACACCATATTGCACCATAACGGCTAATAACCGTTTTCACCCCGGACAACCTGGGGTGATATGTGCCTAGAGAGGATTTCTCCCCTCGGTCACATGATCTGACTTGGCGTGTGCCACAGTCAAATTAATTAGAAGACAATTAATTTTATCTTCTAAGTTGGTGAAATATTTTGAGATCACCACACATCCCCCCATTTAAGACGAATCTTACATGGAGAGAAAATGAACGAACCAATTTATGATTCGTCCATGTTCTGAGTTCGCTCAGGCGTCAACGGGCGCATCATATCCGTGGTGTCGTCCCTCGGGTTGGACCGCTCGTTAACCGTACACAGGTCGCGACCTGCGTTTGGTCCGGAGACCATTCCAGGGTTGACATGAAGCCAAACCTGGATGATTCTCGCCGAGTTCGCTCGGTTGAAAAATCCTAGCGCCGCAAACTCTATGGGATCCTCTGGCGCCAATCGTGCTCTCAGGAGTCGATCGTGGAGCACTGATGGTGGGCTTAACACCCGGATGTGGTCCTCGAGCCACATAAACACCTGCCTCGACAACTTGTGGTTGTTGCTAAGCAGTGTTCGCGTATCCGGCGTCAAATAGAAGTGCGGATACAGGCGCATCAGGGTCTTGAAAGCCGACTCTTTTTTCAGCGGCTTGACCTTCGTCTCCGGCTTGGCTGGCGGCGGCGGCGGCGGACGTGAGTCTTCCGTCGTGGCATCGTCAAAATGGCTCGGCGAGCCCAAGAAAACCAACGCGGGTGCGGAGGTTGACGAGGGTGTGACGCCTCGCCCCTGCGCTCGACCCACACCGGGGAGCTGACGGGTTTCGACTTCCCGTTGAACTCCGGCAGGAGTTGGAGAACTTCTCGGGTTCTCTTGCCAAAACGAGCATCCAGCGCCTTCTTGGGCCGACTGAAAAACAGCCAGTGACGCAGCTGCTGTGGCGCTTGTAACTGGAAGCGGTGGTCTTCCGGCTATTCGCGCCGTGGCCTTCGCAAAGGACCACTCGGTTCGCAACCGAACGGCGGCCTCTTCTTCGGTCTCACCGTTTGCTACGACTTGCTTTATTAGCTCGGCTAAGATCGTAGGCGGGTCGAGCCTGAGGTGGTACCACAGCTCAACTTTCTTCTCCGACAGGCCCATCGGCGCGGTCCAAAGGTACGTAATGGCCGCTAACGCCTGTCCTGGCGAAGGAAGAACACCAGGGTACAACACCCTAGTCATCCCCGGAATTAGCTGACGCTGAAAATCCATCAGGCGGGGATCATCAATGGTATTGATGTCGGAGACTTCTAGCCTTTCAGCTAGTCTCTGCCAGTCCTTCTGTGACTCGGCGATCTGGGCGCTTTGGTATGCGTCCAGCTTCTGGAGCACTTCCTGCTGCGCTCTAATGGGTTGCTGCTCGTAGCAGGTCCATTGTGGGCCGAACGACTCACTGAAAAATGGCCGGAGTTGCAGGTTGCTAACTCCAGCCGGCAAGCGGGAAACATATCCTTGTTCGGGCAAGCGGCTAGCGTGTCCAGGTACAGGCACACTACAGTCGGGAGAAATATCACCGACGACACGTCTCATGGCGTATGGAGTAGCCGGGTTGTCCACTTTGAACGTGGAGGCGGTTCGGCTACTTCGGGCGGACTTAATTGTGGAGTCCGATTCGAAACTCAGCGAAGACGACGAGCCAAACGACTCTGGTGTCCGTCCTCGTCGCGACTGCGGGCGTGACGGCTGCACGTCAGTCGAATACGGGCGCGATCGCCTCTGTCGCTCCTCTCGATCGCGGCTTGATTCGCGGAACATTGGTCTGACTGGAACCGGCGGAGGGAGTTGCCCCACCCTCAAATCCTCGTCTTGCGGCGGAGGATTGATGGCCGCTGGGGCCGGAATTTCATCTTCTCGATAAAAAGGGAGAGCGCAACGCGCTTGCTCATCTGCCTCGTGAGCCAGTTGTCAATTTTCGTCGACGCGAAGCTGCGCTGCGGCAGCTCGGAGTGCTTTTGACGGGAAGAATCCCGGAAAATCGTTGAAACACCCGGCGAGCGCCAACTGGTGGAGCTCGGTTTGTGTGACGGGAAATTGCGGGTTCCCGTCACGAACGGACTTGCGGTACCGTTTCACGACTTCGCGTTGAGTCGTTTTGAGGTTCTTCCTCAATTGGGTGAGAGCACCGTAATTAATTCCGGTACTCTTTAGCGCTCTTCTGCGCTCGTGACGCTCTCGTGGCGTCACTGGCCACTGGTTGTGCAGCAACTCTGCTGCAAGCGGTCCTGGGGGGCTCTCGTCGAGCGTCCACTCGATTTCGTCAACTCCGTGGACGTGAAGGCGCTCGATGAACCGGCCTCTTGCTCCGAATCCTTGCAGCGCTGATCTGCTGAAGTCGTGGCGCAACTTCCACCACGTGTTGTTTGCCGTCTTCAGTCTTCTGATTTTTTCGGGCAACGCCGCTCGAAAAATCAGCGGGTGCTGAGTCGGCACATGATCGGGAAGCGCGAACGGCGTCTCTCGATCCCTTTCGATCTATATGCGAAAAAATAAATAAATAAATTAGTTTATTTAAAAATAAACAAATAATTTCTTATTTGAAATATTTTTTAAGCTTAGCGCTTGTGGCTGTGAGTCACTAAGGGATGTTGGTTGTCATGGCAACTCCCTTCGCACATGCTTGAAGCACGTGACTTTTATAGCCGCCATTTTTATTTTTTAGCGGCTTGTGTTTGAAGTCAGGAAAAGTGAATTTTCTCAATTTTTCTGACTGAAACACCAAGTGAAAATTATTTTAATAATTTACCCTCTCTTGTAACGATAATTGGGCATCGTTATTGGCTCCTTCCATCGGTATTTCCTCGTCCGCATGGAGGTTGACTTCGTCGTCTGCCATTCGTTTTCTTTTTCGCGTCGGAAAAGAAATTCTTTCGGCTAGAAAGAATTAATAAACTATATTAAATATATTTATCGAATTTTTCTTTCAGAAAAATAACTTACAGTTTGCTGAATCAATAAAAACTGTCGTGCGGTATCGGAGTTGATGCATCCACTTCAAAACTTATCGGAAAAGTGGCTAAGTTCGTTGATTGGAGCAACGAACTTGTTTCGGTGACACCGAATGACGTCACAAGTTATAACGCATTGTGAACGTTGTCATTCGAGTATTTACTACGAATGACGTCACGAGATTGCTCTCTCGGATCTTTCGGGTAAACCCAAAAGGTGAAAGTCAACGCTATGTCTTGACTCGCGGAACGCGAGATCTCAAGTTGTACTTTGACTTTCGCGAAGTACAATCCAACTTGTTTAGATTGTCATCAGCATCGTCTCCAATGTCAGATGAGTTATTTTCTTCATTGTTTGAAATTTTCTCTTTTTCTAAAAACATTTCCTTTTCTAGATTTTCATCAAGAGAAACATTTTCAAGTCGCTTGTTTATTTCATCGACTTCGTTATTTTTGAGTTTCGATTTTTCACTCGATTCCGTGTTTTCGACAGGAATTTTGGATAATTCAACATCATCCAAGGTATTAACAATATTTTTTGTTTTTTGACCCACTTCCTCCCCTTCCAGCCAAATTTCTTGGTTGAAAACGGGAAAGTACGGCATTAATTCAGTGCCGTGAACAGCTGGATAAATTTTATTATCACTCAGCCGTCGAAGTTGAAAGGCGCCTCCTTGTAATCTTTTGACAATTACATAAGGCCCATTCCTTTTTGGTGAAATGCCTGCTGCTATTCCTTTAGCGGCATTTGAGAGAATATGAGACTCTCGCCAGACTAAATCATTTTGTCTGAAGTTGTCGAATTTCTTATCTGATTTTTCAGCTTCGACACGGCGTCTCAAATCTAAGACGTGAGACATCATATGCTGATACGTCTCTGCAATTATTGTTTCTAATTTCTGAACATATAAATGCGGATTTTTTGGGTCAATGACTAAAATTCCTTCCGGAATTCTTGGATCCCAAGGAATTCTTAATTCTCGGAAAAAATTTAAGAAAGCAGGAGAATAATCTCTGCCTCTTGTTACAGTTGTTCTCAAACTGAATGCAAATTCGCGTAGATACTCATCCCATTGGTCATGAATATCTAAATAAATCGAAACTAAATATTTAATATCTCGATTGGTTCTCTCCACAGGATTGCTTTGTGGATGATAAATCGATGTCGGTGTTCGCGACATGTCGAATTTTTTGCAAAATTCTTTATAGACCTGTGATCGAAATTGTGGTCCATTATCACTTATGATTTGTCTCGGAAATCCGAAAGTCATCGATAAGTGATAAATTGTGTTGGCAACTTTTATTGCCGTTGGATTACACATTGGAAATAATTCGGGCCAATGTGTAGCGACATCTACGATGACGCAAATGTGGGTATTGTTTCTTCTGGTTCTTGGTTTGGGACCAGACAAATCCACACTGAGGCAGTCGAATGGTCCAAATGGTCCAATTTGAGCGCCTTCAATTTCGGTCTTTGATCTCGGCTTGCAGGCCTGACATCCTTGACAATGTTGAATAAAACGTGTAATATCACGTTTCATACCTTTCCAGGTATAAACTCTTCGAGTTCTGTACATTGTCCTCGCAATGCCTGGGTGGCCGGACAGTGGATGTCCGTGCATCAACCATATGATTTTATAAATCAATTTCTTTGGCACAACAACTTTAAGCGCCCTACCATCCTCTCCTAATTCATCGGTAGAGGTAGGATGATAATGGAGTAACATATCTTCTTCAATGAGATAAGTACTCGCGTGTCTTTCAAAATTTCTTCTTTGAAGACGAGTTACTATGTAACTTGGATATTGCTTGTTTAACAAGTAATTGCGAATATGTTGGCAAAATTTGTCTGCTTTTTGCGCCGCAATAATGTCATCTCTCGTTGGAGGATCACATTCTAATTGCTTCGCAATTTTAGCCGCAAATGCTTTTATTAAAACATTTGTTGTTGGCAGCTCGAATTTTTTAGCCATCATGGCTCTTAATTCGACGTCAGGGGTTCCTGACGGATCATGCATTTTAATACAAAAATTAATTAATGCTTGATCGTCTTCATTAACTATTATTGACTTGGGTAATTCGTTCAATTTTCCCATTTGCCAACTTCGGCAAGGAGATGGACAATATGATAATAAATCATCATTATCGCCATCGTCTTCTGGTTCGTCAGGTGCGCTAACAGGTGCACGTGACAATGCGTCTGCTATTACATTCAGCGGACCTTTGACGTATTGTATTTCGAACGAATACGCCATCAGCTCCATTTGCCAACGAGCTAATCTGCCCGACGGGTCAGATAACGACATCAACCACTTAAGCGCTTGGTGATCCGTTTGTACAGTGAATGTAGTGTACTCTAAGTATGGGCGAAATTTGCGCAATCCCCATACTACTGCGAGACATTCCAATTCTGTCACAGTATAATTTTTCTCTGCGGGCTGCAAGCTTCTGCTTGCATACACGCATGGCATTTCGACTTCTTGGCCATCCACATTTTTCTTTTGTGTAAGGGCTGCACCCAACCCTTGTTTACTGGCGTCAGTATGAACAATAAATGGCATGTACAAGTCAGGCATCTTCATTGTTTCAGCATTCGTAAGCAAGTCTTTTATTGCGTCGAATGCTGCCTGATGATGCAGTTCCCAATCGAACTCCGCATCTTTCTTCAAGAGTGGCCTTAGTGGTTCTGCCACTGTGGCCATATTCTTGATTAGGCGGTGAAAGAAATTCATCATGCCTAGAAATCTTTGTAATTCCTTAAGATTGGTAGGAGCAGGAAATTGCGTAATTGCAGCGACTTTTTTAGGGTCTACTGCAAGTCCTTCTACTCCTACTTTGTAGCCTAGAAAAATTAATTCCTTTCTACAGAGATGCGTCTTGCCAGGGTGCGCATGTAAATTAGCTTCTGCCAATTTTTTAAACACTATATCTAAATGTTTAATGTGTTCTTCGAACGATTTGGATACAACAATTATGTCATCCAAATATGCCCATGCAAATTTTCTGTAAACGTTACCCAAAACTTTTTCCATCAATTCTTGGAAGGTAGTTGGTGCGTTTACTAATCCGAAAGGCATGACTAAAAACATTAGTCTTCCCATTGGGCTCCAGAAGGCAGTTTTTTCTCTGTCTTCAGGTCGCAATTCTATCTGCCAATATCCCTTGGTCAGATCTATAGTACTGACCCATTCGAATTCTCCGATTTCTCGCAGAATTTCCTCAATTGTTGGCATTTGAGGTGGGTTGTACTTAGTATGTGTATTGATGGGGCGGAAATCAATGCACAAGCGTGGGTCGTTTCCTGGTCGCATGACTAGGACTGGCCGCATTCCGTAATCGCCTTCAGCTTTGACGACTACGCCTTTGTCAATCATGTCTTGACAAAGTTGTCTGATTATTTCCCTTTTTTGAGGGTTTATGCTCTTAAAGGGGACACGGATGGGTTTCTCCGTGTCAAGCTCAATTTTGTGCTTAACCAGGTGTGTTTTACCTGGATCTTTAGAAATAATCCTTTTATGTTTGGATAACATCTTTTCTAATAATTTGGATTGCTCCAAATTTAAGTTAGCTTCTTCGACTAACTTTTGGATGAAATTCTCTTCATCAATTTTGCCTTGAGTTACACTTGCAGCATAAGCTTTTGCAAAGGTCATAAATGAGGAATCGGGTTCCTCCACTTTCTCCAAATAACGTTCCAGCAACGCTTGTGGAATGTAGGGTAAATCTGCATCCACAGGTTGCGTGAAATTCCAAGACATCGTCTGTGGATTAGGTTGGATTTTTAATTTATTCATAAAATCGCAACCCAATAGTACCATTGGATACTTATTTGGTATTACGATGAACGGATGACGTAATGTGCCATGTGTCCATCGAAATGAAAGATGGATGGTTCCATCTGGAGTGACTTCTTCACTAGCCGTCGTAACTCTGACACCAGGTCCGATAGGTCGTAGATATTTTTCTAGACCTAATTGATTAATAACTGAAGTGGCTAGGAAGCTCTTATTTGCTCCTGAGTCCAACATACCAGTTATTACACCTTTTAACGTTTCTAACTTTAACGTTGGAAGGTCATGGCTGTTTGGTATTCCAGCCACTTTGCACTCAAACTTGCGCAATTTATGATGAACTGTAATTGGAGGCTCCAAAGGCAGTTCGTCTAATAACTCATTGGTATCAAGAGTTGTAGCTGCAAATAACTTAATGCACTCCTCAATTCCAGGTGTCTCTGGAACTGAGCTTGGTCTATCGTCTTTAACTTCGACTTTATCTTGAATATTGGAAGTGTCTTCTTCAGTCGGGGTTTCGCCGACAATCTCCTTTTTTACATCAAGAGATCCTTTTTCTTTTAGTTCTGTTTGACGAATTAATTCATCAATAACTTCTCCAACATCTTCCATTATCTTCAGATTTTCATTCTCTGATTCCGATTTCGGAGGTGACGCAGCGTCCACTAGACCTGATGGATCTGCGTCTACAAGTTTTTTCGAAACATGTCAGTTATGATCTTGACTGCTTTTTCAAACTCAGCTGTTGACACTGGTTTGTCCTTTTTAGAGGATGGGCAGTCTTTTTGCCAATGCCCTAATTTTTTGCATAAATTGCATGGATCAGTGGCAGGCGATTTCTTTTTCGTTGCTGCTGGTGAGGCAGAACGAGAACGAGCGTCAGACCGGCGCTCTGGCGACACCGCAGGTGACTTTGAATTCCTTTCTGTATTCACCTTTGATGCGTCAAATGAAACATTTTTTGATTTCATTTTTGGCTTCCATTTGCCTGCAACGGGGTTATTTTTTGCTAACAACGCCGCTGCTTTGGCCAATAAAGCCAACGTCTCATCTCCTGCTTCCTCCTCCTCTTCAGCTTCTTCAGCTTCAGACGACGGAGTTTCAGCTCCAGTTATATTTGCATGTAACTTAGGAACTGAATGAGGATTTTTGACGTCCTTTTTGGAAGATTCTTTTTTCGAACTCTTCCCTTCCACCTCGTCTAGAAAGTCTTCGTAAC
This sequence comes from Strigamia acuminata, assembly GCA_949358305.1. Classification (NCBI taxonomy): domain Eukaryota; kingdom Metazoa; phylum Arthropoda; class Chilopoda; order Geophilomorpha; family Linotaeniidae; genus Strigamia; species Strigamia acuminata. The sequence goes on along the minus strand of OX442320.1, from coordinate 2,573,510 downwards.
TAGGTGGCTGCAACAATTTCAAACCATTAAAGGTTTCATTGTTTTGCTCAGCGAGTCTTTTCTCTCGCTTTAAGTACGCTGACCTTTCGGCTTCTGTAAGGTAAGCTTTGTACTTTTCGTCAATGCGCAATTGATTGACCTCCATGAACTCATTTAACTCGGAGAATTTCCCCGGGTCGGGAGCGTCCGACATCATCAGAATATTTTTACTATATTCTGTGAGACCAGCTCTGAACTGATCATCTGCTGTTGCATCAGTAACAGCATGTGGCATTCTGCCAAGCAGATTCTCTGCTCTTAGCATGTACGAATGTAAGCTTTCGCCTTTTCGTTGCTTAAGACATCGCCAGAGCGTCTTGATGTCTTCGCTCGATTCACCAAATTTAAACATAAATTGTTTAACGAAGTCATCCCACTTCGTGAAGTCTTTCCTGCGAAACCACTCCTTGACACCGCCAACTAGTATTCTTGGTACTAGATGGGCCAATGCACCTTCACAGCCAAAACTGTGAACTTTGCCTAGTTCGAATATTTCCAGCAAGAGGTTTGACCCTGCTTGCCAACTTCCATTATAGGCATGTGGGATAACTCGATCCCATCTAATGAACTTTTCATCTGTTGTTTGATGAGTCCATTTATCAGAAGTAAATTCACTTATTTTTTGCAAAATAATTTTATCCCTTCTGCTTTTTCGCTGTTGTTGAGCATTTTGCCTCAACAACTGGTCAATCTCATCTTTCGTGTAGAAATCGGGTCTTTGAGTTCTACTACGTGTTCTGTGACGAGATCGCCCTCTCACACTGGGACGTGAGGAATCTGTATCTGACGCAGATTCATGATTCGGATTTGGCGGCGGATCAGGGTCCGGAGGATCGTCGCCATCTGGCGGACGACGGTCTCCATTTGGTGGTCCCCTTCCATTTCGATTGCCATTCGAATTATGGTCACGTGAGTGGCCACCTCCATGTCCATCTGAACTGTCTCCACCTGGTGGGTCACCACCTGGTGGATTTCCACGGTATCTCGGCCCATCACGGATGTCGTTGTGACAATCGCGTTTTGGTGAGCCTTCTCGCGGATTATCGTGTGACCGTCCACGATCGTGTGGTTTCTCACGTTCTTTATTCTTTCTCTCTAGCAATCCGATTAATCGGTCACTATTGCTAAAGAATCGATCCGAATCTTGTGGAACTTTTGGGGAATGATATTCGGTCGGGTCTGGTTGTCGCTTTCGCTTTTTGCGACTGTGATGACTATTACGGCTTCCACGACTACTGCGTGAGTCATCACTGTCAGTCCAACTTGATTGTCGACTGACTTTTGGTTTAGCTGATGTTAAATCAATCAACTCAGGTGATTTGGAAGCACCTTTTTGCAAAACTGGGGCTGGCTTTGCAAAATTATCTTCGCCACAAACGTCTTGTACTTTTTGTACGACTACTGCAAAGTTTTCTTGTACCGTCAATAGATCTGCGCGAAGAATTTCGTTTTCACGAGCTTGCGCAGCTAAGTCGGCACGTAATAACTGCTCTGCAGTACTTTGACTTTTGGCGGCTTGACCAGCATCAATTACTGACTGCTGTCGAGCGAGAAATACTTCGTTTTCTCGTTGTGCTAATCTCTTAGCTCTTGCTGCTTGTTCTGCAGCATAATTCTCGTAATTTCGAGAAGTGGAGGGGATTGCTTCCCTCGCTCGAACTGGGGCGGTTAGTTCGGCAGTCATTAAATTTGTGTTGGCTTCCCGCAAATTTGCGTTGGCCAATCTCAAATTTTCATTAGCAATTTCTAAATCTTTTTGTGCTTGATTTAGTTGCTCGAGCCTTTGTTGTTGCTCTTCGTCAGTAATTAGCCAGGAAGCTTTTTCCTGCTCTAATTGCAACAACTTAACATGGTCATTTGCACGTTGTTGTTTTAGTTCGGCATTTTGCTGCTGCATTTCTGCATGCATTCGCTCGAACTCTGCTTGCAAGCTTGTTCTGACGATTTCAACGTCTTTTTGGCTTTGTTTGCGAACCATAGCTTTGTGGATTTGTTCCACAGTCATTTCGCTAGTGACTTTTACTCCCTCGAGCCTAGCTTGCTCACGGAGTGCGTCCATCATGGTTACACGCACGGGAGAATGAGAAACTTCCATATTGGAGTTCTCCGAATCTTGCTGTGCTGCACCTTGAACCGGTGATGAATTCAGCGAGTGCTCTGCACTCGATGATTGAATTCGTAAATTCAAATCATCGTTTTGCGACTTGGAACGGCCACTTCCAGTTGGATTGTTTAAGTCCAACTGGCCGCTTGGCGGGGATGGCTGTTGTCGCTCCAACGCTTGCGTGAATTCATTCACGATTAACTGTGCCGAGTTACAGTTAGCTGTTTGATCCATGGCTTCAAACAATTCTTGTGACTCAGTCACTTCTTGATCCACGACTGGTAGATCGATCGCCACTCGTCTCTTCGCCGGCCTTCCTCTCGGTCTCTTCTCTGAAGGAGTCGCCATTTTTCAATGAGGATTTAGAAAGGATAGAGAAGAAAGATAAGCAAGATAAAAATGGCGGGTAAATTTTAACTAACAAAGTTATACAATGACTATCCCGGACGGGCCCCCACGTGCTGCGATCCGGGTTTTTATCCACTTAATTTCTAATAAATTAAGCAGAAACCGCAGGTGAATGCTATAAAAGACTTACAATCGGCGGCCTTAAACTTGTCTAGGGTTAAGTTTATTAAGTAGGAAAATAAAGACACAATTTTTATGATAAAAATCACACAAATTCTTTATTAAGTTAAATACAATGAAATATAAAATATATTGACTAGTTGAAATAGGAAGAGCGACAAGTCGCGTAACAATTTGAGCGGAAAACAATGGAAGGGCTTGCAACGACTGTTGCAAGCTACAAAGCGCTAAAATGGCGCTTAAACAACACACAGTTGTTAGGCGAAGGCGAATTGTCTTCGTTCTCTGAACTCACGAACGATGGTCGAAGACGATGGTTCTCGTGGGCTCCTTCTACGGCTCGTGCGACGGCTCGGCGGCGGTGGTTGACGGCTGTAGGCGTCTGGTCCAGGTACGATGGCGATGGTTGCCGTTCGCGCGGCAACGATGGCGATGGTTCACTTGGATCAGGAAACTTCTTCTTCTCGTTTGCTGGAATTAGCTTCGGCTAATTCAAGCAGGATAGCTGGCTTTGTAATTCGTTACAAAGCAAGCTGGTGAAACTTGGAATACACGGTCCACTATCAATACGTATTGTCGGAGCAGATATCGCAGTGATGTTGTGGGTTGTGTATTTTTGTCAAGAGTCCCGATTTGAGCCAAGACGCGAGCCCAGCACGCTTCAATATTGCGCAGAAAACCTGCGCACTTAGCTCAAATGGGTGCAACTAGTGGTTATTACACCATATTGCACCATAACGGCTAATAACCGTTTTCACCCCGGACAACCTGGGGTGATATGTGCCTAGAGAGGATTTCTCCCCTCGGTCACATGATCTGACTTGGCGTGTGCCACAGTCAAATTAATTAGAAGACAATTAATTTTATCTTCTAAGTTGGTGAAATATTTTGAGATCACCACAACGAATTTGAGACGGAACTAATGTCGAAAATGAAGGCAGAAATTGAGTTCGTGAGCATAGGAAGACTGGAATACATCCTGGGAATCCAAGTTGAGTATGGAAATGGAAGAATCAGCATCCACCAAGGCGGATACATTAGAAGATTGGTGGAGAGTGAAGGATTGGAGGGATGCAATGCAGCAATAACCCCAGTGAACCCCAATCAAAACTTGGATGAATTTGAGGAAAGCGAAAAGGTTGATGCAACACAGTACCAGGAACTGCTGGGCAAGATGATGTACCTTGCCACACACACGAGACCAGACCTGAGCTTCCCAATGAGCCTGTTATCGCAATATAACAAGGACCCACGAAAGATTCATTTTACAGCATTGAAGCGTGTGCTGAGATACCTGAAGGGGACGGTGGACTACAAGCTGAGCTACGGGAGAGAAGAGAGCCATATCCATGGTTACTCGGACGCAAGTTGGGACCGGACATCGAACGCACGATCGTTCTCCGGATTCATCACACTTGACGGGAGTTCGATTATTAACTGGAAATGCCAGAAACAAGCGATAGTCGCGATGTCGAGTACAGAGAGTGAGCTCTTGGCGCTGACCGAAGGAGTGCGAGAATTAATTTGGTTGAAACAACTCGCAATTGGACTAAATGGAGAAGTCGACGACGGAAATGCCACAACGATGCACTGTGACAGTTTGAACGCAGTGAAACTGTTGCGAGGCGGTGCACAGAAGACGAGGACCAAGCACTTGAATCGAAAAGTGCATTTCATTAAGCAAGAGATCGAGGATGGAAACATTATCGTGGAACATGTCGCAAGCCAAGACATGTTAGCAGACTTTTTAACGAAGCCTTTAGCCGGACCTGCACTGAACGGAATACTAGAAGCATTAGGACTAAAGACTGTGGGGGAATAATGACTTTATTGTGTGCAGTGTTCATATTGATTGTTTTTATATAATTGTGTTTTTGAGAAGTGTTTTTGTGATGAAATCGAATTGTTGATTTTGGGGGAATTTGTTGGGATTATTTGATGTGGAAAATCACCACTTGATGTCATTGTGTAATTGATGTAGTTTGAGTTTTTTTATATCCTGTGGTGACACTCCTACCATATATGGAGTGAACATCCTTCCTGTGTTTTTTCCCCACTCTTTCACTTGATGTAGAACAGTGAGGTTGCTCTAACCTTGTATTAAACTTCAACCGTTATTTCCATATTCATAACAGTACTCAGAGCATCATTTCATACATCTGGAACAAATTTAAATGATTATAAACTATTGATAATGTCTATAGCATCGTTTATAGCATCGTTTTCATCATCAAACATGGTGAACGTGAACTTCGTTCAAGTCCACTCCTAAAAGTGAACAAAGTTTGAATTTCTCGTTCATCTGTAGAAGTGAACTAGGTTCATGAACTAATAAACGTTTGATACAACACGGGTTGGGAGTGCAGATGATTATGGAAAATTTGTTTGGTGCAGAGTTGATGAGAAATGAAAAATTAAGTGTTTGCTTAAAACAGTGAAATTTCAATAATCATTAATGGTATGGAGTTGAATGTCATAAAATAGGACTGGCAACATATGTATTGTTAAAACAACGTTGTGTATAGATATTTACATAGATATTTTTGAGTAATTTTTATATACATAAGTGATGAGCAATTTAGTGACTCTGCTCTTCCAGATCCAGGGATATTAGCAACAATTTCTAATCGTTTAATTTTATTCCAGATGTATGAAATGGTGTTCTGAGCACGTCCACGTGTCTCTGCAATCTCTGAGTTTATATTTATATGTATACATATTGTTACGTGGCTAAATGGGGATTGATTTAGTCCTACGTGACATGAATTTGATCAAGAATGACACAGGGTTTTATATGTAAAATGCCTATTGGCTTTATTATTCAAAGTCGGACATTTACTAATGTAAATGTTCGGTCAACAGCTCTTATTACATTTGTTCATTTATTAACCTAAAATATAAATCACTCATTCAAATCAAATAAATAACTAAATAAGGATGATGCTGTTGTCAATTCAATTCAGTTTAGAAAACCTAGTCCTGCCTGACCGTCAACCGGCTGGCAGTAGTAGGTGAAGGTAACAGGTTGAGACTCAAAAGAGATCTGAGCTCTCTGGCTTAATCAACTCACTAAGTAAACTCCTATTCCCCCTATCAACTAAGTTGAACGGTCTGTGCATCTTATTAGGTGCACAGCGCCGTCTAGTGAGAATTCATTGTATTAAATGCCTAAACAGAGCGAGCAGAGCCAGCCGATACACGGTACGGCTCTACCGCGTAACAGCCCCCCCCTTTAATTTTTTCGGTCTCTCGAAAAACAATGAATTGTTCTAACTAACGCATCTCCTTTCACATTAAAAAATTCAAATCATAAACTCAATTTTACAATTTTGAGAATCTCTTTTCATCATCCTTATTTTTACAAAAATATCATATAACTCACTTTTCAATGTTTATAAATGTCATAGTCACTTTTTATTACACTTTTACATTGGAAATAATATTCAAAGTTTAAAATTAAATAAAATTAACACTTTTCATCAATGATAACACTTTTTGGTTTTTTCTTGTTTTATATTACTTTTTTTCAGTTTTCAATTTTCTATAAAATAAAAAAACACACACACAAAAAAAATGTTCAAAGTTCGTGTTGATTTTACACTTATTCACTTAAAGAAGTTAAAGTTCACTTCACTCTCCTCCTTCCGCTTGATCCTTCTTATCCTCTTCTTTGATCAACTCGAATGGGAGAATTTCACGATTTGCAATCTCATACACAAATCGTAAGCGTAACTCACACGGCTCCCCAAACTGCATTAAGTCCCGGTCTTCAACGTATCTTCTAACGAAGTAGAGTATGGTTGGGCCACAGCTGTCATTATCCAATTGGTGCATACGTGGCGGGTCCCAACGTATGAATTTGTTTGGAAACTTTACTCCTGCATCCATCAACGAGTATCTTAAAGATTCCCACTTTGGATATGTGCGCTCTATTGGTCCACTTGGGTCATAAAGCACGTATTGGGTTGGCTTTTTCCGCCAATCCACTATGAAAAGCTGCCAATGCTCTTCAATAGGAACTGGAAACACCCAAATCTTCTTTTGAGCACTTGGAAGTCTCTTCATTAGCCAATAGATCGCTTTCTTTCGTTTAGCTGGGTCCACCATTTTGAAGACCCACTCAGATTGAATTGGTGCCAATATGGGATATCGCTCTTCTAACAGTTGGAGGTAGTGATCAACGACGCTGTCATACGTCCAGCTCTGTCGTCCCGGCGTTAGGTCGCCTAATGCTGCCATCTGATAGTTCATGACTTTAATCGGCGGACAACCTACGGCGTCGAATGCTAAGTCATATTTTGGCGCATTACTATAGTCTAATGCAAGTCCGAGAGCCTGGACCTGTCGTGCAGCGTCCAACTCCACACGGTATACCCGTATAGGAGTAGGAAATACTACACTAGGGTCCTGGAAGGACTCTCTTCTCGCTAAGGCGATGGCTTTTAAAATGTTTTTCCTTATTTTCGCCTCCTGGATCAGCAAAGCATTCGCCCCTGTTCTCCACAACTGATAGTCGGGCAATCCCATCACTCCTTTTAATTTCCTGGCTCTAATGGCGTTGACCATATTCCGGTGCTCCATTCGCAAATCATTTAATCGGCGTTTGTTTCGATCAACGGTGTGACGCATTTCTTCTTCCCGGATTCTTTTCGATTGCTCATTAAACACTTTCTTCTTTTGTGCTTTCTTATCTCGTTTCAATTGTCGATTTTTACGACGACGACGCAATAAGCCTTCTTCACCCTTTGTTAATGGTCCTGCATATTTCTTTTTGTCTTCCTCCGCCTTTTGTTTTCCTTCTGTAAACGGGCGTGGGCAGTTAACCAATTCGTCCAAAGTTTTACTTGTGCTCGGCTTATTTGCTAAATAAATTTCCAAGTCATCGCCTTTCTTAAGTTGACGTTCCAAAAGATCGCCCACTTGCATCGAGCAAACCGAATCCGCATCGCTGTCACTATCACTACGCACATCCATCCGATCAAATTTGCTTGCCATTTCGTCCATTCGGATTCTAATATATTATTTGAAAAGAAAATAAAATAAATTACTTCATTAATTCAAAATTTTCACAAAAATTTTTCAATTTCCATTCGTTATTTCATTTAAAATTTCATGTTGCACTAATTTACACTAAATTTAACAATTTTTTAACTAATTAGTCACTTGATAATGTATGCACACACTAAAATTTCATTTTGAAGTTTTAACACAATTATTTAAGCCTAAATTTCCATTTCGCGATGTTATTCGTTTCGTTTTTAAGCTATTTGCTCGCCAAATTCGTTCTAAATTTCACTCTCTTCACTTACGGAATCACACACAAATCAACTGCTGCTGTTATTAATGCTTTAGGTTTCTTTGAGTCACACAGTAAACCCGGTTCGTCTCAGAAAACCTTAACACAATCCACTGTAGTCACGACGAGCCTGTTTGCGAAGGCGACGTGACCGGAAACTCTCGATTTCAGGCGGCGACGCGTCATCGACTGCGTCAACGACACCTGTCGGCGATTTTCGCAATTGATTTTCTTCGTTTTTCCGTTCGTCTTCGTTTTGCCATCTTTCCATAATTTCTTTCGGTCCATAGAGCGCTTTTAATCGCTCTTTTTCGCTTGGAATTGGGAAATTTGACACTTTTATTGTATTTTCTTCAGGTTCAAAGAGTGTTTTTAACGAAATTTGATCGTCATCGCTAATGAATCGTTCTTTAGCGATCGGAATTGGCGAAATTGACGTGTTTTCTTCAATTTCTTGTTGTTTTTCACTCTGTGTTGCAGTTTCATCAGCAAATGTGACTTTTTTAGCTGTCAATTCTTCTAATATCTCCGCTGGAATTTCTTCTCTGGGTTTATACGGTTTTAATCGTTCAATGTTAACAACATCTGTTTTCTTTCCATTTGAACTTCTAATTTCGTAGTCATTTGGCGCGGTTCTTCTTACTATTTCGTATGGGCCTGAGAATTGTGGCAGGAGTTTTTCACTTAACCCAACTTTTCTATTGGGTGTTTTGAGATATACTAATTCTCCTGGGTCAAATTCCACATGAACTCGGCCTTGATCGAATCTTTTTCTGCTTTTTTCTCCTTGCCATTCCAACCTTTCATTTGCTATTTTCCTAGCTTCTCTGATGAATTTTGAGGTTCGCAAGGTAAATTCTTTTTGAGGTAAGTTGAGGTTTACGTCCACGTTCAAATCAACTTCATATCCTTTCAAAAGATAATAAGGTGTATATCCTGTTGTCTCGTGCACACCGGTATTATACGAGAAAAGCAAAAATGGCAAAAAATCATCCCAGTCCCTCTGGTCCTTATCAACATAAATCTGCAACATTTTTGCAAACGTCGCATTGAATCTTTCTGTGAGGCCATTGGTCCTTGGATGGTACCCTGAAGTGGTTTTATGTAGGGCTTTAAACATATTTGATACTTCTTCCACCATTTTGTTTCTGTATTCTGTGCCTCTATCGCTCAGGATTTCTCTCGGACTGCCTTCCTTCAACATTAACTCATAAAGCAGAGTTCTAGCTGCTTCCAACGCTGTTGATGCTGGAGCTGCTCTAGCAATCACTGTCCGCGACAAATAATCTGTCATTACGAAAACATACTTGTTGCCCTTGTCGGAGGTCGGAAAACTTCCCAGTGTGTCGATTCCAATCCTCTCGAAAGGCTTAGATATCGTAGACCACGGCTGCATTAAACCTTTTGGCGCTGTCGTCATTGATTTCGAGCTCGCGCAATGTGGACAAGAAAGTACGTAATTTCTAACGTCTTTATATATCCGGGGCCAGAAGAATCTTGTTCTCATTCTCTTCCATGTTTTGTTTAGGCCCAAGTGAGCACCCGTCAGTCCATCATGCATTTCTTCAAGAACGGCCGTTTTCAAATGCTGTGGAACGTATAACAGATTTACTTCCGTGTCTAGGGAATTCAGAGAATTTTTCTTCCTAAACAACACGTTATCGAGAAGGACGAACTGCTTTAGAGGACGTCTTCTCTTCTTCGGAAGTTGCTCTACTTGATTCATTGCGGTGATCAATTCCAGTAGCTTCTTGTCCTTACGCTGCTCAGCAGGAAGGTCGAGCTGTTCGAGTAAAAGTTATTAGTATGCGATTAATTATTTTGTCCGTTTCCCCATGCATTTCTGGATAGGCATGGCAGATATGTGTGTTGGCATCCTTTGGATACCCGTGTAGCGCATATTAATGCTACTCTTGTGTGTTAACACACATATTCTATGTTTCTTGTGTCGTCTGCTTGAGAGAGCGATAAATGTTGTTTTCCGTGTTGTTTATCGGTTAATTATGCCTAGGTTAACAATTACTTATATTGTAAAGAACAAATCAATGCTTGTTGCTATTGATTTGTCCTATTGTCATATTTTGTACGGTTTGAGACCAATTAGCCTCAAACCCAGTTGCTTTTATGCTTTCATGTGATTAAAACATGGCGGGCGCGAAGTGCGAGCTCCCCGCACATTTTAAGCTGGTTTCAACTCCTTTCCGATGTTTCCTGGCCTCCACGGACTTATCAAATGGTAGCAGAGGTCTCACGATCGGGCCAACAGGTTATTGACGAGTTCGTGAGGTTTTTCGGGCGAAAACGAACGTTGGAAGTTCGTCGCAGATCGTCGCCGAGACGTATCGCCGAAAACCGGAATTTTTCGCGAAGGACAGCCGTGACGACGTGTGCGGACAATTCTACAGTGAATTTGGAGCAAAACGGTGTAAGGAACATTGCATTTCGTTTATTTTTCGCCGATATAACCGAGTTTTTCTCGGGCGGCGCCATTTTTGTTTGCGAAGTTAGCGTGTCTACGAGTGTGTACGGAACGACACACGCACGCCCAACGTTTCGACGAACGAATACGTCGATTAGCCGCCGCATTTGGTGTCTTTCCAGCGTGGGAACGTCTGGAAACCGTCATTTTGCGAAGAAATCGTCGCGAATCGACGATTGTTGCACCGGCAGCCATTTTCGTTGGATTTTTCGTCAAGAACGACGAGATTCAACTCGCGAATTTAATCCGGCGATCACCGAGAAGTCCTGCACACGATAAGCGTGTGTGCAGGCGGTTATTTCCGTGCTTCGCATCCAGGAAAGCGGGTACGAAGGCGTGGACGTACGCAACATCGATTTTGGCCGATACACGGAAGTGTGTACGCGGTCTGCACGTCAGCCCAGTTCCGTGCGAAGACAACGTGAAGCCGACGTTTACTGCAACGTGGGAACCAATTACGACGCAAGGATCCCGTAATTGGCCAACTTCACATCTGAAAAGTGTATTTTAGTTGCTATTTTCGTGAAACTCTGTTAATTCTTAAGGTTTTTGTTTTGGGGTCCTTTTGTTTATTCTGCACCCTTTAGGCAGTCGCCTACGTGCAGTCTCATTCCGGTCTGGGCTTGTCCGTGGCCAACTAGTCGTCCCGCGGCCCCCAGGTGGGTCGGTCGGAAGCTAGTAGGGCGACCAGATTCGGGTTTTTCACCTCACTTATTGAGGTGCCCAAAGGGAAGTTTGTGATTGTTTCGCCTTCAATTTTTGGGGGTGTTTTCGCTTCTCTGCACGGCATATTCACCGGAATTGTGAATATTAGTGTGTGTTTTCATCAAATTGGTGAATTTTTCGAGTGTTTTTCGCCGAAATTTGTGAATTTTGTGATTTGTGCATCGATTTTTCACCAAATTCTTCACCATGTCGAATTGGGACCGACATGATGATTACAAGGATGTACGCAAACTGGACGGCTCCAATTATCCCACCTGGAGCATGCAGATCCAGCTTTTGCTTCAATCATACAGTGTTTGGGGACATGTGACCGGCAAAATCAAGGAACCGCCTGCTGGATCGCCGGCAAAGGAAATTCGTGACTACGAAAAGGGCGAAGAAAAAGCCCGCTCCACCATTTGTCTGGCTTGCAACGAACCACAGCAAGTCGTGGCTGTGGCCCACCCAACCGCGAAGGGTGTGTGGGAAGCGCTGAAAGCGGCTTACCAGCCGACCACGCGCGCACGCAAAGCCCGACTCCGGCGGGAATTCCTCGATATGCGTCTACGGGAGGATGAAGAGATGGTCGTCTTTACTTCCCGTGTCGACCGGAAAGTTACACAACTCGCCGACGTGAAGATTGTGGTCTCGGATGAGTTCCACGCTTTCCAGTACTTGGACCTTTTGCCGCCCCAATTCGAGCCAGTCAAACAGACAGTGTATCACTGGCCCGACCCGGAATTTACGGCCGCTGCCGTGAAAGAAAGACTTTTAGGCGAGTATAATCGCCTTTACGAGAAGGGGGACGAATTTGGAGTGCCCAACCCGACACCGTTGGAAAACACTGGAGCCTTCTTTGGCGGAGGCAGTGGTCAACGTGGACGCGGCGGAACCGCGCCCAGTTCCCCACGTGTGTGTTTTACCTGCGGTGGGACAGGCCATTTTTCCCGCGACTGCCCTTCTCCACCTAAACAGCAACTTACTGGAAGAGGCGGATCAACAGGACAGTTTAGGGGCAATCCACGAGGAAAATCACGTGGAAAAGGCCGGCAAAAGGCCGCCGTCACCCAAATGAATATTTTTGATGACGTCCCCATCTCTTACTTCTCCGCAGCGATTTCGAATCAAGAGCAACCTCCTGTCGTATCGCTGGTGTCACATGCGAACTTTGATTCGCAATGGTACGTCGATACAGGAGCGACAGACCATTTCTCGTTCAACAAGTCCTGGTTCTCCGACTTCAAACCATTAACTGGTTACAGCGTCCAGCAGGGCGAAGGAAAGTCGAAAATCGAGGGCATCGGGACTGTGACATTAATATCTTTTTATGGACAAAAGAAACGGGAATTACAATTGAAAAATGTCTTCTACGCTCCAAACTTCAGAAAGAATCTGATTTCATTAGGTCGTGCAGATGAAGCTGGGGCTACCACATTTGTAAAGAATGGAAAAATGTCCATTTTTCATGACAGTATTGATGCGCCTTCTATCACTGCGACACGTACGAGTGATAGAATGTATAAAGTCAATTGTCAAGTGAATACTGCACACATTGTTAACGCTGCTGCATTACCTGCGCAACAGAATGCGGCAGTGGAGCCTAGTCCACCTTTAAAGGGTGAAGAAATTGTTAATTCATTACTAACTCATTTAGATTTTAAGACTGCATTAACCCAAAATTTGAGTAAGACAGGGAAACCTGCAATTGCGAATATGGGGCAAGTGACTGCTGCGAACAATGCGCCAGCGATCGTTGCGAATAATGCGAGTCCGAAACAGAAATTGAACGTTTTGAATAACACACACACTGGCCTGGTAGTCAACAATGGGAATAAATCAAAGACTGCGAAGATTTCCAAACAAGGTGTGCAAAACAGTTTGAAAGATAATGGTGGGAATAAGGCTCTTATTAAGCCTGACAAACCTCAAACGATGGATGTTTGGCATTCACGTTTTGGGCACCTTAATGCGAAAGGGATTGCATTGTTGGAGAAATCCGATGAAGTATTTGGGCTGAAACTTTCCAACAATGAATTGTCGGCTTGCGATGCTTGTTCGAGGGCGAAAAGCACACGTGCAAGCTTTCCTCCCATTATTAATATCTCCACTAAAGGGATTTTGGAAATTGTTCACTTAGATGTTTGGGGGCCCTCACCGGTTAAGAGCATTGGTGGGGCATTTTATTACCTAATTATGGTTGATGATTTCTCCCGACTGATGTGGATTATCATCATGAAAACGAAAGATGAAGTTTTGGGTCATTTCAAGAAGTGGTTGACGGAAATTGAACGGCTTACTTCTAAAAAGGTCAAAGCCATTAAAACTGACAATGGTGGGGAATTCATATCGAAACAATGGAATGCTTATACTGACAGCATTGGGTTGAAATGTATGAGGACGAATACATACAGCCCCGAGATGAATTCGGTTGCTGAGCGAGCGAACCGCACCATTCTTAATGGAATCCGGGCTTTTCTTTTTGAGAATAATTTTTCCCCAACTTTGTGGGCAGAACTTGCAGTTTCTGTCGTTTATTTGAAAAATCGATTCCCACACACGGGATTAGGAGGGAAAACACCTTACAATGTGTTTTACAATAAGAAATTGTCCCTGCGTCATGTCAAATGCATTGGGGCATTGACATATGTCCACATTCCTTCCCAGACAAGGGGTGGGAAATTGAAAGAAAGGGCGTGGGCAGGGGCATTAATTGGTTATGCGGCTTCCACCCGTGGGTATCGAATTTGGGACCCGAAACGGAACCAAGTGTTCCTCTCGAAACATGTCAAAATATTGGAACAGAATTTTTGGTATGAAAATTTGAAAATTCCTCCCTCGAGCCCCTCATATTTCGACAGCGTGTCTGATTCTTCAAACGAGGATGGCTCCTCGTCAGACGACGACAGCGTTCATGGTGGCCCCCTACCGGAAGCAGTGGTTCCCCCACCCCCAATTCAGGAACCTGCGCCCGAAAAGGCACCTGAACAAGTTGAGAACGCTGGTGTCGTGGAAGATGTCATCGAGGATATAGTGCAAGATGTCCTTAGAGATGCAAATGTTGATGAAATTGGTGGGGCAAAGGGGGACGATGAGAATTTCTTCAGTATTTACCCCGATGACGAGGATGAAATTGAGGATCCTGATGCGAGTCCTCAACTATCCCCCCGAACGTCACCTACACCTGTGCGTCGTAATCCCCCACGAAAAGGAAAGGATACAGGGGAACGCACAGTTCCAGCTGGTGGGTTATTGCCGTTGGACATGTCTAAATGGCAAAGACGGCAGTCTGTGCGAAAATCAGGCGCAACGGCTGGACAGGTTGATGTTTATTACATTTCACCAAAGCATGACAGAATTCGAAGTCGTGTTGAAGTTGTGCGGTGGTGTCGGGACGAGGGATACGAGTATATCTCGGAATTGTTCAACTTCAAAGACATCAATGTCGGTTTTGCTGGTTGCTGCTCTGTAGAGCCTGACACCTACGAAGAGGCTGTGACAGGTGTTGGGAAACCTGATTGGGAAAGGGCAATGGAGGACGAAATCGACATCTTTAAAGAACGAGAGGTGTATGTCGAGGTTGACAAAAGTGAAGTCAAGGATAAAACCTTGCTAGGATCAAAGTGGATTTATAAACTCAAAAGGGATCATACGGGTGCGATTAGCAGATATCGTGCTCGTCTTGTTGCACAAGGGTTCAAGCAGAAGCCCGGCATTGACTTTACGGAGGTCTTCTCCCCCGTAGTCAACTTTGTGTTGGTCATGATGTTCTTTTGTACTCTTGTAGTATTAAGGAGCTGGCGTGACTTACACCTTGACATCAAGGCCGCATATCTATATGGGGACCTCGATGAGGTGCAGTACATCAACATCCCCAAGGGATATCGAACACCTGAAAACCAACACAAATGTTGGGAGTTGAGAAAATCTCTCTATGGGCTTCATCAGTCTGGTCGTATGTGGTACCAGCGCTTACACGACCAGCTGATTGAAATAGGTTTTGAACCGGTTTTGGGTCTTAACTGTGTGTATAGCTTGGGTTCGGACGCCATACTCATCTTTTACGTCGACGATATTGTATTATTTTCGAGGGATGAGTTGGCAGAAGAGTGCGTTTTAGAATGGATTCAACAATCCTTTGAGATTGTCAATTTGGGCCCCGTCACCCTTTTATTAGGGATTGAGTTTTGTAGGGACGGGGGGAATATCCTCATTCATCAACGCACCTATATTGCGAAGCTCTGCAAGCAATACGGTATTGACCCATCTCACCGTGTTAGAGTGCCTGGCACGCCCGGCACTATGATCCAAAAAGTCCAAACGGGAGAACGTGTTAATTCGAGTTTTCCATATCGGTCTCTTGTCGGAAGTTTGCTCTTCATCGCAAGTCGCACAAGACCCGATATCTTGTTTTCTGTAATTGTATTGTCTCAATACAACGAGACTCACTCGACACGACACGTAAACATGCTGCTTCAAGTGTTGCGTTACCTGGCTAATACGCCGAATTTCTCCATTAATCTTGGGAACTGTCAAAGTGACAAGTTAACTGTTTACACAGATGCGTCTTACGCGCTGGACCAAGACAAGCGCCGAAGTTTTGGCGGGCACATTATCTATCTGGGTGGTGTCCCCGTCTCCTGGAACTGCCATAAGCAGACCATTACCGCTCTTTCCATTATGGAAAGCGAATTCTTGGCGGTTGTGGACGGTGTGAAGGAGATAATTTGGTTAGAACGCATATTTGACGCGGAAGTGATGATTGACGGGTTTGACCGGGAAATACCATGTGTTTATGCCGATTCGATGCCTGCGATTCAATATGCGAAAAACCGCATAGAAAATCGCGCAAACAAACACATAGACGTGAAATTGCATTTCTTGCGCGACTGGTTCGAGAAAGGTGTTTTTCGAATCAGGCACATCCCAGGGACCCTCAACGTCGCGGACATTATGACAAAGTGGTTGTCCCGCGCAAAATTGGACGCGTTGTGCGAGCACATTTTTGTCGCGACAAATTGATTAATCGAAGGGGGATTTATTAGTATGCGATTAATTATTTTGTCCGTTTCCCCATGCATTTCTGGATAGGCATGGCAGATATGTGTGTTGGCATCCTTTGGATACCCGTGTAGCGCATATTAATGCTACTCTTGTGTGTTAACACACATATTCTATGTTTCTTGTGTCGTCTGCTTGAGAGAGCGATAAATGTTGTTTTCCGTGTTGTTTATCGGTTAATTATGCCTAGGTTAACAATTACTTATATTGTAAAGAACAAATCAATGCTTGTTGCTATTGATTTGTCCTATTGTCATATTTTGTACGGTTTGAGACCAATTAGCCTCAAACCCAGTTGCTTTTATGCTTTCATGTGATTAAAACATGGCGGGCGCGAAGTGCGAGCTCCCCGCACATTTTAAGCTGGTTTCAACTCCTTTCCGATGTTTCCTGGCCTCCACGGACTTATCAAAAGTGAGGGAACTATTTTGTTTTCTTCCTCGCTTAAATCTTCTGGAATCCTACTCAAGGCGTCGGCATCTTTGTGCGCTTTTCCGCTCTTGTAGATCACATCGAAATCAAAGTCTACTAGCTGTAGGCTCCATCTAGCTAGTCTGCCATTGGGGTTTTTGACTGATTTTAGCCATTAAAGTGCCGAATGGTCTGTAATTATCTGGAACTTCTTACCATACAGATAAGGTCGGTACTTTTCAATTCCAAACAGAATAGCCAGACATTCCCTTTCCGTGGCTGTGTAATTCTGTTCTGCTTGGCTGAGAAGTCTGCTGGCATAAGCTATCACATGTTCTTGTTTGTTTATCTTCTGTTTCAACACTGCTCCAAGACCATATGCGCTCGCGTCGGTCGATACCATGAAGGGTTCTTCAAAATTAGGGTGCGCAAGCACTGGCACGGTGATAAGGGCGGTCCTTAATGTTTTAAAGGCCTTGTCATGAGGTGGGCCCCAATCAAATTTCTCGTCCTTCTTCGTCAAATTGACTAAGGGCTTGGATATGTCCGCAAAACTTGGAATGAACTTCCTGTAATACGAACAGAGCCCTATGAATCCTCGAAGAAGTTTGAGGTTAGTAGGAACTGGAAACTTCGCGACGGATTCCAAGTTCCTAGGGTCTGGTGATATACCCTCAGAGTCCACGACATGTCCCAAATACTTAATGGTGTTTGTCCCAAATGTGCACTTGCTCAACTTCACCTTTAAGTTAGATTGTCTAAGCTTGTCGAAAACATTGTCTAGATCTTTCAAATGCTGATCGAATGTTTTAGAGAAAATGATAAGGTCATCAATGTACGCTATACAAACTTTGCCTAGGAGGTTGCCTAAAACTTTATTCATTAACTTTTGAAAAGCCGCTGGACTATTGCATAATCCCATTCCTAGGACGTTAAACTCAAAATGTCCGCTTGAAGTGGTAAATGCTGTTTTTTCGCGATCTTGTTCATCTATTTCGACTTGATAATATCCTTGAATAAGATCCATCATGGAGAAGAATTGTGCACCTGCCAGCTGATCTAAAGTGTCATCTATTCTTGGCAATGGGTACACCATTTTCTTTGTTATCGCATTCAAACGTCTCCAGTCGACACAAAATCTCCACTTACCATCTCTTTTCTTTATTAGCAATACAGGCGCGCTCCAGGGACTTTCTGATTCCCTTATCACTCCCATATCAAGCAATTTCTTTGTTTCCTCTGCTTCGACTTCTTTTTCCTTCATAGAACGACGATACGGTTGCAAATGTATTGGTTCATGGTCTCCAGTATCGATTTTATGCTTATACACTTGAACTCTTCCCAAATCCTTGTCAGAAACAGCAAATCTGTCTTGATTCTTTTGAAGAAGTTGTCGCATTTGCTCTTGTTGGTCTTTATTCATTTTGTCTTTTGCTATTGAGGAGTCAAAGTCAAAACAGTGTACCTGTTTTTCGTCAAACACCCCAACATCAACCACATAATAAGCTTTTGCGATTGCTGACTTCTCCTTCAGAAAGACTGTCTTCTTGGTTGGGTTAGCCACTCGAATGATGCCTTTTCCGTTCTTGAAATCTGTTAAAGTTTTACAACCTATCACAGCAAATCTATCAGTGACATTATGTAATGGTTGTACAAACATGTCCAATGTTATTGCTTTATTCAAATAGATGGGAACAATGCACTCATGCATTGGTGGAATTGTGATGTTTTTCATTACCCTCGCAACATAATTCTGATCAACAAAAGTTTTATTCATTGGAAATGACACTTCCTTTCCACTAGTTCGGCCCACAAAGATTTTTTGTTTGTCGTAGTCTAACACGCACTTCGCGAACAGCATGAATGGGTCACTTAGCAGTAATTCATAATGAAATCCTTTAACAATCAGGACCTCGATCCTGTATGTTAATTCACCAATTGTAATGTTCATCTTGGTTTTTCCTATTGGAGTCACAAGTTCTCCGCTTACCCCTTGTAATCGTATATTTGGGCTTGGCGGGTACTTCAACTGTAAAGCTTCAGCAAGCTCTTCGCTGATAACGTTGCGTTTTCCTCCAGTGTCCATAACTGCCTTGACTTCCATGTTGTTCACTATTACTGGAATTTCCAATAGAGATTCTGAAATGTTCATTTCGACTACGATTATCTTCTCTCTTCTATTCTTTCTTTTTTTCTTTGGATGACAACATCTTCCTTGTTGATGGTGACATCTTCTTTGTGGCCGACCCACTAGTTTTCCTCTTCTTGTTGACCTTGTTGTGGGTTCTGCTTAGGATTAGGGTTAGTTTTACCACCCCCTTGTGTCCTTTTCTTCTTAAACCACCTTCTGTTGTTTGGGTTCCCTCTATTTTCTTGAGATTGTTGCTCCTGTGGCGCTGATGTGTTATGTTCACAACCATAACGATGCCAACATCCACATGGACGCGTTGTTGTCGGACTGCTATTTGACCGCTGTCTACCTCTGTTGTATCTACCTCTAAAGTTCTGTCCGCGCTGCAATGCTGGAATATACCACTCGCCTTGTATGAATAATGGAACCAATTGTTGTGGCTCTACTGACTCACTTACGAGCTTTTGCTGTTTTAATTTGATATTTTCAGCTAATAACTCGGCGTAGCTTACTGGGGATCCCCCTGTTCCAGACAGTATACCTGTTGTCGTAGGGTTCACCTTTTCATCTACAACTTTTTTGAACATTGTGAGCAGTAGATCCGCTGGTTCTTCTGTTTTGTGACTTTCATACAATTTAAGTCTCTGTTCCATTTCTTCTAACGTCGATGGAAATACCGTTATCATCATCTTCTGCATTGCAGGCTTCAAACCTTGGTAAACATAATTTATTTTCTGAGTTTCAGTCATTTCTGGTAGAATAAACGCACATTCGGCCAAGACTTTCTTCATGAAGGCATCTGCTGTACCCTCTTTGTGTTTCATGAAGTGGAGAGTATTGTAAACATTTTCTTGGCTTCTTCTAAATTTTTTCTCGATCTGTGGTTTCCAATCCGTCCATTTCCATGTCGGATTCTTCTTTAGTTGTTCCACAAACCATGCCAATCCATCAGTCTTTAAGGCTAATGCTAGATGTTTTACTCTCTCATCATCTGTTCCTATTGTAGCTTCATATGCCACAAGCCATTGGTCGATGTTGCCCTTTTCTGTATCATAAGTGACAACAGGTCGCTTCTGCACTACCAAACTCTTCAGTAAGTCGGTCAATACGTCCGTTGGAGTCTGTGATGATGTCATTTTTGGAAAATTTGGTTCAATTGGTGTTGGAACTGGTTTAGTCTTTACTGGTGTAAATGTCTTTATTATTTCTTCTAAACCTTTTTGTGGAATTAATTTTATTAACGGAGTAGCGAAATCCAACTTCTGTAGGATTGATTGAGGTTGAGATCGGACTTCCTTATCTTCCTTCTGAGGTTCAGTGTCAGATTCAGATCCAGTGTTCCTTTTCTTTCTAGTAGCGATAAATTTCAAATCCGGTTCGGGCAATTCCCAATTTTGCAAATCTTGAAGATTATCCGTATTGAACTGCGACAATTTTATTGGCTTAGCCACACTAAAGCCTTTATATTGCGCTTTTTATCACTTTCACTAGCACTGATTCACTTTCTAAACACTGACTACACTAACACGAATTCTTTACCTGAAAACTTAAAGTGTTATTAGCATATAATACATAAATATTACACTCAAAAGTACAAAGAAAATAATCCATCAATAACATTTCAAAACAATTTTTTCAATTCCTATAAATTCACAAAATTTCCTGTAAATAAATATCAAAATTAGTATTTATACACTATATATTTTATTTATTCTAAATATAACAATTGTAAATCAATTTATTAATCCCTAATCAACAATTAAACTCTATTTTCATTTCCAAAATGCAAATTATTTCACACAATGACATTAAATATTCAAGCTGTGACTTCACTTGTTTTTACCAACTCTGAGTCATTCAAGATAATTGCTATAAAATCAGCAATTTTCACTAATTATTTCTAGATTTTTATTAAATTATTTTGGCAATTTTAATCCAATTTTAATGGGATTTTAAATCTAAACGGGCTACAATCAAGACCGCATCTCCACCAGTTGTTACGTGGCTAAATGGGGATTGATTTAGTCCTACGTGACATGAATTTGATCAAGAATGACACAGGGTTTTATATGTAAAATGCCTATTGGCTTTATTATTCAAAGTCGGACATTTACTAATGTAAATGTTCGGTCAACAGCTCTTATTACATTTGTTCATTTATTAACCTAAAATATAAATCACTCATTCAAATCAAATAAATAACTAAATAAGGATGATGCTGTTGTCAATTCAATTCAGTTTAGAAAACCTAGTCCTGCCTGACCGTCAACCGGCTGGCAGTAGTAGGTGAAGGTAACAGGTTGAGACTCAAAAGAGATCTGAGCTCTCTGGCTTAATCAACTCACTAAGTAAACTCCTATTCCCCCTATCAACTAAGTTGAACGGTCTGTGCATCTTATTAGGTGCACAGCGCCGTCTAGTGAGAATTCATTGTATTAAATGCCTAAACAGAGCGAGCAGAGCCAGCCGATACACGGTACGGCTCTACCGCGTAACAATATTTATATTAAAAAATCATCGATTATTAAATTCTTGAAAATAATGGTGAAAACTGGCATTTTGAGACCCAAGTTAGTGGGTGGGGTATTGTCAAGAAGGAAGCCAAAATTTATCGGGTGATTTTTACAATATTGATGACCCGAACCGGAAGTGTCCAAAGTGGTCACAAATTGTCTTAAATAGCCCCTTCTGCCGCTGTTTTTATGTATGTGAACCCCAAGAAATTTTACAATAAACTTGTTTATGACCTTCAAAGCATGTTTTATTTTCGTGAAACCAGAAAATTAGTAATTAAGTAATTACACGGTAAGTGTTTTGTTTCAAATATATAAAAATTTGACTTAAGAACATTCAAAATAATGTTCAAAAATATATTCTGTCTGTAGAAGTCTGGTAAAGATTACTAAAATCAGTTGTTAATTATATATACTTGCCGCATGAGTCAACTTCATTTCCACAGTAAATCAGATTTAAAAAAACAGTGTAAAACACTACAACTGCACTTTCTAATATTCTGATGTGTAAGTTAAGAGTTAATTTTAACTTAAACTTGCAAAAATGTCAGAATGGCTTTCAAATATTGAAAATAGCAATTATTACTGTGCATTACTTGATCTAATATTTAAAATCGAAGTTTTCTCCTGTACAAACGAATAAATATGCAACAAGTACCGGCAATCACATTTTTATTTACGTTTATTGAAGTGAGAAAATAAAAATAAAAACATTTCATACCTTCATCTTTGACAAAATTATCAAAAAGCCACATAATTTCAGAATAGTATTGGTACAGTCGTGTTCAAAAAACTAGATCTTCACTGTATGATGGTAATTATAATTGTGAATAATTTTATTTTTTGCCACTAGGTGATACAGACACTTAATGAAGACAAAGCTGTATTATCATCAGTTGATTCCTGGTGGCAAACCATGAAGTTATTCACAATTTCAATTTTAAGCATGCAGTAAAGACCTTGCTCTTTTAAACACTACTGTACATATTTTTACGTGGGTAAAGGGCATGAGTTTACCTGCAACAAGAAATTTGAAGAATGACTCAATTGTTTTAACAAATCAAAGTTTCTTTAATTCAAGCGGAAATTCTGTTATGAATATCCGAAGTTAAATGAATGGAAAAGTTAATCAAATGAGAGTTAATCCTAATAACATGCTTTGAAAACTATATAAACTAATCAAAAGAAAGAATCCTTAATTCTAAATAATTAGAAATAGAAACTAATTAATAAACTTAAATCTAATGTGACCAGAGAGAAGAGTAATATTTGTCAATTAAAAATAAGCAGAAGAAGGTATTGACCCGCTCTCTGACCGAGGCAACATGCTACCATAAGCACAAAGAGAGAACTGATTTTTAGAAGGGCTCTAATGGAGTAGGAAACTTCCTATTTTATCTAAACTGCTTAGTAATTACCTCATGGCTTATAACACCATCTATTAGCAGTACGCGTAACAATATGCAACCTCAAAATCGGCCAAAAAAGCCCTGTTATACATTGGACCAACAATGGATTTCAAGTCCCGAGCCGGAAGTTCACTGGATGGTCTTTCCAAATATTTAAAGATGTATTTCGATGAGGAGAAATAAAACATAAAAGGGCAGCGAAGTCAGCTTAATAGTTACGGTATGTTGGAGTTTTAAGGGGCAGACAATTTCAATTTATTACAATTAATAAAATAAATATCACCGGAGGTAAAGTCCATTATCGTGTAAACAAAGCGAAAAATTCCCAGCAATTTAAAATAAATAAGAAAAAAAATTCTTATTAAAGAAAGTGGTTGTCTTTAAATGTTTTTGCATTATGCCGTGGAGGGTTAAACACAATTTTTACTCTTTGTCAACAAATCTATTACAAATTGAGTGCAATCAGATATGATAGACGATAACCTTTCCCATTTCCTGAAACTTTTCCTGGAAATAACAGACAATTTGAACTTTAGCCAAAGTGTTAAAAAATAGTTCTGATTTTTTATTTAATTATGTATTACGCATTTGGTTTACATCTCAAGAAATCGTTCATCTGCCATTAAGCAATTCAGTTCCTTTGTCGTTGTTCCTCTACTCATTTTAGCCCACAAAGCAAATATGAAATATATTTTTTTTATTGCGTGTTTAGCAGTTTGTGTGAGTTTATCAGTCCTGAAAATTGATTTATCTTGATTTGATAGTTTAAATCACATTGTAGTGTGCTTTTGACATTGCAAACTCATGCCAGACATTTAGGGACTGCAACATCAATGAATGCTGTAAGGATTTTGGAATAGTAAAAAGGTAATTGGCTAATTATTAATAAGTGCTCAATAATTATGTGTTGTTTGTTTTATTCAGTTGTTTGGGATTACGTAATAATGGGGAACACTGTGGAGGAAAATTTCTGTGTGACTGCAAAATAGGACTGATGTGTAGATCTAGAGAAGTAACACCACATTTGGTAAATTGGTTTTGTGCTGTAGAAATAATATCAAATATATTTCTTGCAGAAGAGTGTTTGGAATGCTTTTAAAATTGGAACTGGAACTTGCATTCCTCTTGCCAATACAACCGTTTATCGCGAGTGGTAATGATCAAAAACCAACAAATTTTAGCACATCTGTACGATATATGTTTTTCAATCAATGAATATTGTCAAAATGTGCTGGTTTGAGCAAATAAAAACTAATGCCCGATGTCATTGTTTGGTACACCTTGCTTACTGTCCAAATCTGAAGTAATAAACGTCGAGCCATATAATCATTTCATTTACAACCAAATTACGTAATAATGGCGAACACTGTGGAGGAAAATTTCTGTGACTGCAAAATAGGACTGATGTGTAGATCTAGAGAAGTAACACCACATTTGGTAAATCGGTTTTACCTACACTCAGATTCGAAATGGGGTTCATTCAGTTGCTCCACTAGTCTATTTTGACAAATGCAGTATAGTATACGAGCAGAAATTGTCTTATATCTTATTTATTTAAAATTCCTTTGTATGTGCAAGTCATAGTGTGAATAGACCAAAGGCAATCATAAATCAATAATAAATTATGCACAGAAAAAGTCAGTTTTTTCAAAAATGATTAGGCCAAAAATTTGTAAATTTACAAAAAAAACTGTACAATTACAAAAAAGCTGTATAATTAAAAACATCTTTAAAATAAAAAAATCTGTAAGTTTGCCGTCCATAAATTACGTCACGCCTTAAGGGGGAGGGGGTTTCAAATTTTGTTACGGGATGTTATGACGGAAGAGGGGGGGGGGGTTCTCAATAATGTTACATAAAATTATTGAAATATTAATGTTACATAACATTATTGAAATATTAATGTTACATAACATTATTGAAATATTAATGTTACATAACATTATTGAAATATTAATGTTACATAACATTATTGAAATATTAATGTTACATAACATTATTGAAATATTAATGTTACATAACATTATTGAAATATTAATGTTACATAACATTATTGAAATATTAATGTTACATAACATTATTGAAATATTAATGTTACATAACATTATTGAAATATTGAACATTGAAAAAACATGTGAATTTGCCTTGGGAAGATGAAGTTTAAAAAGCCAAAACACCTATACCGATATTCATTTTAAAAATATTAACAAAAATGTAAAAGTATCAAAATTAAATTTTTAAAGGATCATTTTTAAATTAAAATTGAAAATTACTGAATTTGTATTATATATTAAAATTTGGGGGGTGGTCAGTTTCGTTACGTAAATTCCTAGGGGAGTTTGTGGATTTGTTACGATCTTGTTACAGGAGGGGGAGGGGGTCTAAAAATCCAAAAATTTGCATTACGTAATTTATGGACGGCCCCTTACTGACATAAATGGTTAATTTACGGAATGTCTTGCGCAATGCAATTATTGCCACTTTTTATGTATTACTTTTCCTATTTTCCTAAGTATTTTGTACTAATTTATTTACTATTACATTATGAGGTCAAATGTGTAATTTAAATGGCTACAGTGTGTTCTTTGAACATGTTGGCTTGGTTGAAAACACATATGCATTACAGTTGGTGATTCTATTGTAGGGCTGGGTAGCTTACTTGGTAAAGCACCGGTCTTGGCGAACAAAGGATCTTGGTCGGACTCTGAACTTGTAACTTAAGTGCCAGACTATGAACTAAAATAAAAGTACAAAATAAAATGTTTAATTAAACTTTAAACTTGCAAATGAGCATCTTATGCTGTGGAAAAACATGGAAGAGCATTTTGCCCTGGAGGCAGCCATATTGGATCAGGAGAAGAGCGAAGAAGTGCACTCTGATGGCAGAAAACTAAAGTACAGAAATAACCCCCGCACAATGCAGGTAAACAAACAATAAACATGTGCATCATGCAGATGCCAAAAGATATGCATTAATAATTAATATTAAAAGAAGATCTCTGATGGAGCAAGGTATATGAGCCAATTTTTGCTCTTTCACCAACAGTTCTCACATTGAAAAAAATCTATTTTGTGAATCATGGAAAAGAAATTTTACAGAAAAATTTCAATTATTTTTACTACATAAATTTCAATTATTTTTACCACATAAATTTCAATTATTTTTACCATACAAATTTTAATTATTTTAATCACATAATTTTTTTCTTCTCAACAGAACTGGCACCAATTTGATTGAACAGGCTAACCACTTGAAAAACACCTCTGTCCAAAGCTTCATTTTGATGATAAACTAATTATAGGCTGGTGGAGAATCAGTTTCGGTGTAGGCAGGTGGAGAATCAGTCTCAGTATAGGCAGGTGGAGAAACTGGAGAATCAGTTACAGCATAGGCAGATGGAGAAGCATTGGATTTTTCAGGACAATCATTTTGGTCTGCAGATGCCAAATCGTTTTCAATCTTCTGAAACTTCACTTTCGTGTTCAAAAACACGGTATTCACAAACCCCCATATCTTCTTTCTATTACTGGCAATCAACCAAACACCTCCAACACCGACGAATACTAATCCACCAATGCCAGTAATCCCAGCTAAGCATAAACCCACCGTTGTAGGAATAGAAACATACATGGCACCAGCACACACAGTCACGGCCGTTCCGCCGCCCATCAAAATACCTCCATACTTCCGTGACTTCTTCCTCACGTCTTTCTCTTGGTTCAAATAAAACTTACATCTACCATCTCTGTTAAGGGCTTTGCTTAATTTCATCAGGAATTCTTCATTATTCCCGTTTAAGCCCATTTTTGGTAAGCCCAAGAAGAACGCCGTCGTTTCTCCAAATGATTTTTCGTGATGTTCGTTAAATTTGTCTGGACTGACGGGTTTCGAATCTTTTTCAACTAGCTTCATCAATTCGTCATATTTGCTTTGCGCCAACTCCACTGCCATGATGTTGTCACTTTTCACTTGTAAAGTAAAATGGTCTTCTGGTTTCGGCATTTTGGCGTCGCCGACCGCCTTAAAGTAGACTTCGATAAACGTGAATAAGTCCTGTGCAGTTCGCAGCGAAGTGTTCGCTTCGATGTTGTCTACGACATTCGGAACAAACACGTTTAACCATTCCAAAAAAGATGGACGAAGTAGGCGGAGTTCTCCTTTGAAGTTTTTATCTTCCCAAACTCTACTTCCCGGAGGAGGCATGAGAAAACATTGTAGTTCTCGAAAAGTTGATTGCAAATTCTGTTGAGTAGTTAGTTTCGAATTTCCATCTTGGTTGTTGTCGACAATCAACGCTTTCTTCGTTTTTAATCAAAAAACGAAGAAAACGTCGCACGTGCAGATGGCTCGGATCAATCCGCGGATCAGCGGATTCTCATCCGCGGATTGACCGTGCGGATGGACCGCCGAACCGATCCGCAAAAAAATGGCGGCCGGATATTTCGATACGATCCGCATCCGATCCGATCCGATCCGATCCGCGGATTGGCGGATGGGTCGGATCGGATTAACAAGCTTAGTCTAAATACTCTTTGCCGCCATCAAATCCAAATGAGTGGGAATAAATCCACGGCCAGTCGCGGATAAGAAATATTAATTTCTGGAATGGATTTTCATTCTGATTTCTCACAGCAATTCTGGCATATTCTGCGCAGTAGTTTAAATTGTCCAGATAATTCTTCTGCAAGCCGCCCGGTAAGTTATATAAGGTAACGGTGGAAATCATGGTGCTCCACGCCAATACGTTCGTGTTTGCTTGATCGGATTGCTCGGCATCGAATGACCCTTGTACGTCCATTAAAAATATGGCCACATCGCCCACAATTAGCGGTTTTGGCCACATCCAAATGCCTTTCGTGTCGGGTTCGGATCCTTGGCGCCAGTGAAATCCCTCCAACGGCAAATTTTGATCCACATTGAGCCAGTTGGGATTGCGCATGTGTCGGAAGTAGCGAATGAAGAAACTGAGCAGAAAAGACTTGCCTTTGCGAAACGGTCCTGCAATACTCACAATGGCAACTTTCATATTTTCCACTTCTTGACAACATAAAATGCTTTTCAACACATCAGTTTTCAGGTCAATCTTTCCCGTCTTTTTGTCGATTGATACTATCTGTTTGTCAAGTCTTGGTTTTTCTACGGCGTTCCCTTGCTCTTTGGAATCCCCACTGGTACCAAATGCTGAGTTTTGGTCAGCTGCCGTTTTTGTTGTTATAAAATTTGGCACTAATCGAGAGTAAAACGCCATTCTTCTACCGTCTTGGCAAAACGAATGCTAGATTTAGTTATCAGATGCAGATAATTGGAGCTTTCCATTCTCTAGACGGGTGCCAACATGTTGAAGGTCACGTGAAGAGAAACAAATTCTTGGAACTGATGACGAAATGTTTGTTTAGTAATTTAAAGTTTAGAGTTAAAAAAAGTAGAAAGGAAGTGAGTCACTTTGCGGCAATGAGGCGTTGAGAGAAAATAGACTTGATCAGTACAGTTTGTGATGTAATATTTGAAAAAAAATAAGAATTGTAATATTGTGAAATTTCTTTTGAAAAATAATGTTTTGCCCGTGAAGAAATGAATAAAATCAAAATGGTCTTAGAATTTTGCATTTTTTCAATTTAGAAAAGTTGATGAATTCACCACGAGATTTCGTCGCGATGCACTAAAGCGCCAAATTCAAAAATTGTCATCAACCTAAAAATCTCGCAAAAACATTGAACATCGTTGTTATTAATACACCACACGCATCATATAAGATGGTATTCATACATTTAAATGGGTTGTTTTGCGTCCCAAATGAACTATACACATTTCCCACCATAATCGTAAATCTCACACCTAAAGCCTGAACAACACTCATCCTTCGTTTTGCAATTTGCTCGAAATCTGCCACATCCACTGACACCGGCAATACTTTTTTTTAAAGAAATAAAAAAATGAATAAAACAGAAATTATGAATTAATTTTATCGATAATGTTATTCAAATTGATTGATTTTAACCTACAATTCAGTGACTGCCAAAACGAGGAATAGAAAACCCAAACGGATATTGTCACGCGGTTGAGTTGCGTCGTCTGCCGACCAGCTCAAACCAGCGATAGAATTAAAGAAGTTGTCAAAATCTATCACTAGCCAGCGTACGTGATGGTGACATCACGGGCTGGTCAATCTGGATTAACTCAGGGGGTGACTCTAGTATAAAAGAGCCACTTTGGCTCTTAGAGCTCAGTCCATCCCGGGCTTCTAAACAGTTAGCACCAGCCAGCAAATGGCGTGGTGTGATTGTTTCCCTCCAAATTGAATCAAGGTGTTAATCATATCTTAGAGTATTTATTAGGTTTAAGTTTAGATTTAGTTTACATTTTGTATTTATGATTTAAGTGTTTTGATTTGAAGAATAAAGACACTGTATTGTTTTCAATCTTAAACTCTGGCTCTATTTCATTTACCTCACTCTTAGTAACTGAGCTTAACTCAGTTTAGTAAACAGTTAAAATAAGTAATAAGTTACGTGGTCACTATTGGCCATTTGGCCACGTAACAAAGTGGTGGAGATTGCGGTTTTCTTTTTAGACCCATTAATTGGTTTGATAAAAGTAGTGAAAAGTGAAAATTTACAGTAAAAATCAGCCAGTTTTGTGTAAAAATTGAATAATTAGAGCTAAAACCCCGTAAAAACTCAGTTAAAAATAAGAAATTCTTATAAAATTTAGGAATAGTGCAGATTAATTTGCATATTAGATAGAAATAAGAGTGAATCATAGAGTGACTCAGAGTTTGAAGACAGTATAGTGATTGAATATTTAATTGAGTTGCATTGAATTAAGTAATATTTTGGATTTAATTATTAAAGTTGTTTAATATTGTTGAATATTGAATTTTGCAGGAAAATTTATTTTGATAATAATATACTTAATAAAGTTTAATAAATTTAATTTTTTTTTACAGGAAATTGATAAATTAGTGATAATTTATATAGATTCTGTTGTTGACTAATAATAATAATTGTTTATTTTCCAGAATTTGGATAATTGTGAAACATAAAAATGAGAATATTTTTCAGGATAAGGATTGTGAATGTTGAGTGTTTATTTAATGATAAAACATTGATTGATAACGATTCCATTAGAGGCAATGTGTTTTTTCTGGTTTATGTTGAGGTTTATGTTAATTTTGATGATTAATAGTATAAAGATTTATTTCAGAATAAGTGATTGGTGAAGTTTGGTTATAGTGAATGTGTGGAAGTGCATTATAGAGTAGTGGAAATAAAAATTATAGTGCATTTCAAGGCTTAATAGTGGATAAACCAGTGAAGCTTACACAGACACAAACGGACGGTTTACTAGATTTACAGAACCAAGAATTACAAAGATTAGTGGATAACCCTAATATAACCAAAACTAGGAAGAAATCAAAATCACATTCGGGATCGGAAGTAAAGGAGGAAGATCCAGTTGTTGAAATAAAGGAGGAAGATCAATTTCAAGATTCATTATCGCAACAAGAACTTGATTTGTCCTCACCTTTGAAATTAATAAAACCAAAAGAGTTGAAATCGATTTTTGAGTTACTAACACCAATAAAGACTATACAAACACCTTTATTAAAAACTAATACACAAGGATCCACATCAAAAGGAATAGTATCCAAGATGGCGGACCCAACGGCAGTACTAACTGATTTATTTAAGAGTTTGATGATACAAAAGCGACCTGTCGTTTGTTTTGATACGGAAAAAGGGAATATTGATCAGTGGCTCGTGGCTTACGAAGCAACAATAGGCACAGATGATGAGAGAGTTAAACAATTGCCATTAGCGTTAAAAACTGATGGTCTGGCGTGGTATGTGGAATTGCTCAAGAAAAATCCAACATGGACTTGGACAGAGTGGAAACCACAACTAGAAGATAAATTTCGTAGAGGCCAGGAAAATGTTTTAAATACTCTTCATTTTATGTCGCATACAGAAGGAACAGCAGATGCCTATATGAAAAAAGTTTTGGCTGAGTGTGCTTTTGTAAGGCCGGAGCTCACTGAACATCAAAAGATTAATTATGTTTATCAAGGTATGAAACCCGATATGAAGAAGATGATAATTACAGTATTCCCATCCACACTGGCAGAGATGGAACAGAGGGTGAAGTTGTACGAGACCCACAAGGTTAAGGATCCAGCGGATTTACTGCTCTCACTTTTCAAAAAGGTGGTGGATGAAAAGGTAACTCCAGCGACATCAGGTAAACTGAGTGGAACTGTGGAAACCTCATTAACCCACGCCGAGCTTTTAGCTGAAAATGCAATGTTAAGGCAACGGTTATTAGCTCTTGAGACGGTGGAACCGACGTCAGAAGAACCCATCTTGATAGGAAGCCAGTGGTATACACCAATGAAGCGAGGAGGTCAGAATTTTCAGTATAAGAATTTTCAGAGAGGTGGTAATAGAGGTGGTAGTCAAAATTATAATACTAACAATAATAACAATAATAGTAATAATAGTAATACTCGATCTTGTGGATGCTATCATCACTTTACTTGCGAGTTTTATAATCCACCAAGGTACCAACAGGATAGAGGTGGTACTGCTGGAAGACCTAGAAGACGTAGAAGAGAAGGTCCTAGCACTACAGTCAACACCCAACAACAGACGGAAAACTGAGAAGTCGGCCACAGAGAGATTGTCACCATCCGAATAGAAGTAAGAAGAAAAAGAAGAAAAGATGGAAAAAGGACAACATTACAATAATGGATATAAAAATTTCGGAATCATTGTTGGAAATCCCGGTAATTGTAAAGAATTTGGAAATAAAGGCAGTCATGGACACTGGAGCTAAGAAGAACATTTTGAGTGAAGAGTTAGCAGAAATATTACAGTTGGATTATCAACCTACACCTAACGTTAGATTACGAGGAATAGGAACTGATTTAATAACTCCAGTGGGTAAAACAAATTTGAACATTCAAATAGGACAATTGCAGTATTCAGTAGAAGTATTGATAGTTAGAAGTTTCAATTACCAACTTTTATTGGGGGATCCATTTATGACTTTTGCGAGGTGTGTTGTTGATTACGATTTACAAAAAATCTTTGTGGGCCGAAAAAGTGGATTAGAAGCAGTTTTCCCGATGAATAAGACGTATGTGGACCAGAATTACGTAGCAAGAGTGACAAAAGGCATAGCAATTCCACCAATGCATGAATGTGCAGTTCCAGTTAACCTAAGCACAGCTTTAACGAAAGAAATGTTTTTGGAACCTTTAGGAAATGTAATTGATAGGTTTGGTATTATGTGTTGTAAGACGTTAACAAAGTTTGAGAACGGCAAAGGCGTAATACGAGTGGCGAATCCAACATCTAAGTCCATTTTTCTGCAAGAGAAGTCTGCGATTGGTAAGGCACATTATATTATTGATATTGGGTTGATGGATGAAAAACAAGCAAATTGTTTTGACTCTAACTCCTCAAGTTCTAAGGTTGTTGAGTTGTCGAATGAAAAACAAGCAAATTGCTTTGATTTTGACTCCGCAATAGCCGAAGGTAAGATGACCAAGAACCAACAGCAACAAATGAAGCAGTTACTTCAGAAAAATCAGGACAGATTTGCCATGACAGATAAAGATTTAGGAAGAGTAACCAACTTTAGTCATAAAATTGATACAGGTGATCATGAACCTATTCACTTGCAGCCGTACAGACGTTCAATTGCAGAAAAAGAAGTAGAAGCTGAGGAAACCAGAAAATTGTTAGAACAAGGAGTCATAAGGGAATCAGAAAGTCCCTGGAGCGCGCCAGTTTTACTCATCAAGAAAAGAGACGGTAAATGGAGGTTTTGTGTTGATTGGAGAAGGTTGAACGCAATTACAAAGAAAATGGTGTACCCACTGCCAAGAATAGATGACACGTTAGATCAACTAGCAGGGGCCCAGTTTTTCTCGATGATGGATTTAATCCAAGGATACCATCAAGTTGAAATAAATGAACAAGACCGAGAGAAGACAGCGTTCACCACTTCAACCGGACACTATGAATTTAATGTCCTTGGAATGGGGTTATGTAACAGCCCAGCAGCGTTTCAAAAATTGATGAATAAAGTATTGGGCAACCTCCTTGGAAAAGTCTGTATAGCCTATCTTGACGACCTTATAATTTTTTCTAAAACATTTGAACAACATTTACAAGATCTGGACTCAGTCTTTGAAAAACTGCGAATTGCGAATTTAAAGGTAAAGCTAAGTAAATGCACGTTCGGGACGGATACCATCCGGTATCTCGGACATGTGATTGATTCAGAAGGCATTTCACCAGATCCACGAAATCTCGAGTCTGTAGCAAAGTTTCCAATTCCATTAAATGTGAAGCAGTTAAGGGGATTTTTGGGTTTGTGCTCATATTATAGAAAATTCATTTTAGGATTTGCTGATATTTCCAAACCCTTGGTCAACCTTACGAAGAAAGACGAGAAATTCGACTGGGGACCGCCTCATGAAGAAGCATTTAAACAACTAAGAACAGCTTTGGTAACAGTGCCAGTTTTGGCTCATCCTAATTTCGCACAGCCTTTCATCATATCGACGGATGCAAGCGCTTACGGTTTGGGAGCCATTTTGAAGCAAAAGCTTAACAACCAAGAGCATGTGATTTGTTATGCTAGTAGGTTATTGAGCAATGCCGAACAGAACTATAACGCGACAGAAAGGGAATGTCTGGCCATATTGTTTGGCATACAGAAATTTCGCCCTTATTTGTATGGAAAGAAGTTTACCATCATCACGGACCACTCAGCACTTCAATGGCTGAAAAGCGTCAAAAATCCAAATGGTAGGTTAGCACGATGGAGTCTGCAGTTGGTTGACTATGATTATGAAGTACAGCATAAGTCAGGCAAGAAACATACAGATGCCGATGCGTTAAGTAGGATTCCTGAGGACATTAGTGAAGAAGAAGTAATTATTCCTTCATTATTGCTCGAAAATCTCGATTTACCTGCAGAGCAGCGTAAAGATCAGAAGATTATGGAACTCATCACATCACTGCAGACAATAGAGCAACTTCCGCGCAAAAGAAGACGTCCGCTACAGCAGTACGTACTTCAAGGCGATATTTTGTTTAAGAAGAAAATTAATTCCTTGAACACGGAAGAATTACTGTATATTCCACAGCATTTGAGAAAAGATGTTTTAGTAGAAATGCATGATGGTCTTACAGGCGCTCATTTAGGCCTGAGTAGAACTTGGAAGAAAATTAGAACACGTTTCTTCTGGCCAAGGATTTATAGGGACGTAAGGAATTACGTACTCTCATGTCCGAAGTGTGCAAGTGCAAAAACCATGACAACACCGCCAAAAGGATTGATGCAGCCGTGGTCGACAGTGTCTCGACCATTCGAACGAGTAGCCATAGACACGTTAGGCAGTTTTCCAACATCTGACACAGGAAACAAGTACGTTTTCATTATTACGGATTATTTATCACGCACTGCAATAGCTAGAGCAGCACCAGCTTGCACAGCTATTGAAGCAGCGAATGCCCTTGTTTATGAAGTCATGCTGAAAGAAGGAAGCCCACGAGAGATTCTGAGTGATAAGGGAACAGAATATAGAAATGAAATGATTAAGGAAATATCTGCATTGTTTAGGTCCCTTCACAAATCTACTTCCGGATACCATCCAAGAACAAACGGTCTTACGGAAAGATTTAATGCAACAATAGCTAAGATGTTGCAGAGCTATGTAAATAAAGATCATACCGATTGGGACGCATTTTTGCCATTTCTTCTCTTCTCTTATAACACTGGAGTCCATGAAACAACAGGTTACACTCCGTATTATTTATTACGAGGTTATGAAGCAGATCTCAACGTGGATGTCAACTTAAATCTTCCTCGTAAGGAATTCACTTTGCGTACTTCCAGATTTATCAGGGAGGCAAGGAGAATTGCCAATGAAAGAATACAAGAACAAGGTTTGAAAAGCAAGAAAAGGTTTGATTTGGACAGAGTACATGTGGAATTCGATCCAGGAGAGCTAGTTTATTTGAAAACACCAAATAGAAAGGTTGGTTTGAGTGAAAAGCTCTTGCCACAATTCTCTGGGCCATATGAGATCGTACGACGAACAGCGCCGAATGACTACGAAATTCGAAGTTCATCAGGCAAAAAGATGGACATTGTGAACATAGAGCGACTGAAACCGTACAAAATGAGAGAAGAACTTTCAGAAGATATTATGAGGCCTTTAACAGCTAAAAAGGTTACATTTGCTGAGGATTTGAAGGAAATAGACAGCGGAAAGGAAATTATCGCGAAAAACAACGTAAATTCGTCAAACAAACCTATTTCTGCAGCTACGGAACGTTTCATTGACGATGACGATCAAATATCGTTGCGAGGCTTATTCGAGGATGAACTTCCGGCGAAAAATGAGGAAAATCAACTTCCGAAACCGTCACCAGGCGTCGCAAGTGCGGTCGACAACGACGCGCATGCGCGACCACCTGAGGTTGGCAGTTTCTGGTCACGCCGCCTACGTAAACAGGCACGGCGCGATTACACTGCATTCTACTGAACTTCTTCAAAGGGAACACAAGCATATTGTTGTGACCGGAGAAAATTTTCAATTGAACTTAACAACGTGATATTTAGAAAGCTCGTGTGTGACAGTACGTATTATTAAACAATTGAAATTGAAGATTAAATAGAGCGGAAATCTGGAGAGTTTGAAAACGAAATTAATGCGAATGATTTTCAAGAAGCTGCATTGAAATTATTAACTTGGACATTTTTCACATTGAATAATTAATTAGTTCATAGAGAATAATTTGAATTTTACATAGTAAATTGGAAGGATAGTTGCAATAGACGAATTTGATAGGAATTAAATTGGATTATGTTTGATTTTGGTCAACCGTATATTAATTTATTTTGTTTTTTTTTTATGAAGCATGAATGGAGGAGATGACTAACAAATTTAAGCACGTGAGGATCCATGAGTCGGAGGACGAGGACGATGCAATGTCGACACGTTCGGGTGCGTCAACTCGACTCGCTGATTTATTCACCTGTACGTCTCGCCTGGAGCAGATTGAAGAGGGAGCGACGGCGTCATGCTCAAAGGAAACTCCTAAACTGACGGACTTTGTCAAGTTTGAACGACCATTTTCGGATGGTAAGGAACAAAGACAGGCACCGAAGGTTCACGAGCGCCCTTTGACGCCAGCGGAAAAGCATAAGATTGAGAAGCGAAAGGCGAGTGAGAAGGTGAAGAGACAGAAGATGAAGGAGGAGAAACAGGAATTTTCGGAACAGGGAATTAAGGAAATGAAGAAGCAGAACGCCAAAACCATCAAGCGAAATGAAAAGCGTCTACGCGAACTTAGGCTAGAGCAAAGGAACATGGCGATTGCAGTGGACAAGCTGAACTTGAAAGGGACAGATGGCAAGGTGATATATGAAGCTTGGTTTCAAGCGGCAGACAGGCTGCTGTTACACGAAGCTGTCATCCGTAAGAACATACAAAAGGCGAAAGCCTTAGCCAACAGGACATCATATGGAGATCCTTATTTTGACTTGCCGCCTGTTTTGTACTCATATAAAGTTCAGTTGGATGCCGACAAACAACTAGTGGCATTGCAACTCGCGCGTGACTACGCTTGGAAACCGATCAATGACGCAGCGGTCACTATGGACGGGACACCACCGATGATTATTAAAAATCATGAGATGGCAGCTCTCGGTAGCTTAGAGCCGGGGAAAGGCTCTTGGGTTCATGCGAGTGTTATTAACTCGTATTTGGAATTACTTGCAGGATATTATAAACACGTGTGTTATTTTACTGTAGAGCTTGTTGCCTTGATGTTGGCCCGCGAGTCATTTCTTGAGGCCATAAATTTGATTAAACAGGATCGGCCGGGTAATGCGAGGCCTATTTGGCTGCTTCCAATTCCGATTGAGGAGCACTGGCAGTTTCTGATAGTTGACTGGACCAAATTCCCAACGGACATTGTTTTGTACGACCCATCGGGTCCATTGGACACTAAAAGCATTCAATGGCAGACCATCCACAACTGCTTTACAGGTGCGGGGATTTATTTCCCGCACAGACTGAGGCAGTGGGACCCGCCGCGAGTTCAGCAGCTTGACCCAGATTCGTGTGGGCC
This sequence comes from Strigamia acuminata, assembly GCA_949358305.1. Classification (NCBI taxonomy): domain Eukaryota; kingdom Metazoa; phylum Arthropoda; class Chilopoda; order Geophilomorpha; family Linotaeniidae; genus Strigamia; species Strigamia acuminata. Next base: position 2,536,683 of record OX442320.1, on the reverse strand, counting down.
AGCGGTGCTGTACTTTGCACGGCGCTATCTGGTGGACCGGGACTACATGCGCCATGCGCATCCGATTCATCTACGCCACCGGATTCTTTACGAATTACATCAGAAGACTTTGGAACCATTCGAAGAAGAAAAAGAGAAGTTAAAGGCTCCTCTTTTATGAACTTTTGAGTTAAATACTTTGTTTTTTTTTTTATTTTAATTGAGATATAAATCTCACAATTTTTTTTTTGATATAGAAAATGTTAGAAAACCCGAAGAAAAAAAAGTAATATAAAAATGTAGAAAAATCCAAAAAGTGTTATTTTGAATAGTAAAGTGTTGAATTTCATTGTAATTTTTTTTAGTGAAATGTGGAATTTTGTTTTACTTTGTAAAAGATATGATTAACACTGGGGTGGGACTCATATATTTGATTATTTTTAAGGTATGATTGGCATATAAAATAATTGGCTTGAATTCTAAAGTACTGTGGTTTTTGGAGACCAAAAAATTTAAAGAGGGGGCTGTCACGCGGTTGAGTTGCGTCGTCTGCCGACCAGCTCAAACCAGCGATAGAATTAAAGAAGTTGTCAAAATCTATCACTAGCCAGCGTACGTGATGGTGACATCACGGGCTGGTCAATCTGGATTAACTCAGGGGGTGACTCTAGTATAAAAGAGCCACTTTGGCTCTTAGAGCTCAGTCCATCCCGGGCTTCTAAACAGTTAGCACCAGCCAGCAAATGGCGTGGTGTGATTGTTTCCCTCCAAATTGAATCAAGGTGTTAATCATATCTTAGAGTATTTATTAGGTTTAAGTTTAGATTTAGTTTACATTTTGTATTTATGATTTAAGTGTTTTGATTTGAAGAATAAAGACACTGTATTGTTTTCAATCTTAAACTCTGGCTCTATTTCATTTACCTCACTCTTAGTAACTGAGCTTAACTCAGTTTAGTAAACAGTTAAAATAAGTAATAAGTTACGTGGTCACTATTGGCCATTTGGCCACGTAACAATATACAAATCTCTTTTCATTGTGAAAATATTCATCAAATATGCACGACAATAAATGACTACTTTGCTTCGCTACTGTCTGAAAATTAGCGGATGTTTTTATACTTATGTTTAAGTACCTACACTAAACATCATCGTTAACTAATTAAATAATCGTCTCGACTGCATTCTCATTGAATTAGAAAGTATATTAGCGTTAAGAATCCCTAATAAAACCCAAGGTTAGTTTAAATGAATATTTATGCAGTATCATAGACGTGGATTAATGTTGCATTACTGGTATTAGTTATTATTAATTTAGTGAAGACAAAAACAGATATTAGGTGTGCAGTTTGTGATGAACTTACAAAATAAAAACAAAATTATCTCTGTGTTGCATTGTTGCATTTGAGAAAGTTGCATCATTTACCACCAGATCTCACAGCAGTCTGCTAAAGCGCCGAATTCAAAAATCACCATCTTAAAATACATCCGTTTGACACTGACATGAGAAAACCTATGTAGCATAGTGAATAAAGGATAACCTCATTGCTTGAACGCTAGCTAACTTGTGTTTAATGTACTCTATGACCTTGCACTCCTCCTTGCGCCTCGCGCCCTCTATCGGTTACATTTAACAACACTACATCCCTCCCCTTGTCCGGAGTACAACAACAATCAAGAACAATTCGACAAACATTAAATTTGATAACAATAATTCGACACCAAAACAATAATTAATAAAATTCGACAATCAATAAGTTCTATCACAATTCAGTATATAGTTCACAGTTTCACTTTTTTCTCTTCTTGCAACACATATCATAGTCCTTTTGCCACGACGGCTTGTTTGTTTTCCTATTTGATTTCCTCAGCACGAATGGATCCTCGGGTTCCGGCACAGCCGGGATATCCTCCGGTTCCTGAGCGGGTGGAACAATTCCCTGCTCCCCTCTCTCTTCCACTCTCGACTCCGTATCACATAATGGCGTTTTTTCCTCACTTTCATCACTCGTCTCCAGCTGCGGGTCCCTTCCTCTCCCTCCGTCATCCTCATCCATCTCCCCATCCCCCTGTCTTACTCTCTCCAATTCCTCCCCTCTCTCTTGACGTATCTTCTTGAAGAACGATGAGTTTCGCACCACGTTCTGTCTTCCCCTGTTGGCTGTCACTTGAGAACCCGCTATCGCTATAATTCTGAACGGTTCCGGATCATACGGTGTTGTTAGTTTATTCACCTTCCTTCTTCTCACCAGGACTACGTCTCCCACCAATAGCCCGTGTTCCCGAACATGCCTCTTTCCATCTGCCAAACTCTTCATACTCCCCTTCTTTTCCTCATCTCTCTTCCTCATTATCGCATCGTTTGGCCTCACGAAAACTTGTGGTAACCTGGTCTTAATCGGTCTGCCGTACATCGCGTCGGCCGGCGAAACTCCCGTGGTCGCATGTGGAGTCGCGCGGTAATTTAGAAGGAACTCGTGGACTTCCTCGTGCCATTTCCGTCCCTCCGTAACCGCCGTCAAGATCGCTTTGTTTAAAGTTTTCATTAAACGTTCAACTTCTCCGTTCGCTTCGGGCCACAGCGGCGTAACTCGATGGTGTCGCACGCCCATTTCGGCCAGAAAATCCGCGAACTCGCATGACGAAAATGGCGGTCCGTTATCGGACTTCACCGTCTCCGGGATGCCCAACTCCGAGAAACGCTTTCTCAGAAGCGCGATGACGCCCCGAGCCCCCGTCGACGACACGCCGTCCACAAATGGGAAGCGTGAATACTCGTCTACGATGACAAATAAAATCCTGCCGTCGGGAAACGGTCCTAAAAAGTCAATTGCGACCTTCTGCCAAGGCCGGTCGGGTAAACTGGACATCTCCAATGGGGTCCTCGATTTTGTCACCACGGTTGCTTGGCAAGGAATGCATCCCGCTATAAGCCGCTCCACCCGCATATCAATTCCGGGAAACCACACCTTTTGGCGTAAGAGCATCTTGGTTTTCACCACTCCCTGATGTCCCCGGTGAGCGATCTCCACTACTTTGTCTCTTAGTGACTCGGGCACCACAATTCGATCGCCCCGAAGGATGATTCCGTCCTCAGTATTCGTAAATTCTTCCTGCAACATTTTAAACGGTTTTAAACATTCTTTTTTCCATGTTTTCTCACGTTCTGCTCCCTCCTGTGTCAGCGCTTGTTGTAAAAGTTTCAAACTGACATCCTCGTTTGTACACTTCGCAATCTCCTCCCGTGTTAGTGATTTCGGCACACGAGTCCTGACCACGAAATTAACATATCCCTCCACGGTCCTCGACATGGCGCCGTCCTTCAGGCCTCTTGTCCCCGTATGTCGCGACATATAATCGCTGGGGTTGGAATTTCCTCTCGTGTACTTTACCTCGAACACATATTGTTGTATTCGAAGGCAAAGCCTCTCTATCCTTGCCGAAGGTCGCGCTTTGCGGTTCCCGAAAATGCTTATTAACGGCTTGTGATCTGTGAAAAGGGTAAACATTGTTCCATATAAGTATAAATAGAAGTGCTCGATGGCCCAAATTGCCGCCAAGGTTTCACGTTCAATTTGAGAGTATCTACTCTCTACATCCGTTAAAGTCCGGCTGGCATACGCCACTACTCGAGGTTCGCTCTCGCCGCTCCTAATTTGCGCCAAAATTGCGCCGAGTCCATTTGGCCCCGCGTCTACCGTCAGGTGCGTGCTTGCCGTCGGGTCATGATAGGCCAGCGTGTTCCTATTTCCGAGCTGCTCCTTTATGCACATCCACGCCTCCTGATGTTCCTTTTCCCATCGAAACGGCCCATTTGAACTTTTCGTCAGGTCCCGCAACGGTTTCAAAATTTTCGCCATATCTCTGACGAAACGAGCACAATAAACTACCATACCGAGCAGACTCTTTACCTCCGCTGACGATTTTGGGATTTCCATCTTATCGATTGCCTCCACTTTTCGTGGGTCAATTGAGACCCCGGCCGCTGAAAATACATGTCCAAAAAACACTATCTCACCACGGCGCACCTCACATTTGTCCTCGTTTAAAGTCAGTCCTTTTTTTTCCAGTCGCTTCAAAACGGCGTGCAGCGCCGCGTCGTGTACCTCCACAGTTTTTCCTACAATGAAAATGTCATCAACAATGTTAATGCAACCCTGCAAACCCTCGATCACTTGACGTATGGTGTCCTGGAATAACTCAGAAGCTGAGTTTATCCCAAACAATAGCCTTTTAAAACGAAATAGGCCCACATGAGTCGCAAAGACAGTATATTTACGAGATTCCGCATCTAACTCAACTTGATTGAATCCATGATTCAAATCGAGTTTTGAAAAAAACCGCGCTCCCTCCGCCAGCGCCACAATGTCTTCCAACCGCGGCGAAGTGTGCCTAACCCTTTTAATCGCTCTGTTCACTTCCCTTGCGTCAACACAGAGGCGGATCGCGTCGGGGTCCGGGTCTTTGGGTTTGTCCACGCAGTGGATCGGTGAGACCCGCGGCGTCTCCTCCTCCAACGTTGTTTTCTTGATATTGTTCACCACCTGCACGATTCCCAGTTGTTTCGCCGTTGCGTAATTCAACAATGACTCACCCGGCCGATCCACCACGTACGCCGTCGCTTCTAATTCCATCTCTTCGTAACGGATCATTAATGTCACTCGGCCCAATAATGGCAGCGGCTCGGATGATCCATACGTCATCAGCTTAGCACGACTTTCCTTCAACATCGGTTTTAACTTCATCGCCCAATAATCCTCTCTGCCCAAAACATTCACTGAAGTTCCCGAATCAACGATGAATCTCGTATCCCTACGCTCTTCCCCCACTGTCAAACACACTTCCGGCATCTTTGGGCTCCCCTTTCTGCCGTCTGAACACAAACCGATTGTAAACAACTCCTCATCATCACTCTCCTCGACATAGTCGCACTTCACTGCATTTATTTTGTTATTAGCTTCCGCCCCCTCCTCTCGCTTTACTCGACAAAAGCGCACGAAATGACCCGTCTTACCGCATCCCCGACACGCCACTCCCCTCGCCGGACAGTCCTGTGGCGTGACGTGTGGCCACGCTCGACCGCAATTAAAACACTTCCTATTTCCCGAGCCACGGGATCCGCCGAATCCGCCACGAGCCGCGCCACCTGTCGATTCTCTCCTACGGTACCCCGTTTCACTGTTCGCTCTCCTCCTGCCCTCAGTCGATGCTCGAACCAGGTTAATTTCACCCGTTACCTCTTTCTCGCTACCTTCCATTTGTTTTGCTTGCCACTCCGAGGCTTCGTATCCTCGGCCCAGGTCCAGAAGCTCTTTCAATGTCAGCGTATCATCACGCAACGCCTGTCGTCGTAATCGGTTCAAACTTGTCCCCAGAATTATTTGGGATTTAATCTCGCGGTCATCGTCCTTAAAATCGCATCCCACCGCTAAATGTCTCAATCTCATCTGGTATTTATCTAACGGTTCCGTCGCCTCCTGGCGGGACATTCGGAATGTATAAATGCAAAATTCCGTATTCTTTTTGGGAATAAAATAGGCAGTTAATGCGTCCTTTACCGTTTTATAGTTCTTATCCTCCTCCTCTATCACTAAAGTCTCATAAACGGCGAACACCTCCTCACCCGCCTGGTGAAGTAACGTCGCCATTTTCCTCATATCGTCCTTGATTCCCGCCGCCAACATAAACATTTCCAGCCTGCTAATCCACCTTTGCCAACGCTGGGATTGAGTGGTGGTCTCGCCATGAACATCGAATGGTGGGATGCCTGCCGACCGCAGAAAACCAGACGTCGCCGTTTCATCCGCCATATTGTCGCGTTTCGCGTCTGTTTTACTCTCCTCCTCGCACAATTCCATCAGCCGCAACCACACCGCTCATTTACTGTTCGTATGCACTCGTATCGCGTCTATTTCATCAAACTTCCCTCGTCGCCAATGTAGCATAGTGAATAAAGGATAACCTCATTGCTTGAACGCTAGCTAACTTGTGTTTAATGTACTCTATGACCTTGCACTCCTCCTTGCGCCTCGCGCCCTCTATCGGTTACATTTAACAACACTACAACCTAAAAATAAAAATCTCCTAAAAATATCGTTTTACCCAGATCGATTGCGTCCTGCAACTATTTTTAACAATTCACAGAGAAGTTTTTGAAAATTGTTATTAATTTTTCTTTTTTTGTGCAAAAAATTTGAGACCGTTGTTATTTATACACCATCACACGTGATGGTATAATTTATTTTAATTTGTATTCATACATTTAAATCACATTTTTTTCATCCAAAACGAGCTACTAGTACTTGTTTACGCATCGCACTTCTGGATCTTGACTGCAATCAAGCCCGCCGCAACAAGGTTCGTTGTCATCGCAATATTGGTGGTATTTTTTACATTCACTAGCAGCGGCAACACTTTTAAAAAATAAACAGAAAAATCAATAAAATGACAAATTAATCAATAAAATCAAGAAATGAAAAATAAATTTGATAGATTTGATTTTAACCCACAATTCAGTTAGTGCCAAAACGAGGAATAAAAAACACAAACGGATACATAAGAATCTTTTCATTATCAGAGTGAAATATAAATAAACTATGCACGACAATAATTTTGTTGATACAGAGTATTGTGGACTTTTTCGGGTTTCGAGAATGAGAGAGTGTGTTTTTGTGTTGTATTTGGACGGGCAACAACATGTCGCCAGAGGACGTTTGAGCGTAATACGCGCATTGTTTATACGTCTGATAAACGTTTTATTGTAACAGCCAATAGGGACTGACCATTGTAGTATATAAACCAGTTGAATTAAAATAAAGATCACTTGTTGAATTATAACTAAACGGTGTGTGTCGCGGACCACTTGGTCCGCCTTGTTATTTCAAGAAGTCAGCTAGCAATAGTTTTGATAGTTTACAATATATTCAACTTATAGTCCGCATGTCACCATATTTACAATGTATAACCAATATACAGTAGTTGAAATATATTATAACCTAGATATGTTTTGCATCACATATACCATGCTGCCTCGAATGAACGCCGGGGAGTTTATTAATTTTCGGGGCGGTGCGCTGTGCAATAAACGCCGCTGACTCCCCCAGCGTTCACACGAGTCCCGGCGCCTATTTGAGGCAGTTCCAGGGTTTTTCTACCGGCATCAAAAACCGGTATTTTTAAAACGAAAACCGAATACCAAATGCCGACTTTAGTACAGTATTGGTACCGATTTTTGAAAAAGTCTAGGCAGTACGGTATGTCCATAATATATCAAATATATAAATACATTTTATATGTGATTTCAATACATTTCAGATAAATTTCAATTAGTTGGAGAAAATATTCTTGATGTATTCTGTATATATTATGCATATATGGTATTTATTTAATGTATAATAGATACATTTGAAATAACTAAAAAAGGGGCCACTTTTAGAATATATATTCCACATATGTGCAACTTGTATTAAAATACATTTTAAACATATATGGTAAATAAATTACTTTTTCGTGGGTAAATAATCAGAAAACAAAATCTACTTTTCAACTTATGTCTTTACTTACAAGTATGGAGCAGCTAATATGAAGATACACAGCATTAGGAGAGCAGTTGCTTTCATTTTCAGAGTTGTATTTTGAAAGTTGATAGAGAGTACGTCAGTTGTCTCTTCGGTGTTGCTTCGTTTCTCAAGTTGCCTTATATGCAATTTTAGCCCGCTTTACGAATAATACGTGCTTAATTAGTTATTGCTTTGTACAGATGTTTATCATAAAAATTGTGAAGAACTAATTAACTATAGCAAATAATGCAATTAAGTGGGGAATTTTCTTCTAATTTTACTTCAAACAAAAACAAATATATATTTTTTATATATAATTTTGTGTATATAATTTTATATATCATTTTATATGTAATTTTATATACAGGGTCTTTCGTTTAAGACGTTACAGTCAATTTACAGAATAAGTATATGCTTTTTCAAAAAACCAAGCAGACTAGCCTGTAGCAAAGTAGGGATGACGAATCCAATAGTGTAATCAAATTTTATGCCAGACATGCAACAATGCACTTTTCATTTGCTAACTCGTTAGCAGGTCGAGATAGAGCAAAATTTCCAATTACAAAGTTGTAGAGCAGGATCAAATTAGGACTATCCAACTTATCTTAGTCATCTTAAGTTAAATTTTTTCATTTTAAAATGAAAACAAATCAGCTGAAATAAAGCCAGCCATTGTGGCACAAATTAAATTTCCACTGCAAAAGTACTGAATTTCTTCAATAAATGTATTCAAATTTGCATTATTATGCAGGTAAAGAAGAAAAACGACTGGTTTTTCTAATGCCTAAATTATTTTATTTTCTAAGAATAAAAAATTTCAATTTGCTAATTTGTTTTCCTTTTTTTTTTAAAAAAAAAGAAACAGTTAACTTAAGATAATTAAGATAAGTTGTTAGAAAACGTACAGATGTTGAGAAACTTGAACAGAATTTGGTTTTTGTTTGTTTTGTTTGAGTAGTTCACAGTCGCCGCAATTGTCCTTACCCTCGCCGCACTCGTTTTAGCCGTTGCCGCACTCGTTTTTGCGGTCGCCGCGCTTGTATTCGCCTTTTCATTTGCCCTTTGCCTCTTGCCTTTGATTTAATTTCTAATTTCAATTCGATTCGTCTTCAACTCGAAAGTTGTTTATATTTGTTGTGTTTACAATTTTCGTCTTCTTTATCACACCAAATACAAATAATGCAAAAATAATACAGTACAAGATCAGATGACGAAAAATGGCCAAATAATGCAAAAATAAGACAGTACAAAATTTGTTCTGTGTTATTTTTGTATTATTTGTATTAGTACTGTACTGTTTACTCATTTTTTCATTAAAAATTGACTAAAAAGGGCCATTTTCGAAGAAAACTTTACGTTGCTAGATCGTTTTTGGTACCGGGAATACCGATTTCCCGGGAATACCGGCCATTTTGGTACCGGTAACCGGAAACAGGTAAGCGGCGGGAAAACAGAAACCCTATTTGGTATGTCTTTCCATATTGGCCGCAGCTGTTAGGGGCCGTCCATAAATTACGTAACGCTTCAAGGGGGGGAAGGGGTTTCAAATTTTGTTACGGATCATTAGTAAGGAAGAGGGGGGGTTCTTAATAATGTTACGGTCCATGAAAAAGAATTTTAAATGTTTAAAAATTGAAAATATACGCGGGGAGAGGGGTAATTTCAGTTTTATTACGTAATTAGGGGGGTGGGGTTTGGGAATTTGTTACGGCCATGTTACGGAGGGGGGGGGGGAGGGGGTCTAAAAAGGCCAAAATTTGCGTTACGTAATTTATGAACGACCCCTTATCCCTAAGGTAATTAATTACTCAAACAAAAATAAATACAGTATATACGTATATATTATATATATTATTTTATAAACTGCTTTTTTTATATAATTAAATATTATTTTTTATATATAATATATAAAATATATGATAAAGCAATTAAGTTTGTAAAAAAATTCATTCGTTCATTCATTTTTTTCTTCATTAATTACTCAAACAAAAACAAAACAAACAAAAACCAAAAGCTGTTCAAGTTTCTCAACATATGGGGCCGTCCATAAATTACGTAACGCCTTAAGGGGGGAGAGGGAGTTTTGAATTTTGTTACGGGTTGTTAGGATGGGGGAGGGGAGGGGGTTCGCAATAATGTTACGTAACTTATTTTTTTTTTGTAATTTTGAAATTCTGAAACTTTGAAATTTTTATATTTTTAAAAACTGAAAATTTTACTTTATAAATAATTGATTTTTGAGTTATTATTATTTTTTTTTGTATAAAATTGTATAAATAGTCATTATTAAATAAAAATTGTATTTCTATTTAGTGTAACGTATCAAAATTAGGGGGGGGGGAGTGGTTAGTTTCGTTACGTAATATTCTAGGGGGGGGGGGGTATATGGATTTATTACGACCTTGTTACAGGGGGGGAAAGGGGGTCTAAAAGTCCAAAAATTAGCGTTACGTAATTTATGGACGGCCCCTATGTACGTTTTCTAACATTCTTCTTTTTAAAGGCTTTTATTTAACTTGATTTGAACGTTTTTTTGTTTGTGTGTTTTAACTTACGGTTTATTTAGAATTTGGAAAATAATGAACTAAAAAATTAATCATAAGATTGGAAAATAGACTTTTCTGGTGGAGTTTTTGGTCTACTTTCCAATTAATATGATAAAATTAAGATTAAATGTAATTAAAAGGGAGAAAATGCTGATTTACGGCAAAATGTAATCAAACCGGAGCGCCACCTGGCGGAACCCTTGTCCTTTAATGGATGTCAAAATGTTCGCCCCATACAAATTTTGATGTTTTCGGTACTAAAAACAAATTTAAAAATTCTGAAACCAGGTTAAATAAAAAATTCCTATCTGTCCATATATTTTGTTTTTTCATATTGTTAAGAAAAAGTACTTTGTTGAAACGTTTTTTGGCACGATCACGGCAATCACGAAACAATTTGCGGTAGTAGCGCACTGTGGCGGCGATTTGAAGCACCAATATAAAAGCCTTTTTCCAAAAACTTGGTTTTTTATATTACTTGGGGGCCGTCCATAAATTACGTAACGCTGATTTTGCGATTTTTAGACCCCCTCCCCCCCTTGTAACAAGGTCGTAACTAATCCACAAACCCCCCCTAGAATATTATATTACGTAACAAAACTTACCACCCCCCCCCCCCCCAAAAAAAAAAAATAAAATTTGATACAAGCTTATTATAATACAAAAAAAAAATTTACAAAAAATTAAAAAAAAATTTAAAAATTTTCAAAAATTAAAAAAAAAATTTGTTATGTAACATTATTAAGAACCCTCCCCCCTCCCCGTCGTAACAACCCGTAACAAAAGTTGAAACCCCCTCCTCCCCCTCCAGGCGTTACGTAATTTATGGACGGCCCCTTGTTTATTTTTTTTTTATTGTTTGGAATGACCTGTTCTATGGCCGACAAAGCCCAAATTTTAATTTTTTTCATGCTTAATTGATTTTTGGAAAATTACACAAACCGGAAGTTGAAACACACACACACACACAAACGTTCAAGTCAAGTTAAATAAAAGCCTTTAAAAACTACGTTTTTGGAAAAGGCTTTTAAATTGGTTTTTTTAATTGCCGCCAGAGTGCCGCAGATTTTTTCGTGATTGCTGTGTACGAGCCGAAAATCACAACTAATGAATATTTCACATAAAAATTGAAAAACAAAATGTATGGGCATACATATCTCATGTACATTTTTTTTTACTTGTTCGTGCAAATACGGATCGCGCAAATTTGAATCGCGCAAATATGAATCACGCTAATTTGGTTTGCGCAAAATTATGATTTTTTTTACTTGTTTGTGCAAATACGGATCGCGCAAATTTGATTCGCACTAATCTGAATCCCGGCCACACAAACAAACAAACAAACGTTCAAGTCAAGTTAAATAAATGCCTTTAAAAAGACTCATTTTTAAGTGCTGTAGACTGGAAAAACAAAATAAAATGCTGATTTACGGCAAAATATAAGCAAACCGGAGCGCAACCTGGCGGAACTTGTGTCCTGCCAACATGCGGGTAGACAAGAGAGTTCAACCCCTAGACACGGATTAAAGGCCAACAACCCAACAATCTGAGTCCCTTGTGTTTCATTTACAGAACGTGAGTATGCGTCCCAAACCAGACCATACCAGTCACAAATCTTTCCAATCTTTTCGTTGATTGATACTATCTGTTTGTCAAGTCTTTGGCGTTCTCTTGGTCATTCAAATTCGCACTGGAACAAACAGATGGGCTTTGTCCAGCTGGAATTTTTGTTTTGAAAATAAGGGAAACAAGTGGAGAGTATAATGTCCCGTCAGCCATTTTTCTGCTTGTTCGGTAAAAAGAAGACTTGATTTAGTTAGGGTAGTTGGAACTTAGCATTCTTTAGACGGGTACCAACATGTTAAATGTCACATGAGGAGAAATTCTTGAAACTTGTAACGAAATGTTTGCTTAATAATTTAAAGTTTAAAGTTAAAAAAAGCAGGAAGGAAGTCAGTCACTTTATGACAAATTAAAAGGGCTATAAATGCCTATTTTCCTCCAGAAAGCGCTGTTGCGCTATTATGACTGTAATTTTACTGTATTTGAGGTAAAACTGATAAGAGTCCTGAATAAAGTTATTTATGATGTTTCAGAAGCAGAGTTGTTATATTAATAAATATTAATTAACATTACTTCGTGATATCAAAGTATCACGGCCAAAAGTGCGAGATTTCGTCTGCTAAAAACCGCATTCGTCAATGCGCAATCTCGCCACTAGATGGCGCTATCGCAAATCAGCAGTAAATTCGAAATGCAGAAGGAAATGAATAACAAGATATATATTAAATAAGTATTTAATATATTCACTGTGATGTACACCCCGACCGAGCGATGACGGGTGTATCACGGGAACATTATTCTTTGGAATGTTCAAAACATTAGTTTCTCAAAACATTAACAAAAGTTTAATAATTAAGAAAGCAACAATATATACAATAAGTGTAAGATAAAAATAGCTTAAAAATAAAGCCTACTATTCTTCACACAATAGTTACTGTTCAGTTGTAGTGATGATTTGTAGTGATGATTTCTTCTGGATGATTTTCATTTCACAACATCCTTGGCACAATGCACTAACACGAAAACACTTAGGCCTAGGGCTCAGTACCCTGATGCCTGGCTCTCAGCAACTTCAGCATACAACTTCTATTCTGGATGTCGCAGGCTTGTTTCTCTTTTTAGAATGGTTATTGAAAACTAACAAGTTATTTTGTTCATATCCATTGTCCATTGTTCATGATTCAGCATGAATCAATACCTTATAATATAATAATAATATAATAATAATATAATCTTAAAAACAACACATTGAACTTATATCAATCAAAGGATATTAATTATTAAAGTAGATGCTTATACCCCGTTCGCACTACAGAGTTAAGCTAGCTTAACTCTTTATAACTAGTTGTATAAATGTAGTGCAAACACAACTAGCTTATCCTAAGCTAGTTTATCAGTTTTGAAACTAGATAAAATAATCTAGTTCAGGGAACTGGATTAGCTAGTTCTAAGCTAGCTTGGGATGTCTTGGTACCCATAATGCATCGCCATTTTTGGTCAAACAAACATGGCTTCCATACCAGTGGTCAACCAAATGGAAAATACCGTTGCTTTTGTCTTCTTGATTGTAGTAATTGCAACAGTCGAGTCTGATTTCATATTAATCTCGTCAAAACAATGCACTGCTTTTGAAAAAATGTAGACAAAAACATCGTGACTTGTTTATCGGCACTTTTTTTTGCATTATTTATTCCTGGATTTATTGCTAAGTAATGTCTGGAATAGCCTCAAAAACAGTGCTAGTGCGAACAGTTTGGCTCAACAACTAGGCTTGTGAGCGATAGCTCCCCCTGGGGGTCATTTCGAGACTTGTTCTATCTTTTGTATGATTGGTTCTAGGTTTTATGAATAAATCAGTCTAGTTTAGACAATCATCTTGATCGGTTGTCTTTATCATTCTCACATGGCGCAGTCGACATAAAAAGACTTTGGGGAAGGTGAAATAGTTGAAACAGTTGGAAATTGATGACGGCGATTTGGATGAAGAGCGCGTGGGCTTAACATTTTCGAAAATCGAGTTGCGGAAAAATTTGGGGACGGAGACGAAGGAGACGACGCGCGTTACACGTGGAAAACGTCCAGATAACGTTCGATTTGGAGACGGAGACGTATATAAGCAGTTGAAAAGTTGTTGGTGATCATTGTCGGTGGTTGACGAGATCGGTGATTGTTGTTGAAAATTTTGCGAAACACGTGGCGGACGTAATGGCGGAAAATTTGGCGGTAATTTTGCAAGGATGTCGTTCGTCGCTTTTGTCCGTCGTCGAGGACGTCCTGAACGTATTCACGGTGACGATTTTGAAAGGAGAAATCGACAGGCGCGGATTGGAATCGACGAGCAATTTGAAGCAAGACTTGATGACGGTACTTTTGCAAAATAACAAGGAAATCGTTGCGTTTGAGGCGGCGGAGGCGGAGAGAATCGCGGCGGAGAAGTTGGTGGAAGACGATGCGGAGATCGTAGAGAAAACGTCAGCGGAGGAATTGGCGAAAGAAAGGTTGGAGGCGGAGAAACTGGAAGCGGAGGAGGCGGCACGTCCGGCCGGCGGAAGTGGGGCATCGTCCGCCGAATTGATGGTTTTTCAAATGGCCGAGATGATGAAGATGTTGATGCGGGACAAGTCGGAGACGGCGGCGCGTAATGCGGAAACGGAGGCGCGTAATGCGGAGAAGGAGACGCGGAATTCGGAGTTGTTGGCACAAAATACTTTGGTGATGAACCGCCTCATCGCGTCCCAGTGTTCGCAGACGGGTCCCGCGACCACGGTGGTGCAGATGCACTCAACCGTCGACACCGTAAAAGCCATATCCTCTTTTTCGGGCGACGATAAGGAGAACGTGCATTCGTGGGTGAAGGAGGTAAAACGCGTGGCGAAGCTTTCGGCCTGGACGGACGATCTGACGCTATTGAACGCAGCAACGAGGCTAGAAGGTCACGCCAGCGACTGGCAGAAGACTGAAGGAAAGAAAATATCGAGTTTGGAGGGCTGGATGTGGGCTCTAGAAAATAGATTTAAGTGCCGCATGAACTTGAACGAATTCTTTGAAATGCAAAAGAAAAGAAAACTGGAAGCATCGGAGACGATCGTTCATTACATTTATTCAAAGAACACTTTACTAGAGCGTTGTGCGAGCCGTATAAGTGAATCGGATCGAGTGTCGATGATTTTGGGCGGAATTGGCGAGGAGTTGGTGTCGTTTCCGTTGGCATCTGGCAACATCGGTTCGGTTGAGGAGCTTTTACATCGCGCGAGGGGTTTGGACGGGGCGAGAAAAGTGAAGACAACGGACAAAAATAGTAGTAACGTCGAAGTTAAACGAGCAGCGGAGGACGTGGTGAGGGAATCGACGAAGGAAGCATTTTCGGCGGCGTCGACGAACAAGAACTCACACCGTCACGTGCAATATAGATACGGGATGGATAAATCTACTCTCACGTGTTTTAAGTGCGGTAAGATCGGACACGTGTCTTTCGACTGTTTGTTGGCAAGTGCGGGAGCAGTTACGACGGAGAAAACGCCGGAGAAGGTTATAGCTTGTGTTGTCAAGACGAGGAAACCGGAGATGAATTTGACGGTCGTTGCGTGTAGTGTGGAGGAGTTTGACACGGACGTTGAGGCGCTGATTGATCCGGGCGCAAACTTGACAATTATCGACGGCAGATTTTTGAAAGACAATACGGAATTAAGAGCGAATAGATCGGGGGCCAGTTTTCATTCCGTCAATGGCCCGTTGGAGATCGATGGATTTCTCGACATTTCGTTTCGTATTGGCGATATTCAATCGAGAATGAGGAATGTAGCAGTGTCGTCAGGTTTACCTTTTCCTATCATCGTAGGCACAGACTGGCGTAGGCAAGAAGGTCTGAGGCTGATTTTGGAACCGAATGGCGACATGAATGTTTCAAGAGATCGCAGCAAGGTTCGGACTGTTGGTTGCGCAATATTCGAGAAAGAGGCGAACCGAGAAAACGTGTGTTTGTCACTGGTCGTGGAATATGACAAGATTTTGGACGTAGCAGACGACGACAAGGACGGAGAAGTTGACGAATTTGAAAAAAACGATCAAGTTGAAAACGAAAATGGCATTTTTGACAACAACGACGAAGAATTTGTTGAAAACGACGACGATCTTGGCGTGGAATGCGGGAAGGAGAACTTAGAACTTGACGTTACGAAAATCGAGCTAGTTGCGATCGTAGAAAATGTGAATTTGGGAGAGGACAGATCAAAATTCGACGAAACGGTTTCGGGGTTCAATGAAGTTGACGCGAAATATGGTGAGGAACACGACGAGAAAGGCGAGGAACACGATAAGAATGAGGCGAATGAAAATGAAGACGAATCGAGTCACAAGGGCAAGATTGTACGAGAAAATTTGGAGCCGGGCTGGCTGGAGGACCTGGAGCTTAAGAGATATTTTGCCGAAGAACAGGAAGAGACTTTGACGGGAGAGACGGACTCGACAAAGATGAGCGAGGAGTTATCGGAGGCTTGTTGTGCATTAGAAAATCGCATTGTATCGAAATTGTTGAATTTTTTGTTTTGTTGTCGAGGGCGACAACCCAAAAAGGGGGGTCGTGTGAGCGATAGCTCCCCCTGGGGGTCATTTCGAGACTTGTTCTATCTTTTGTATGATTGGTTCTAGGTTTTATGAATAAATCAGTCTAGTTTAGACAATCATCTTGATCGGTTGTCTTTATCATTCTCACAAGGCTAAACTCAATCTAGATTGAGCTAAGCTAGCTCAAGTTTTATCTAGACTATGTAGTGCGAACAGGGTATTAGACTCCTGCATCACACCTCCCTTCTTAAAGAACAAATTATCCCAAAAATTTGCAAAGAATGCTCACAATATATTTAGCAAAGCAAAAACAAAGCAGTTCTCAAAACCACACACATTAATTAACATTAATCAAAACCGACAGGCAACTCTCTAGAGATTGCTGGCAACTCTAAATGAGTTGTTCCTGGCACTGTGGTCAGAGGAACTGACTCCATCTCTTCAGTCTGACTTTCTACTGAGCTTGGTGACATAGTCACTGGTGTAAATCTGATTCTTGTGTCTGGGTAAAAACTAGGCCTCTGTCTCTTTGACTTTGATGACCTCCAACTCCAAATTCTTTTAGTACACCAATAAATTCCTATGATTAAACAAATGATTGGTAATACCCAGCCTATGACTGTTGATATCCACGTGTGAGTACCATTAGTCATTGCTTCATTATCCAAAGACTTGGAAGCCTCTTGAATATCCATTCTTATCTTTTCTAACGAAACATCCTGAAATTTTGATCTAACCTGATCCTTACTATTGTTTACTGTTTGTATTCCCTCCCATCTTTTCAATAAAACTTCATCCTCAGCCTGTAAAATTTCTGCTAATGGGGGAATAAACATTTCTACCTTCTGATTGGCATTTTGCAGGCGTCCCTGAAAATGTCGCGGGAGTAAAATCTCCTTTCCTATCGCTGCGCATGCAGGCGGAACCACTAACATCCCTGTTTTTTGCGCTATGATGGTATTAAGGGTGTCAGTAGCCCTCCCACAAGCCAATGTAAATGTGATCGGTTCCTTAACACTATAAACCCATTTCCCTTGTTGTTCCAAACGATAGAATACTGTCACTGCTTGAGTAACTTTTCTAACACACAATTGACCAACTTCTTCTATCTTTCCTCTAAA
Organism: Strigamia acuminata; assembly: GCA_949358305.1. NCBI lineage: Eukaryota > Metazoa > Arthropoda > Chilopoda > Geophilomorpha > Linotaeniidae > Strigamia > Strigamia acuminata. The sequence continues at coordinate 2,519,352 of OX442320.1, read as the reverse complement.
CAATGCAAATTCACAAGACGGACTAGTGTCACGTCGAACCATAGTCTGTGGAGCACACAATTGAATAAAATCCCCTTTACATTCCTGTAAATCCTGATTTGTTAATAGCATATAGCTTTGTTGATCCTTAGAAATAGCTAAATATGGAAATTGAACATCATAATACAAAGCTAAATTTGAATCATCTATTTTAACTGGTAAATTTAAAATATAAAAAAGCGTAAAAGTTAAATCATTAGAACTCAATGGAACACGAATAAACAATCTTAATTTTCCTGGTAAAGCAGTAGGAATCACAACACACAATTGATAAAAACGATAAATTGTATCCTTTTGCAATGGTAAAACATAAGATAACCCTATTGGTAACTTATTTCTAATTTGGCGAAGCATATTATACAAAATCCTAGGTGGTAAAAAATACAAACTCAAACTTCCTTTAGCAGTTTCCCCTAAAGCTTCTCTAAGAGCAGCAACTTCTACTCTTACACCCATTAATGCTAATTGTAAGCGTCTCAAAATTGCGTCGTAAGCATTATTAAGCTCAAAAATCTGTAAACCCTTTCTTAACTCTCCAACAGCATCTTGTAGCTGCTTCATCTGTTGTTCTTGTTCTTGAAATCCTTGTACCAAATGATCCATCAATGTGGTCTGTTCATCCAAAATGTGTAACACTTGCTTTGATGTCTCCTTTAAGGCATCAACTCTCTTATTTAACTGAGTAATATCCTCGTCTTCCGCTACTCCAATTAGAAATTTCAAGGTTTTTCCTCCAATGTCAATGAGTCCTCTCTTGTTTCTATTGGTTTCACGGGCGACCGGCAACATTACACCACTCTGAATGTCTCTGATTTCATCTGTTACTAACTGAATGTTTTGTTTCATATCTTCAAACTCTAATTGCATAGGGGCAATGATAGCCTTCCAGTCTTCTGATCCCAAAGAGGTTTTCTCTACCTCTTTCTCTAAAGTATTTATCCCTCGAGTAATTTCTCGTATCAACCGTGAGTATGGTTCAACCATAACATCCATCACGATAGTCCATTGGCTTCCTGTCAGCAAAAATTCTCCTTGTTTAAGAAACACAATTCCTTTATCCAAGGCTTGGACATTTTCATCTGCAGGTGCCGTGTGGCTGGCAGTCATGATCATTAAGCAAACTGTAACCACATGGACGGGTGATCTCATAATAGCCATTATATCAACCTAAAAATAAAATTTGACTGTTAAAATATTTCTAAACTAACTGATTCAATTCTAACTCTTAAACCTTGTTAGAGTAATTTAAAAAAAATCATTAGTATGAAACATGAAGACTATTCCCCTCCCCTCTCTTCCTTTACTGTCTGTGTCTAGTATATGTCGGCAAAATCCAAGGCTGATCAGATACAGTGCCCTGACTACGAAGTCCTTCACGAGGTGTAACTGGTGCAGGTGCTGCAACAACAGCAGGTATGGGTATTACGGGTGGTGCAGGTGGAATCACATTGGCTACCAATGGAGCATTCTGATCCTCCTGTTCTGTGATGTCAAATTCTGGCAACACAGGTCCGCCTATATCCAACAAACACCAATCATCAACCTCAGGAACTTCTTCCAGCTCTACTTGTGGTTGCTCTTGACATACTCTTTGGGCTTGGTCAGAATTGTCTTCTGCCTGTGCCTCTCTATTATCTACATCAACTAACTCTGGTGGAGACCAACCCCTAGCTTTCTTTAATTCATTTGCATGCAAATGCAACTTCTGTTTAGTAAAAATTCCTTGCAATTCAAAATTAACAGGACTAGTCTGTTTTACTATTCTAAATGGGCCTCTCCATTGATATGCTAATTTATGAGACAATCCGGGTCGTTTCACATGAATCTTAGCATATACTCTGTCTCCAACCTCAAATGGAATTCCAACTGTAGCATGTTTATCATATTTCTTTTTGCGATCACCTGATGCTTCCATCAGAAACTTAGTCGTCATTTCATGTTCATATTGCATTCGTGCCATCATCTCGGCTGCATAATTATCTCCAAGAGAATAATCTACCTTTCTTGGTGCCGTAATTCGATCCCATGGCATGCTAGCATCATGAAGAAACAATAGAAAATGTGGCGTCTCCCCTGTTGATTCATGCACAGCAGTATTTACTGCAAATTGTGCAAATGGAATCCATTGTGGCCAATCTTTCTGATCATTCTCAACATAGTGTGTCAACATTTCTCCAATTGTTCTATTTACTCTTTCACAAACACCATTACTCATTGGATGATAAGGTGTCGTATAACATTTTTCAATGCGCATAAGTGCACAAACCTCTCTGAATAATTTGCTAACAAAATTACTACCACGATCAGTAATGAGTTGTTCAGGTGTCCCATATCTTAATAAGATACGTGTCACAAAATGACTTGCCACCTCTTCTGCTGACTGATTGCGCATAGGAATAAATTCCACGTAGCGAGTAAAATGATCTACAAAAACTAGAATGTATTTCATTCCATCTTGTGACGTAACTAGTGGACCCTTTATGTCAATAGCCACACATTGAAATGGCCTAGACAGCTCTGGAAATTCTTGCATTGGGACCCTCATTGTTTTGTTAGGCATTTTCCTTCTTGCACACAAGTCACATTTGTCACAATAGTCCTTAATATCTTTGTTCATCGTTGGCCAATAGAAGCTTCTTTCTATTCTTTTTCTCGACTTCTTGGTTGCAAAATGACCAGCAGTCGGAGCATCATGATATGCTCTCAAAACAGATGTAATGAGACTGCTTGGTACTACAAGTCTTTCCCATGTCTCTTGTCTGGTAGTAGCATGTTTGATTTGATAAAGCAATCCATCTTGATCTAATTTAAATTCATCAAGTCTGTTTTTGTAAGTACCCTCGTACTCTTTCTCTGGTTTCTCTATTTTATCAATTAATTCACTCCATACCTCATCATCTCTCTGAGCTGTTTTAATTTGATCTCTGTCCCATATTGGAATACAATCATTAGTTAGCCTCACAACAACACGACTTAAAGCATCTGCATTGACATGAGTCTTTCCTGCTTTATGAACAATTTCAAAGTCATATTCTTGCAACAATAAACCCCATCTAGCTAATCTACTACTCGGATCTTTCACATTAGCTAGCCACTTCAGTGGACGATGATCAGTAATAATTTTGAATTTTTGTCCATATAAATAACATCTAAATTCCTTAATTGCGTACACTATGGCTAACAGTTCTTTTTCTGTTGTGCAATAATTTATTTCTGCTTGGTTCAATTGTCTACTGGCATAAGCAACTGGATGCTCTAATCCTTTGTCATCTTCTTGAGATAACACCGCCCCAATTGCATACTGAGATGCATCTGTAGACACAATAAATTGTTTCTCAAAGTTGGGATAAACCAATACTGGTGCAGTCACTAAGGCTTTCTTTAGTTCTTGAAATGCTTGTTCACATGCCTCAGTCCATACAAAATCTTCTTGTTTTGTAAGTTCATTCAAAGCTTTAGCTGTCTTAGCAAAATCTTTAACATGTCTACGGTAATAACCAGCTAAACCCACAAAGCCTTTTATTTCTTTATTAGTACTAAGTCTAGGATAATTGACAACAGCATCAATCTTTTTTGGATTTGGTTTTACACCTTCAGCTGAAATTACATGACCTAAATACTGAACTTCAGGTTGCAAAAAATGACATTTACTTGGTTTTATTCTTAATCCTACCATTTGCAAGCGCTGAAAAATAGCCTCTAAAATTTGAAGATGGGCAGAAAGACTAGGACTGGCAAGTAATAAATCATCCAAATAGATGTAACAATTATCCAGTCCTGCAAGCAACAAGTCAGCCAATCTCTGCCAAGTAGCAGGTGCACATTTTAATCCCATTGGCATTCTTTTCCACTCAAAATGACCAAATGAAACGCTAAAAGCAGTTTTCTCCTGATCACTTGGGTCCATGGGTAATTGCCAATAACCACTTAAAAAATCAAGCACCGTGAAATATACAGCTCCCCTTAACTGATCAAGCACCTCAGTTATTCTAGGCAGAGGATAAGGATCATTTCTAGTTACAGCATTTAGTTTTCTGAAATCAATACAAAATCTAGGACTACCATCTGGTTTCTGGACTAACAATGCTGGAGCTGACCAAGGGCTATTTGAATAAGTGATGAGATCTCTTTTTAACAGATCCTGAATGGATTCTTTCATAATTGCCTGCTGAGTATGTGGAATTCTATAAGGTCTCTGATAAATTGGTTTTGCATCTCCTGTACAAATTTTGTGTGTCACATAAGGACAATAACCCAATTCTGAATCACTTAAAGCAAATACATCTCTGTAATTTGCGATTAGATCCAATAACTTATCCTTTTCTTCTAAGGTACAATGATCTAAAGTAAATAACTTTTCTAACTCTGTCCTATTCTTTTCTAAAATTTCAGTTTGGTCTGCCAATGTATCAGATTCCTTGATCATTCTAATTGATGTATTTTCAGTTTTTGTTTCTGCAGTAACAAACTGCCCTAAAGGTTTACCCTTCTTAATCTTAACATCATGACTAGAAACATTTAAAATACCCACAGGTACTTTGCCTTCTTCACTAACATTTACTATCGCATTGGCAACATAAGTACTCTTGGCTTTTCGTATAGTATTACTTTCTACTACGCCCTCCTCTTGTTTCCATGCATGTTTTGGAATTTGACCCATTACTATAAATTGGCTTCGCGCCGGAATTATGTAATCGACAACTGCTCGTATTGTAACACGACATACTCTCATCTTTCTCTTTGTAGTAGCTTTTAATTTCTTATTTATTTTTCTTGCCTGTGCAATAGAAAAGAACAGTGGTAAACTTTCTCCTTGTACTTTAAGTTCTTCTGTTTCTCCCAATATACTCATGTTCAATCCAAAAACAATATCACCTCCTAATAATCCATCCGCTGGTGAGACATAATTATCATTACATATAGCAACAGACCTTGTATACACTTCACTTCCAAATTGTAATGGGAGATCACACTTTCCAACCATTGAAAGCGGGTGTCCCGTTACACTCTCAACTTGGCCTACTTGCTCTAATTTAAACTTTTTTGCGAGATTTAACTTTTTCCAAAATTGGTCTGAAATTAAGGTTGAATCCGCCCCCGTGTCAATGAAAAAAGTGCCAATCATTCCATCTATTTTAATGTTCACAAAGGCTGATGTCCTCAAATTACGTAACACTTTGATTTGCTTTTCTCCTGGCTTTTGTTTCTTTCTGGTCATCTTTCTTGATGCCCCCTGTCCCTCTATTGGGGAGGGGGCTGAGACTCGTTTTTTGTCTCAGTCCGCTCTCCACACTGGGTTTCATTTCTAGTAAATCTATTTCTGCATTTAGCTGCAGTGTGCCCTATTTTATTACAAATCTGACACTGAATTTTCTGAAAATTCCTGGTCTGGGATTGCCCTTCTTTTTTAGGAGCTCTACAATATTTTGCAATATGTCCTTCCTTATTACAATTAAAGCATGTCACTGATTTTCTACTCGGAGCAGTGCATCTAGCTTTAATATGACCTTGTTCTCCACACTTAAAACAAACAATACTCTTGTTATTATTTGGTGTTTTAGGTTTAACATCCTGTGTACCCTGTGCTTCACTGTTTAATTTCTGTTCCTTTAAAATTTTTTCAAGCTGATAAAGTTGATTTTTTAGTAACCCTAACTCTTCAGTTTTGCTATCTACAACTCTGATTTTATTACCCTGTTTGGCTGTCAAAGTTTCATTTTGCTCTTCCCTAATAGCAATCTTAAGCGCTTCCTCGTATGTATCTGGGTTATGAGTCATGACATAACGCCTAACTGGGTCTGTTATTCCATTAATAAACTGACTCAGTAACTCATCTTTCATGACTTCTTTCTTCAACTTATCTTTAGCTTCTTTCTCAGCTGGAGTGCCTACTGCAGTGGGAATAAAAGTTTTATCCTGTAATGCCCTCAACCTAGTGGCATAACCCTGAACATCTTCAGTTTCAAGTTGGATACATTCCTGGAAATTTCGTCTGCAGATTACAATGGGTTCATTAGTAAACCTCTCAATTAAGGCTGCTTTGAATAATTTATAGTCCTTTTGGACTCGGACATCCTCATTATCAAAAACATAGTCTCTGGCTGCCCCAGTCATTTTACACCTGGCTATGGAAATCTTGTGCTCATCTGACCAGTGAGCCAATTCAGCCACTTCTTCCAACAACTGGAAAAATCTTTTGATACTAAGACCCCCTACCTTCCCTGAGAAAGGTTCTAAGAGTGTTGCCAACCCTTGACCTGTGGTTTTGGGACCACCATGAGGTAAATCTGCATCCAATTTTTGTTCAATTTTTTGAAGTAAAGCAGTAACTGCTGCGTCAGCCATGTTAATAGAAATTTGATATCCTTAAATTTTATGTGAGTAAGCAAGAAAACACCGCTGCCACCAATGTGATGTACACCCCGACCGAGCGATGACGGGTGTATCACGGGAACATTATTCTTTGGAATGTTCAAAACATTAGTTTCTCAAAACATTAACAAAAGTTTAATAATTAAGAAAGCAACAATATATACAATAAGTGTAAGATAAAAATAGCTTAAAAATAAAGCCTACTATTCTTCACACAATAGTTACTGTTCAGTTGTAGTGATGATTTGTAGTGATGATTTCTTCTGGATGATTTCCATTTCACAACATCCTTGGCACAATGCACTAACACGAAAACACTTAGGCCTAGGGCTCAGCACCCTGATGCCTGGCTCTCAGCAACTTCAGCATACAACTTCTATTCTGGATGTCGCAGGCTTGTTTCTCTTTTTAGAATGGTTATTGAAAACTAACAAGTTATTTTGTTCATATCCATTGTCCATTGTTCATGATTCAGCATGAATCAATACCAGTGTCTCTTGACAATCAGTTCTAATATCACACCGTGTCGTGATTCGACTTTGTGGTTAAAGATAATAAATAATACACTCGGGAATACAATATATTTCAAATACTGCTTTATTAAAACACGCTTACTAATACAAATATAAGTCAAGATGTTTCCTGTGTTGGTCCTCGGATTCGGCTGCGAATACGAGTTGCCGCTAAACAATGGCGGATCCAATTGTTTAGTCCTACGCGTGGTCTATGTTTGTTGTCTAGGGTATTTCCACGTGTTATTATGAACACGCGAGAATTCGCTTTCTCGTGCGAATTAAACGAATATCGTTCGAATATTTATTCTAGCGTAGATTGGCTACGCTAAATAAATGTGGCTGTTGTACAGTTGAGATGGTCAGCGGGCACCGGTCCTCGATCAATCCGTGAAACGGCCTGAAAGGTGAGGTAAATGGTGCTCTTGCTGAAATGTGGTAACTGTAGTGTCGTTTCCGGTCAAGTATCGGCGTTATATACTAACCGGAAATGACGTCATATGCAAATCCTTCCGATTATGCAGGTTCGCAGAAACACGAGACTAGTCAGTCTAGTCGGTATTTCTAGCGCGCTCTAGTGGCGAGTATTAGTAACACAATAATCACCGCTAATTACTTCTTCAGGTGATGCCGAATCACCACACGTCCCTCCCCGAGAATAAATCATCGGGGTCCCTTAAATAAAAGGAGGAACAATATCTAATCATAAAATAATCTTTTTATTTAAATGATGATGAATGGTGCATAAAATATTTTACATTCTTAAATAATTGATACGCAAACAAATAATAATAATTTCCTAGTTTGGAGAAGACAGTCTTCTCGTCACGATTTCTAATTACTTATTTCTTCAAGTTATCGGCATAACTCGGCTTATCTTCCGAACTTGGTTCGTCCAGGTTGGGAGATGTGGTCAGTCTTGAAGAGTAGTCCGAGGGGTCTTCGCTCTCATTCAAGTAGAAACGTAGGTGTCCCGGCGCTTCCAGCGGATTTCCCGTTCGTTCGTGGGCCCAAATTGGTGGCAGGAAGGCCGACATACCTTGATTGGTGTGGTGGATTCTTTGGGCCTCGGCGATGCTGGTTGGTGCGCGATGGGCTCGGAGTAGTCGTTGATGTTGGATGAAGCGCTCGCCTCCGGCTCCGGCTTCGATAGCGTCCTTCATCCAGACGTAAAGAGAATAGCCACGATCTGGAGACTGGAGTAGTTTTGCCTCCGTGTCCTTCGTAAAGGACAACCCTGGGAAGTACATCCTGAGTCTGGCGGCGATTTGAGGCTCTGTCGTCTTTGGAACCTTCTTGCTCGACTTTGGGAGGAGCATCTTTTTCTTGGGTTCCTTCTTCTTGAGCGGGACTGGTTCGGCCAGTGGCTCGGAGGGTCCCTTCTCCCTCGGCGGAGGCGGAGGAGGAGGCGTCGGATCCCTGGGAACCGGAGCCTCTGCGGTTGGCGTGGCCGCCGAAGGTGACGGGAGCGAGCGTTGAATTATCGCTCGAACGTTCTGGTAGGAGGCCTCTGGATCCGGGTCCTGGGCCACCATTTGGGCTCGAATTACTGCCGCAGAGGGCACCAGACGTGTCCAGCTGTCTACGAGAGCCGGCGGAACTTGGAAACCCTCGTGGGCCACCACGATCCAGGCTGCTACAGCAACACGTGCGTTTCGGAAGGTGGCGGCGGCCAGCAAAATCGACATCAAGTCGGTAATGGCAACCACGATCCTCGTATTCCAATTTGGATGATCCCGATTTTTGTTCTGCGTATATTCAATTGAGATCCGCTGAAGGTTCGTGATGACGTTTTGGATCACGTTTTGTTGGTAGGAGTCCATCTCGCACAAAAGCGCTCTAGCTTGCTCCACGGTCGTTACCTCCAGAAACTGTTGCAACGTTACCTCCGAAGGGTTGATTGGAGTCGAGGCTTGGATGACTGCTGGGGCTGGCAACATCGGATTGGGTCCCGTGGATGTCGTTGGCTGAGGCACAGATCTGACCAGACGTCTTGATTTTTCCGGTTCGGGCTTGTCCCAAACGATTGGAGTTCTCGTTGAAGTTGAGGCTTCGGGGATAGTTGGGAGAGGTTCGACTTTGGTCGGTCCAAAGCGAGCTTCTCGATGTCTGAGTTGTTCTTCAGAACTCAGTGTCGGTGCGCCGATTATCACTTTCTTGCGAAAGGCGCTTGGGAGGCTGACGCTGGATGTTACGCTTCTCGTCTGTGAGAGTTCCGGCTTGATGAAAGCACTTGGCGCCGTCTCTAGACTCGAGGCGGTCGAGGGGGTCGGGCGGTAGACTGGTTTCGGCTGCATTTGTTGGTATTTCATAACCACCGCGAGGAGATCCGCCTGAGTATACATCTTCTTCTGCTCGGGGACCTCGTCGATAATCACTTCGTCGTCAATCTTCATCGGTTCGGGACTGTCCCAAATCGATTTGATGACTTCACAGCGTCTCCTATCTCGCTGTCGTAATTCCTCTTCGCGATACGCTTTCCATGAACGTGCGCGACTCTCCGATCCTCTCCTTCTTCGTTCGTCCTGTAACCGGAGGTTCTCTCGTTCACGTCGGGCTTTCTCATCACGTTCGCGTAGGAACTCCTCTCGATGTCTATTCCAGGATTCCTTGTTTTCTTCCCGCCGTCGGAAGTAATTTCTACGATAATCGTCCCAATTTTCTTGGTTCCTATCGCGTCTGCGTTGATCCTCTCGACGGTCGGGGCGTTCGCGCACATTTTCTCTTCTTCGGCTGGTTGACGGGGCGTCCCTGGATTGAAATCGCGATGTTTGTGGGGCCTCCGTCTTTCCCAGGCGAGAGAGAGCGCTTGGTTTGGCCAGGCGTTTCTCTGTCGCGGGTTTCTTATTCTGCGCGCTGCTGGAAGTGCTTGGCTTGTCCAGGCATTGTTTCTTCGCTGAGCAGCCTGCTTCGTCGTGCTCGTTGGAGAGACGTTTCTCGGCTTTCTGGCGTTTGCGACCAAAGAAGCCCAAAAAATGCAATTGATGCATTGCTCGTTGCGAGGTGATGAAACCGTGTCTCGGTCTCCAATCTGGGCGGTCGGGCCGGTCTTCGCGGATCTGAAGGAGCCAAAACCTGATTTCCTCGGTCGAGTAACCGTCCGGCTGTAGATAATTGAAAACCTCGTCATGTGCGGTCCGCCTTACTTCTTCGTAATATGCCATATGGATCTGGTGTTTTTCTTCATCTGTTTCGGCGTCGCGCCATTGTTCGTAAACGTCCCATCCTCGCTGGTCGTCAGGAAAGGCGGCTCGGATTAGTGGATTCGGGATTGGCGCTGGCGGGTCCATATTTCTCGAGATAACTGCCCGTAAAGCTGCTTGATATTGGCGCGGCATGTAGTGGATCAACGTTTGCTGGCTGGACCAGTAGCGGCTGATCGCACGGGACAATAAAAGGCGAATTTTCCATGGTTCAAAGTCGACCGCTTCTTCGAGCGCTTGTCGGAACAGTATGGGGATTACTTCGCGCCATAAGCTGCCTGCGGAAACTCTTTTCGGGTCGATTTGCCCCCACGTAGTGCGATATCCGTCCTAAATATTAGAATATTAATAAATATATTAGGATCGTTGATTAATTTGTCATATTTTTGTAGAGATTCTTTCGTCTAACACAAGATGGCGTCATGGTCGGCCATGTGCTTTTCGACCACGTGTTTTGAAGTTAATTTTTCTTTCGGTATTTGATTAATTTTGATAATTTGTCACTTAAAGTTAAATTATTTTTTCGTTTGTGGTCAGTCCACGAACTTATTTCGTATTTTTGATTATCGATACTTGAATTTTTTCTATTTTTTTTTTTTTTTTACTTACGTCGGGTTGGACATCGGGTTCATTGGGTTCGTCCCAATTTCCCTCTTCGTTGTTTACAATGATTTGTAACAAATCCACTTGATCTTCATCGTCATCCTCGGAAGCGTTGTTTACGGCCCGTTCAATTTCTTTCTTCCAATCATTTCTTTTCATTTTTCGGAAATTAATTTGATACTTTGATTTACGGCTGCCTCGAGGTGATCGTCGCTTAGTCGGAGATGACAGTGATAAATGTGGGTCGGGTTAGAGGTTAACTATTAGTCTCATGTCATCTTTGATTGGTTTGGCCAATTAAGACGCATTGTGGGACGTAACAGGTGTCCCCCCTGTGGTTGTTTTTATCGATTGTTTGAGACAATGGCCGGAGTCGCTTTTTGTTTTCCGACGAGTTTCCCGTCTTTTATGAACGGGTTTGGCTTGTGTCGACGCATACCGTATATTTTATCAGGTTTGAGGATTCTTGTAGTCTTATTTTTGTTTGATTGCTTTCCTTTTTTAGGAGATTCTTCGACTATTTCCTCCCTCTCCGAAATCTCATCCGGGGCGTCGGCCGCTTCGTGTGACTCATCTTGAACTAAATTGGTTGGGCCAGTTTGTTCATCTAAAAACATGTCGCGAATAATTGGATTTTGCGCTGGTTTCGTCTGATATTCCGTCCAAGCCTCTTGAGGAAACTCAGGTAAGTATGGAGTTAATTCTCGGGCGTGGATCGATCTAAAATTAACGTTGTCTGCCAATCTTTTTAGCTTGAAAGCGTTTCCGCCGTGGGCTTCGAGTATGACGTACGGGCCGTCGCGTTTGTCTGCTAAGCCTGCGTGGACCCCCTTATTGGCGCTGGACTGAATATGTGTGTCTTTCCAGACGAGGTCATTGACTTTAAAATTGCAGAAGGGCCGATCCTTTCCAGCAATGCTAATACGATCTCTCATGTCGAATATGTGTGACATCATGTGCTGATAAGTGGCCGAAATTATTTGCTCCAGTCTGTCGACATAAATATGAGGCTTCTCAGGATCAATTTCCAGTATTTCCTCCGGTATTCGTGGGTCCCAGGGTACTCTGAGTTCCCGAGCGAAGTTTAGAAACGCGGGAGAAAATTTGCGGTTCCTTGAGATCGTTGTGCGGATGCTGAAGGCAATTTCACGAAGATATTCGTCCCAGCTGGAGTGAACATCGGTGAAAATTGCTAGTGCATATTTTATATCGCGATTTAACCTTTCGACGGGATTGGCCCGTGGATTATAGGTTGATGTATATGATGTCTCGATGTCGAATTTTTTACAGAAGTCTTTGTACAAATTTGACGCGAATTGTGGTCCATTATCGGAGATTAATTTTCGAGGGAATCCAAAATGAAGCGCCACTTCGTACAAACATCGAATGATTTTTTGCTTAGTTGGTCTCTCCATTGGAAAGAGTTCGGGCCATCCAGTCGCGACATCCATGATTACTAATATATATTTGTTTTTATTGGATGACGTGGGCTTTGGGCCCATTAAATCCACGCTCCAGCAATCGAAGGGTGCGAAAGGGCCAAGTGAGATTCTCTCGTAGCTCTTGGGCGTCCTCGGCTTGCACGCTTGGCATCTGGGGCAGTGATGAATAAAACGAACGATATCTCGGGTCATTTTTGGCCAGAAATAAAGTTGATTTGCTCGGTAGATCGTTCTGGCCACTCCAGAATGTCCGGCGAGCGGGTGTCCGTGGACCATCCACAGAAACCTTGTCAGCAGACTCCTGGGTATAACGACTTTCATCGAAGTTCCCGTCTCCGTCAGATCATCGCGGAAATTCGGGTGGTGTTTTAGTAGAAGTCCATCCTCGATTAAGTACGTGGAGGCTTCTCTTTCGAATTCTTCGCGTTGGATTTCGTCGAAATTCTCGTCGGGAAATTTTTTATCTGTGATGAAGTTTCGATAAGTTTTACAGAAGTCGTCTGTCATCTGGGCGGCTATTAATTCGTCCCTGGTGGGCGGCTTACTATTCGTCCCCTTGCTTACGTGGGCGACGAATGCTCGAACGTACTTGTCGGAGATTCGAGGTTCTATCGTTAGCTCGTAATTTGGGTGAGCGTCCTTGACAGACTGGTATGCTCGGAGCCAATAATTGTAATAATTTTGGTCTCCTGACTCGAGTTTCTCCTTGGGTAATTCGTTTAGCTTTTTAAATTCCCATTTTCGGACGGGGTTCGGACAGTAGAAGAGGCGTGAGTCGTCCTCTCCGCAGTCGGTCTCGTCTTCGGGGTCTGAAGCTGGGGCTCGTGAGAGGGCGTCTGCCACGACGTTGAATTTTCCGGGTCGGTATTCAATGATTAAGTCACAAGCCATTAATTCTAGCTGCCAGCGAGCCATTCTTCCGGACGGTTCCTTCAACGCCATTAACCACTTTAGTGCTTCGTGGTCAGTTTGTACGTTGAACTTGGTAAATTCCAGGTATGGTCTGAATTTTCGGATTGCCCAGACGACGGCTAGACATTCTAACTCTGTCGCATTATAATTCTTTTCGGCTGCTTGTAATTTCCGGCTGATGAACATCGTCGGGACCTCTAACACTACTCCGTCGATGTCATGCTTTTGAAGCAACGCAGCACCTAGGCCAATTCGACTGGCGTCGGTGTGAAGAGTGAATTCTCGATTAAGATCTGGTAGGGGAATTCGTTTTACATCGATCAGCATTTGTTTTATCTTGTTAAACGATGTTTCGCAGTGGTCAGTCCACTCGAAATCTTTATCGTTGCGTAACAGATCTGTGATGGGTGCCGCGACGTCTGCCAAATTTGGGAGCAATCGATTGAAGAAATTCACCATGCCCATGAAACGTTGGACTCCTTTTACATCTTCCGGGGCGGGGAACTGGCTAATCGCCTGGGTCTTTTTCGGGTCGATGGATAGGCCACCTGTTCCGACTGTGTAACCCAGGAATGCCAATTCTTTGCGGCAAAATTTACTTTTCCCTGGATGAATGTTTAGACCGGCTTTTGTGAGTCGCTCCATGACGTCATTCACGTGTATCAGGTGGTCTTCAAAAGTTTGGGAGACTATGACTATATCATCGAGGTAAGCCCATGCGTATTTGTGTAAGGCATCGCCGAGAACTTTTTCTATTAGTTTTTGAAAGGTGGCGGGTGCGTTTACTAACCCGAAGGGCATTACATTAAACATCAGTCGACCCTGTGGTGCCCAAAAAGCTGTTTTCTCTTTATCCTCTTCCCGCAATTCAACCTGCCAGTAACCCTTGGACAAGTCCATGGTCGTGACCCAGTTAAATGGGGCGAGCTCCCGTAGAATCGCTTCTATTGACGGCATTTGGATGGGGTCGATGACGGTTATGGCGTTTAAAGGTCTATAATCGATGCAGAGGCGCGGTTCGGAGCCTGGTCGCATGACGAGGACAATCCTCATTCCATATTCTCCGATGGCGTGCGACACGATCCCTTTTTCGAGCAACTCGTTGCACATCGTTCTTACGATATGTCTCTTTTGGGGATTCATAGTTTTAAAAGGTACTCGCACCGGTTTTCCCGTAACCAATTCGATCTCGTGCATTACGTAACTAGTCTTTCCTGGATCTTTATTTAAGTTCTTCGAGTGCTTCTTGAGCATTTCCTCGAGGAGTTTCGTTTGTTCTTCTCCAAGATTGGCGTCCATGGCCAGATTATGTATTAAATTCTCCTCTTGGAGGATAGTATTAAACGACTTAAAATTATAGTCTTGGATGAACTTCTTAATTTCGCCTCCTCCCCATTCCTCGTCGTCCTTAGCTTTGTCTAGGAGTTCCGGAGGTATTATGGGTAGTCGTGGGTCCTCGTGGTTGTCGATGTAATTCCACGAACGTGTGACTGGGTTGGGCTGGATGTTCATCCGTTCCATCAAATCCATTCCTATCAGCAGGATTGTGTCTCGGGTTGGTAACACGATGAAGAAATGCTTAATCGTGCCTCCTTCCCATACAAAATCGGTTGATAACGTCCCCACTGCTCTAACTTCTCCCGCTGCTGTAAGAACTCGAATGTTCTCGTTCATTCCCCGTAATTTTTTCTGTATTTTTTCTTCGAGTGATTCGAATAAGTCGGTGGAGATAAACGACTGATCCGCTCCCGAGTCGAGTAGTCCCATTAACACCTTTTTGCCGAAAGAGACTGGTATTTTAGCCAGTACGCTCTTCGCTTCTGTTGATAGGTTGCAACGAAGTATTCGCTTTTTAAGAGGATTGGCCCCTTGGTCAAGCGGCAAAGTCATGAAAGCGTTGGCTATACCGTCTTCGTCTCTAATTTCGAATTTCCGTTTTTTGGTTGGAGTTGTGACTTCCTCGTTGGCAGCTTCCTCGAAGAATTCCAACAATTTTTCCATTTCTTTAATTTGTTTTTCCACCAGAGTAAGGTCCATCGTTTTCGAAGTTATCGCGAGCGGATGTGGAATCACTTTTGTTCCGCCCGCGAGTTCCAGTTTTTTGTCATACTGTCGAGTTTGGCGGTGAGTTCCTTCAAGATTTTGTCTTGTTCCTTCGCGAGCAATTTCACTAGCTCCTCACGCTCTGCGGCCTTGTCGTCGGCTTTTTTCTTTGCCAGTTTTGGGCAGGCCTGACGCCAGTGGCCGTCTTCGTTACAGAAATTACAAGGGCTTTTCTTCTTTCCCTCCCGCTCAAAAGGTTTTTTGGGGTAGTCCTTCTTCTCGGAAGTCGCCTCTGTTTTCGGGTTGTGGTGTTCCGATTTTCTGGACTTCATCTGAGGTCGGTAGCTGGGCGCCAGTTCCTTCCCCATGTTTGCGTGTACCACATCGTTGATACCTTCGTCAGCCTCATCGCTTTCCGAGAATTGCTCAGAGTCTTCGCTTACTTCGTCTTCCGACTTTTCCTCGGCGGCGTTAGTTTGCGTGCGATAGGCCTTACTCGGAGGTGGTAAAGGGTTAGAAGCTTGTTGGTTTTTCTTTGAGGGGAGTGGCTCTATACTTCCGTTTAGATAATTTCGCGATTGGAGCAGCTTAGTGGAGTCTATGCTGCGCTCCTGTATTCGTTGCTGTCGGGCCACTCCTAGAGCTCGCTCTTCTTTTGTCAGATTTTCGTTATACCGAGCATTTACTTCGGTGTGTTTCTTCTCGACGAAAGCTAGGATGGCTTTGAAATTATCCCCCTTAGGAGCGTTCATTTCTCGTAGGACTTTGGTTGCGGTTTCGTTTAGTCCTTGTTCGAAGAGAGCTTTCTGAGCGTGTTGGTCAAATGGTTTGTCCATTTCACGGAACAGGCTGTCGGCTCGTTGTACGTATTCCCTCAGAGTTTCCCCGGGAGCTTGCTTCATAGAGCTTACTCTTTTCTGGATTTCTTGGCTCGTCTCGCCATATTGATTGTGGAACTTTATGACGAAATCTTCCCAGTTTCGGGGTTGGACATCAGCGTACCAGTTTCGGGCCCGGTTGATCAGCATTTCTGGTATTCCGCGTGCAACCATTTCGTCGGGTTCCGCTCCTAAGCGATTAATCGTCAGGGCGACTTCGTCCAAAAACAAGTTGCCGGCGTTCCAGGATCCGTCGAACTTAATTAGTCTCAGGGTCGTCCACTTGATGTTGTTATCCTTGCGAGAATACAGCCATCGGTCTGCGGAGTAACGTTTCAACAATCCTTCGCTTCGATCGTCCTCCTCGGTCTCTTGGCCACGGCTTTGTTGAAGCTTTTGGTCCATGGCCTGAAGGAGTTCGTCTCTCATCGTCCGTAGTTGGTTGCTTAGCGAGTCAGTCTCACTAAGCAGCGGTGATGATCGTGGATTGTCGGAAGGGAGGCTTGGGTAATGCGTACCGTTGCCCGTCAGTCCGAACTGATTGTGTTGGAACGACGTTTTCCCTGATGATCCCGCGGTGTTCGGGTTATTCGTGAGGTCTTGCGCTATGGTTGAGTTATCTGGGTTCGCTTTCTCTGGAGCGGAGGTTTGGCTCAACTTTGTTCCGGGCGGTATCAGATCGTCCAGTCGGGTCCCCGTGAGGCCTTCGTTCGTTTTTTTGATAAAAACGTAGGAATCTCTCCCAGCATACGCTTCGGCGGCGTGTTTCTTTTCGAGGTGATTTTTAACTGCGTTAATCTCCTCGAGCGTCGGCATGGCCAGTTTATTTTGACCTACTTCGTTGCGTATTTGATTCTTCTGATTTATACATCTGATTAGTTCTGCGTTAGGGTCGCCTGGGTTGTTATTACTGGTTTGGCCAGTTTTCATTGCGAATGAGTTTTTTATTGCCCATGATTGCGCGCCCTGATTATTCCTCCTATCTTGTATAAACGCCTCGTACAGTTCTCCTTTGACTTCGTCCGATTCGTTCAAGATGCTATCTAGTCCGTTGACTCGGATACTGCCGTGAGATGCTTGAGAGTCGATACTTTCGCTGTCTGACGTTGCTTCGCCGCCTGTCTCGGACTGTTGTCGATCTGCTCCGACCCGACGTCGTTTCTCTCCGCGTCTGGCCGTGTTATCTGCCGATCGTTTTTCAGTCCTCTGATTTACTAGGTCGATTACTCGGCTTAGCTCTGCGTAGGGATCCTTGTCCTGGTCGATCTCGATGCCGTGTGCGCAAGCTACCCGAGTTACTTCTATTGCTTTGGCTACCAGCTCCTTAGCTGTGTGAGACCGTTCTGGGGAGCTCTGTACGGAGTTTGGCTCCGAATGCTGGCTTAACCCGTTGCTTGGCGGCCGGATCTGGCAGTCCTTTGCCATTTCTCGTTCGATTATTTTCTGCTTCGCGAGCAATTCTCGAGCCAGCTCGCGCTCCAGTGCCATTTGTTTAGCTTGGTGTTCTTGTGCCAAGCTCTGTTCCATGGCAGCTAATTTCTCGCGATGCTCTCTGGCTAAATCTTCCATCAATTCGTTTTTCTTCTTCTCTAACGCGACTGTTCTTGCTTGGTCTGCGCGGGCAGCCTCGTTGATCATTGCGGCACTTGTGTTTGCCGCTTTATTTAGAAGAGTCATTAGATCCATTTCACTGGGATCCTTTTCGACAGGTCTTGGGCTTTTCAATCCGAATCGAGGGTTTTCGAACGATTTATTTAGTCCGTTTTCTTCGTGAGAGCTTCCTGATCCTTCGAATTCGCCTCCCGTAAACGGAAGTTGTCTTGCAAGGGGAAGGCTTTCACTTGATGATTCCGTTGAAACTTTAGTCGAGTTAGTCTCGACTTCTGGTTCCACGTGGTTCGCTTCTTCCGCTTTTTGGCGTTCGATTTCTTCGGCTTCTTTTCTATCCTTTTCGTCGTTACGCCTTTTTCTATCTTCTGCGGTAGTTTTTGTCATTTCTTACGATATAATGATCGATCGAAAGATCCCGGTTATTATTTAAAGTATTGTCTTAAGGTTAGCAAATCTATCCCGGACAGGCCCCCACGTGTCGTGATTCGACTTTGTGGTTAAAGATAATAAATAATACACTCGGGAATACAATATATTTCAAATACTGCTTTATTAAAACACGCTTACTAATACAAATATAAGTCAAGATGTTTCCTGTGTTGGTCCTCGGATTCGGCTGCGAATACGAGTTGCCGCTAAACAATGGCGGATCCAATTGTTTAGTCCTACGCGTGGTCTATGTTTGTTGTCTAGGGTATTTCCACGTGTTATTATGAACACGCGAGAATTCGCTTTCTCGTGCGAATTAAACGAATATCGTTCGAATATTTATTCTAGCGTAGATTGGCTACGCTAAATAAATGTGGCTGTTGTACAGTTGAGATGGTCAGCGGGCACCGGTCCTCGATCAATCCGTGAAACGGCCTGAAAGGTGAGGTAAATGGTGCTCTTGCTGAAATGTGGTAACTGTAGTGTCGTTTCCGGTCAAGTATCGGCGTTATATACTAACCGGAAATGACGTCATATGCAAATCCTTCCGATTATGCAGGTTCGCAGAAACACGAGACTAGTCAGTCTAGTCGGTATTTCTAGCGCGCTCTAGTGGCGAGTATTAGTAACACAATAATCACCGCTAATTACTTCTTCAGGTGATGCCGAATCACCACAACCTTATAATATAATAATATAATAATAATATAATCTTAAAAACAACACATTGAACTTATATCAATCAAAGGATATTAATTATTAAAGTAGATGCTTAGACTCCTGCATCACATCACGTAAATTATTTAACTTAACAATAATATAAAGTTATATTATTGTATTGAAAGATTGGAAGAAAGAATTGGTCACATTCTTGGAAATGTGACCATGCGGATTAAAGGATTAAAATGTGTAACTTGGGAATGTGTCCCCGGTATCCATTTCCGGTCCTGAGTATCCAGATCCGGTTTTGCTAAAGGATTAGCATAATCTGAAGTTGCATCCCCGTATCCACTTCCTGCGGTACGAGATTGGTGGAACTTAATCCCACCAAGTATAAAACTCCCTGACAACAGGAAGTTAAGTTAGTTCTTGATTTCTGGTTATTTGGTATGTTCCGCATGTCAAATAACTGTTTCTTTATACTCAGGGCATGGCTCTGCTGAGCCATGCAACCCCCGTCAACTGAAGACGAAGTTCGGACTATTAATGTTTCCGTCAAACGGTCTTGCCGAGGAGAAAGCCTCCCGCATAAGTATCCTCGTGGTCGGACAATAGAATCACGTGTGATACCAAAGTATTTAGTAACCGTCAGTAGCACTGTTACTGAAAGAGATTGACTCCATCACCTGATGGTGCCAAAGCAGTCTGCATGCAAAACATGCAGTTACCGCCAGTAGCACTATGTGTTTGGGAATGTTATATCTCTTCGGTGATGGTGCCAAAGCAGTCTACTTACGAGTAGTATCTCGGGTGATTAATTCTGTTGTGCAGAACTGCGGGCTATATCCCCCTGAATACCAGTGCCGTCTCTCACCGCACTGTTATTTAGGGCACGCGCGATACTGTTCTGCTCAGCAAGGCGAACTTTGACGGCAATTGTGTGTTGCGATGTCTAACCCTAATTTATTTTGTAGTTGATAAAAAACCTTAATTGTTTAAACTTGGCAACAAGTTAACAATCGAAGCAAGTCACGAGACTTGTTTCACCGTATGACGAATCAAATTCGTGACAATAAATTGAATACAATTTATTGAGTTAATTTATTAAACTCACATCATCCCGAATTAATTATAATTTAGAAGTGGAACCTTGAAGAATAAATGACTTCATTTATTCATTACCAATTTCCAACCCTAGTTGTGGCGGTGCACATGAGTCAACCGCACCTCTCGGATCGAACCAAGAAGCATTACACGGACCATTACACCAGATACGAACCAGGAACGCGAAGGAACGCGAAGGAACCAGTCTCACGATTACGGAGCGCCGACGGAAGCCGCGAGGACACAGCCAGCCCGGCTACGCGTAGATGACATCTTTAACTCGGTCGAGCGGGCGTTTTGCCGTTCCCGAACCCCGGATCACCAATAACCGTAATCATATTATTTTAGGGCTGTTTCACAGCCAATTATTTGTATAGTTTAACTTGTAAATTAACTTGCCAAATGTCGGCATTAGAATTTGTATAACTTTTAGGATTGATTATATTGTTTAGTAACAATAAATGTCATGTTTTGAGAAACTCTGTTGTCTTTATTATCTCGTATTTTATTCACTATTTGCGCGACTTATACCCGGTACTATCATGCGATAGGAGTTGTGGTCGTCACCGTCACACGTGGAGGTCCCACCGAGATAGGTTGCACAGTTTTAAATTTATCGAATTTAAATAAAAGTGAAAATTGAGATAAATAAAGATTATAACATTTCAAAACATTTTATATGTTTCTGCTTTTGCGAAGTAGGAAATTCTCTTTAAGAACGTTGGGATTCGTGAGAACTCTAACATTAGTGAGTTTGCGGTTGCCAATTGTTCCTTATAATTATGAGTTACAAGCTCATAATTATAAAAATGGACTTATAACATAACGTAACTCCTCAACTTTTACTCTATTTTGTAAAATAAGGGAGCCAATCAGATCGCTTAACACTATTTGAAGCTCCTCCCACTATTGCAAATGGCGCTGATGGTGCTAATGGAAATTCAAAATGGCTGCCCGACCTGTTTCAACATTCAGCCTCAATCACAATTTCTTTCTGCCATCGAAGGATAGAAACAACTAAAATTATTCCAGGTAAGCAAATAAATAAACTGGAAGACAATTTCATGTCTGAAAAATGTCAAATTAGTAAAACTACAGATTTTCATTTTCTTTTGCATATGGATTTGTTCTACCATTATATGCAAGGGATTTGTACTGTTCACGTGGTATTTATAAGTATAATTTATAAAATACATTTGTTGTACCGCAAGTGCCTAATCCAAGAAGGAATTATAATTATAATTATGAGCTTGTAACTCATAATTATAAGAAACAATTGACAACCGCAAACTCACTATTAAAGGGAATGTCATGTTGTGTTATAAAGAATCGAAAAAATTGAAGTAAAATTTATTTTATTTTCACGAAATGGTCTGGAAGTTTATATTTTATAAAACTTATTTTCCTTCGAAAATATTCAATCGGTAAAAAAGGATTGACCAGACCAAAGAGCGGACTTAGTAGAAGCCTACTAAAAACGAAAAGTTAAACTTTGAAAATATTTTCGGAAAATTCAGTTTTCCGAAGCGGTACGTCGACACCGATGCCAAGCGACCAAATCGCAGCTTCAACAAGCGACGATCTTCGTCATAAACGCGGCAGGAAAGCCACTCAAACCTTCGATGCAAGGTGCGAACGAATGCTTGGAAATTAGGGCGGACAGTGTATCAAAAACAGCGTGGAAACGTTACACAAGGTTCGTAGAGATTTGTGTAAGCGTTGCGAAGTTGTTTTCACTGACCGTCGGTATCCAAAAACGATCTAGTTGTTTTGAAAAAACAACACACTTCATTTTACTAAAAAGAAAGTTGCAAATCGAAATAAAAGTTACCTTTATTTGAAGGAATTAATTATTTTCAAAAGTACATTTTTTCATTCGAAAACAATGGAAATTAAAGAAATGTAAAATGGCGGCGATTAAAGATACCGACCACGTGGAGTAGTATTTTTGCGTCGAACATTACGAATCCTGATAAACACTTTTCTTTGGCAAAGTAAAAAGATTTCATCCAATCTTTTCTTTCGGAAATTTAACAGTAATGTTTTAAGTTTCCAACCAATACTTGGTTTTCAAAGAATTGTGAAAGTTTCTAAATGAAATTTGGCTGTTTGAGAAACAACCAATCCAATCGAATCGGACATTTTTCCACGTGGAAAATTTCGTAATTGAAATGGCAAAACCATTTATGGCTACGAACTTGGCCACGTGAAATATTTCCAGATCGAATATTTCTTGGACGAATTGAAGCTTTAAAATCAGATGGCTGATTTAAATAAAAAAAGAGGTTTCAGCGTTTATTTTCTTTCTGAAAAATCAAATTGAAAATAAGACACCGCTGATAAAAGTGACATTTTTTTCTTCAATCGAATTGAAAAGATTTCAACAAACATCTCGTTATTAGAGATAAGGGGGACAAATTATTAAAACTAATAATCAAAAACACGTCCTTTGTAAGTAAGAATTAGAGAATTTTTCTCGTGGCAAATTTAAAAGATTTTAACGAATTTTATTTGTTAAAAAATTTGTTAAAAAAGGGGGAAATGGATGTTATTAAACAATTATAACTATACTTTTCCACTCGAAAAATGGAATTTAACCCCTGAAAATGTAAAACTGGATCAAATCACTTTTTTTCCTATCGGAAATAAAAATACACAATGTTGAAAGTCGAAAACTTTATTAAAAACTGTGGTTGTAATGATATTACACACAAACGGAATATTTAAAGAAAAAATATTTTTTTTGAAGAAAAATTATTTAATTATTTGGATTGCTAAAAAGTCCAAATTCCAAGAAGTACGGACTTAGTAGAGAACTACTAATTAAGGTGAAACCAATATTCACCAATCAGAGAGGCGCAGATCAGGATCCAGATTTAAGCGTGGACCCAGATCACCAGACCAGACCCGTATAGACGTGTTCCGGTGCCATTTTGACCACGCCGTCCCGATTTCAGTCCCGATTCGAATTACCTCGCCGTAACCTGCAAAGCTAAGTATTGTTTATTCTTTTATTGTTAACTTTGAATTAAGCGTGCTTTTAATCACGCCAGTTTAAAATTCTGATATTTAGTGTTTTGTTTTAATTCTTTTGAAAGTTTAACGCGTATTAAACAACGCGAAGTTTAATTTCACTTTATTAAAGTTTAGAAGTGATTTCCTTTTGAAAGTGTATGGTATTAAAGTGTATATTGAATTCTTTAATAATAAAGAATTCTTTATTTCCGAATTGTTCAAGTTTTAATATGGCTCAACAACCGTTTACTATATTTGACTCTGAAGAAGGAGATAATGAAGGTGATAGTTTAAATCTAAGTTATCAACCTTTAGGAGAAAAAAAGCAGGCAAACTTAGATCTAAGTTACCAACCGTTCAAAAATCAATTTGCGACCCTAAGGGAAGCAATACTTCATGTAAACACTATGGATAAACGAAATCAGTGGATAAATCCAGATAATGTTCCATTGAATTCAGTGGATTCTCTGTTAAAGCCCAACCAAAGTCATTTGCTTGTGGAAAAACCCAGTCGAAACTTGGCGAATCAAATTATTTCAAGTAAAAGGTTTGATTCACTTAACTCGATAGAATGTGGTGACCTCAAATATTCCTATTTGAGTGCGCACCATATTTCCAAATTGTCTTATAAACATATTCAACAAGCTTATATGTTTTGTTTCAATGTAAATTGAAATAAAATATATATTAATTAAATATAAAACAAGACACAATATTACCCAAATAATATTGTGTTTTGCAGCAAGTTTTGGCCCAGCAACAGCGTCAACCAATCGCGCTGCGGCGTGCATTGCTTTGATGATGCTGCTAGGCGTGTGCCTGGGCGGAGCATCCCTTCCCCTCGCGCGTGCCCGGCTCAATTGTTGCACACGACCCGAAGGCGGCCGTGTGTGATCTTTGTGCAACTCGTCATCTGCGCAGCTTTTCTGAGCAGATTTAGAAGTGAGCCAAACGGTTTTGGCCCACTCTTCCCGCATTCTTGATTCTGCTTCCAAACCATTCACATCTGTGTCAAACTTATGCCAAACCCTGCTAAGTGTGATCTGTGATATCTGGAAGAGTTGAGATTCATTGCTGGTCCGTGCCAACTGTACGGAATAGCGCCCTTCTGCTTGAATTACTACGTGTAATTTAAGCCATTTCTGTGTGTAAATTGACATTGAGCTTGCTCTGTCAATTTGAAGGCTTTGTGTTGAGTTTAACTCCACAAGGCGGATTGTGTTAAGACGGATTGTTACGTCGAGCTTGCTCCGTAATAATCAAGCCGCTGTGTGCAAGACGTATTCTCGTGTTGAGCTTGCTCCGCGAGGATTTTCAGTATATTTTAGCAACGTATTTTAGCGTCGAGTTTACTCCGCTAAAATCCCGCGCTCACACGACGCCACCGACGCCATCTTGGAGCCAACGGTCAACTGTGAGTGTACATTTGAAGAAGAAGCCAGATCGACCCCAAACATTTTAAATAATACCTCCTTTGTATTTTGAACGATTAAAACTATCTAATTTTTCCTTTACTCTGTGTAAAATCATTCCCCTAGACAAACATTTGGCCACAGAGTAGAAGTCCTGTACGGCATCTCTACGACGATTGCTTATTGAATTTACATAATTTAATAAGTAAAAACCCGGATCGCCGCACTTGGGGGCCCGTCCGGGATAGTTTTGATTGTTAAAATCCGATTTTTGCAAAAAGATCCTTAATTTCCATTGTTCTTTTTCAATTTGACAAAATGGCGACGCCAATGCAAATTGTAAAACGACAGCTAGGTCGACCAAGCACTCAGAAACGAGCAGCGACGGTTTTACCGGCTCTCGAGCCTGAAATGCTTGTGGAGAAAATTATTTCCGAAGAAATAACACCAATTCCAGATCCGAAACAACTTAAGGATGCTGAAAATGAAGTTGCTAGAGCATTAAGCGCTTCAAGTGCGAGTTCTAACGAACAAGAACTCCCGCCACTTCCACTGGAGGAAGTGGAAAATACGTTACGTGAAATGGAAAGCGAATCGTCTCACGAATCACCTCCTCGCATGACCATGCTGGATGCGTTGAGAAATCAAGCACGCCAGGATGGCGCCCAAATAACGGACGACATGACGGTGGAAGAGATTCATCGCGCCATGATACGACTTCACACTGATCGTGCCGTTTCAAATTTACAATTTGAAATGGAACGAAAAGAAGCAGAGCTTCAACAACAAAAAGCGGAGGTTGAGCTTCAACACATGGAACTCAATCGACAAAATGAGGAATTTCTAGCCCAAAAAGCTAGAGAATATAGATTAAAAGGTGAAGTGGAAGATCTTTCTAAAATGAATGTTAGAAATGAACTTTCAATTCGCTCACACCAAGAGGCGCGAAAACAACTCGAACTTACCAAAAGTAAGTTGGAGCTGAAAAACAAAGAATTGATTGATTTGGCAGAACACTACCAACGCAATCATAATCAACTAGTGAGATATGCTGCTGAATTAGACACACGTGCTAAAACACAGCGTACTCGCGAGAGCAAAATAGCCAAGCGTGAAGACGAGATTTTCCACTCGCTGGATCAACCCAGTACGAGCGGACAAGTCAAGTCCAGCGGCCCTGCTGAGCGATTACAACCGGGCGAATCGCAAAATCAAATAAATGAGAATGAAATTCTCCGAGCTGATTTGTTGCGCGCTCAAGAAGAGCTTGCAGAAATGAAAGATCGTTTGCAAGCAAGAAATTATACTGACCAATTGGTGCAACCCGAAATGGCTGCGCCAACTGTTCCTATTTTGACTCCCGAAACAATAACAATTTCTGTTGTTTCAGAGTTAAGTAGCCAATCTGGATTGTCGAGTGATGACGACCAACGTTCGCGTCGTCGCCATCGCTCAAAAAGAAAACGTCCTTCAGATTCTGAGGAACGGAGAGCTGATCGCAATCCGCTCCCTGGTAATCGAAACCCTATTTTTCACAATAGTGACCGACTGTTGGGAATGGTAGACGATCGAAACAGACGACATGAAACCGGCATTCACGTTGCCCGAACGATACCACTGGCTCAGCAGCAAGATTCGTCGAAAAGAAGTCGACGAGACACCAATCCAGCACGCGAACCGCCGGACGGACATGAAAGCCCGCCAGGTGGGGGTCAGTATAGAAGAAATCCACCAGATGGAGGAAATCCAGATGGACATGGAGATGGACCACCTGGAGGTGGACGCCGACCGCCAGACGATGACGGCGACCCACCCGACCCACCTGAAACGCCACATTTCAACACGCCTTCAAATTCACAATCTGATTCAAGGTCGGATTCTGATGTGAATGCACAACAAGAACGCGATAATCGACATCGATCTCATCGACGTCGACATCGAGGCCACTCTTCTCGGCGTAATACTCATTATTACACTGCTGAAGAAATTGATCGATTATTAGCTGATCGTCGATCTTCTGATCGATCTGACGCTACTGCCGATAATGCTGACATTGCATTACGACAGAAAATTGCACAATACACTGCCAACAACTGGACTCACGATCTAGTTGATGAAAGAACTATTAGATGGGATCACATCAAACCCGCTTTATTCGATGGAGAATGGGAAGCTGGATCCACTCTTTTAGATAAAGTTTTACGAATTTCAAGGTTGAATGGCATTGCATGTCACACTGCTTTGAAAAGAGTAGTACCAAAAGCTCTTATAGACCGAGCTGAGAAATGGTTTTATTCAAAACAATTTCAAAATTGGAACCACTTTGTAGAAGAATTCATGACTGAGTATGGAGAGTCAAGTGAAGACTTATTACAAATGTGGGATAATCTTTCTCAAAATAAAGGCGAAAGTCTTCGCTCTTATTTAAGAAGGACTGAGGATTTATTGGTCACTCTCCCTTATACGATGGGAGACGCAGCCATTGATCGTCAATTCCGACGTGAATTGACAGATTATTCAAAGAATGTTCTACTTTCAGTACGAGCACCTTATCCGGGTGGTTTCGCTGAATTAGCCAAATTTATGCGAGCCAATCAGATAAGGATTGACGAAAATTATAAAGCTTATCTACCAGCTGATGAAAAGGTTGCGTACGCTAAGCGACAGCAACGGAGAAAGGAGTTGGCAAAAGACACACGTTTTGCTAACACCCCTCTTTTGCAACCCCCAAAACGAGGAGATTTTTTGGCAGAAACTGCTAAGGAATCGAAGAAGGGATCGGATGGGAAAAATCCACATCCAACCCCTAAAGCTCACTTAGCCGAAGTGACAGAAATGGAAACTGCTTCTGAACCAGAGAAATCTGACTCGGAACCAGAAAGCGAGGCTGCAGCTGCTTTATTAGCCCGTAATAACGCAGTAGCTAGAAAATTTGGACCAAAGATGGCGCCTAAAAACGTTACTTTTGGTTCACCAAAAACAGACGCACTCAGTAGATCGAAGTCGCCGACCCCTAAAAAGGATGAAGCCAAACGTTCAAGTTCACCTTCACCAAAGGTCGCTAAATCGCCCGCTACTGATCCATGTAACATCTGCAAAAAATTGGGACATTGGGCTAAAGAATGTCCTGATAGAAAAACAAGCAAAGACAAGATTATTGAGGAGTTCGAAAAATCGATGAAATCAATCGGCGAACTTCTAAAAAACTTGTAAGCGCGCATCCAGACGGCTTAGTGGATGCGACGCCTACCGCCTCGGAAAATGAACTAACACCATCTCAAATTTTAGATGAATTTTTGAATACTCAGATTAAATTAGAAATTGAAAATAATTTGGTATTTCCAAACATTGATGTTTCCAGTTTAAAGCTTGTGCTGCAAAATGAAAACATCACTGAGGAATTTTTTAAAGAAAAAGTTCAACAAATAAAAGTTGATTGGGAATCTAAAATAAAAGATGCTGTTACTTTACTTGATGAAAAAACTAGGCCAACACCTGAAATTACTGAAGGATCAGATAAAATTGATTTACCTGGTCTTGATGAATGTATTGAAAAATTAATGGCTACAACGCTAGTCACTAATGATTTATTGGACGAATTACCATTGGATCCGCCGATAGAAATTAAACCACCGCGACGTTTTAAGTGCAAGTACGCGGACATACCAAACAGCAATGATTTGCCGACGATTCGATTGCAGACGGCAAATGGTATGATAACAGGGATGTTAGACTCTGGAGCTAATCGAAGCTTCATGGCCTACTCCGTAGTAATTTCGCTGAAACTGGAAGATGAAATTTGACCAATTGGACCGGATGTGAGAGTTACGACTGCTTCAGAAGATGTAGTCCCAGAAGGAACTCTCCTGCTTTCTTTTGCGTGGACACACGGGATGTTAAGTCATCCATTCATAATTTTAAGAAATAAATATCCTATTATCTTATTAGGATGTGATTTCATGAATCGACTCAACATTCAACCAAATCCTAAGACCATGTCTTGGAATTTTGTCAAGTCTTTGAAAGAAGATTTACCTTTTGTTCCTCAAGCGATTCTTGATCGTTATCAAGAGTTCCTTGATCCACCTGAAGAAATAATGAAACGCGACTTTCTTAAAGCAAATCACATGAAAGCTGGTTCCGCCACTGCATGTCAAGCTAAAGTTGCCGATGAAGAAAATATAGTACAAAGACTTGTTAGCGACGCTAATTTGTCAATGGAAAATAATTTAATGCTTGAAAAGGTATTAAAGAAACATGAAAAGATTTTATCACGCCGACCAGGTAGAACACACCTCGTTAGGCATGAAATTAAACTGGACACTACAGTTCCTATTAGAGTTCCGTTTAAAAGCGTAAATCCACAGAAACGTGAAATTATCCGTCAAATCTGTCAAGATATGTTGGATAATGGGTACGTTGAACAAGCCACTGGAGACTATGGGATGCGAATAGTTCTAGTGATGCGTCCGGATTGTGATCCGAGACTCTGCATTGATTTTAGACCACTCAATGCACATACATTATACGACCCTCCTCAAATGCCGAGCATTGAGGAAATCTTGCGAGAACTCGGAAGATTTGAATGGGTCACAACGATAGATTTGTCAAAAGGCTATTGGCAGATAGAGGTTCATCCGAACGACCGTGCGAAAACTGCGTTTTGGAGCCCTTTGGGTCGACTACAATTTTGAGTCATGCCCTTTGGCCTCGTAAATGCGCCGTCAACTTTTCAAAGGTTGATAGAAAAAATTTTGGGGGACGCCTATCGAAAATTCGCATGGGCATACCTCGATGATATAATTATTATATCTAAAAATTTTGAAGAACACATGATTCATCTAGAAGAAATTCTAAGTAAACTTGAAAATGCAAATCTTCATGTTCATCCAGAAAAATCAAAATTTGGCAGAAAAGAATTAACTTTTCTTGGCTACAAGTTAAGTGTTCAAGGAGTTAGTGTCGACCCTAAAAAAGTCGCCGCCATTAAAGAAATGCCAGCTCCTTCAAATTTGAAAGAGTTGCAAAGATTTTTAGGAATGGTGAACTTTTTTCACCGATTACTTAAAAATCTTGCAGTCATGACAGAACCTCTACGTCCTTTACTCAAAAAGGATGTGGAATTTATTTGGTCAAGAATTCATCAAGAAGCTTTTGATCAAATAAAAGATGCTTTGACGAATGCAGAAACAATGGCCATGCCTGATTTGACAGAACCATTTATTGTGCATACCGACGCCAGCAGAAAAGGACTAGGCGCCGCGCTTATGCAAATGAGAGAAATCGATGATCAAAATATCGAAGTACCTTGTGTTTATGCCAGCAGAAGTTTGCAACCTGCTGAGATAAATTACAGCGCCACAGAATTGGAATGCCTAGCGGTAATCTGGGCATTACGTAAATTCCGACATTATTTGGAATTTACCACATTCATAGTTAGGACTGACCATCAAGCACTAAAATGGTTGATGCAGTTAGACGAACCTGCCGGAAGGTTGGCGCGTTGGCAAATGGAGCTGATGCGCTACTCTTTCGAAATACAATATATTAAAGGTCCACTAAATGTTTTAGCGGATGCTTTATCCAGATCACCGATTGACAAACCGGAAAATCCTGAAGATGATGGAGATAATGATGAATTATTATCTTATTGTCCATCACCACAAAGAAATTGGAAAATGGGAAAATTTCATGAGCTTCCTGTCTCCACGCTGGAGGAAAAGGAAGATCACGAATTCGTCAACTATTGGACTAAAATCTATGACCCCTCTGAGGAATCAGATGACGTCATAAGAGCGCAAATTTCAAGGAAATTCCAAGTTCCTTCGTCAAATGTTTTAATAAAAGCATTTGTCGCCAAAATTGTAGAGCGTCTTGATTGTGAACCCCCCACAAGGGAAGACATAATCAAGGCCCAAAAAGAAGATAAAGTTTGCCAATTGATGCGTAATTTTTTAAATTGTAATCAATTTCCGCCACGTCACAACGCGACTCCAGAGGAAACAATATAGAAAACACGCAACCACCTTCTTAATTGAAGATGACTTATTAATGCAATTTCATCCCACAATGTCTGATGAATTGGGGGAGGATGGGAGAGCACTCAAAGTTTTTGTACCTCAGACATTGAAGTATAAAATTATTTGGTTGATGCATGGCCACCCACTTTCTGGCCACCCAGGAATTGCAAGGACTCTTTATCGAGCACGCCGAATTTATACCTGGAAAGGCATGAAATCGGACATTACGAGATTCATTCGACATTGTGAGCGTTGTCAAGCTTGCAAACCTCGAACGAAAGGACAAATTGAAGCAGCGCAAATGGGTCCTTACAGCCCATTTGACTGTCTAAGTGTTGATTTGACCGGCCCGAAACCTCGGACGCGCAAAAACAACACACATATTTTAGTCATACTTGACGTGGCAACTCATTGGCCAGAACTATATCCAATGTGTAACCCCACTGCTGGAAAAGTAGCAAATTGCATTTATCACCTTTCCATGAGTATGGGATTCCCTCGTAAAATTATTTCTGATAACGGCCCGCAATTTCGTGCCCAAGTCTTTAAAAAATTTTGTGAAAAGTTCAAGATGGTTCCAACACCAACTTCAACGTATCATCCACAAGCTAACCCGGTTGAAAGGGTTAACCGTGACATCAAATATCTGATTGCAATTTATTCATCTGTTCATTCCAAATGGGACGAATATTTGCGTGAATTTGCATTTAGTTTGAGAACTACGGTGACGAGAGGAAGAGACTTCTCTCCCGCATTTCTTAACTTTTTTCGCGAACTCAGAGTACCTTGGGATCCAAGAATACCTGAAGGAATTTTGGTCGTAGATCCAAAAAACCCACATTTATACGTGCAAAAATTAGAAGCCGTTATCGCCGAAACATATCAGCACATGATGTCACACGTGTTAGATTTGCGTAGACGAGTTAATCTTAAAAAAGAAGGTGAGAAGGAATGGCAATGGCTTGCCCGAGAGCTTGCGTCGTGCAAGTCCGACAAGCAACTGCAACGGACGCTGCAGAAGATGAACGGGAAATTGTCGGAGGGACTTCTTCGAATCCTGTTCCCAGGAGTCTTTCCCGACCCACAGATTGCTCTGGCGGCCGCCACTCGATTGTGGACCGTGCCGTTAGGGCTTCCACGAGCCTTGCTGGACGATTGGGAGTCAGTTCGCCCCGATCCTCCAACGATGCTCGCCGAATTAACGCAACAAGCCGAGGCGACTGGCGAAACTCCGGCTGGATCCGCCATTCGACTACGGCAAGAATGGACTGCGCTGAAGCAGCGACGCGCAGCAGAACGAGCTACCGCCCGTCCCGCTGGCGCACCACCGTCATCCGCAGCTCCACTCCACGCTGCCATCACGGCAACGTCGAGTGTTTCCCGTGCAACCGAGGCACCGAGTTGCAACATCTCGTCTCCAATGGAGTGGCTCAACAGCGACGATCGCGAGTTCGTCGTGCCTATGGCCAGCGGTGCCAGACCAAAGACACGCACCCCGGCTTCGCGCAGATCCAGATCCCTCTCGATCTGCAAAAAGTCGCCGCCACCACCGCCACCGCCAAAGGATTCGCCACCACGAGATAGGGGATCAAATATGGCCACCTACCTCACCGCCTATCAACGTTTGCGCTCATTATACGCCTTTTGCTACATAACGAGCGCGACGAAAACGATTCTCCAGAACAGCGAGGATTTATGCAACCGAGTCCTCGCGTGGCTGGAGAACCACATCAAGGAACAACAGCCGTGGATCTTGCATCAACGCCTGGTGTTCGCCCGAATTACGCCTCAAGACCCGCAGGAGTATTTCGAGATGGGTTTCGGACGAAGGGATGGTGTGGACCGCATAAAACAAGTGTGGCTTCACATCAACCCTGGCTTCCAGTCAGGACCGAACGCCGGCCGATCTTTGTGCACCGTCACAGAGCACAAGGATCCAAATGATCATTCGACAGACATGTTGCCTAAATAATTAGGGAACATACCCGTCCATTAAAAATAATTCCTTTTTTATTTTTATATTGTAATAAAAAAGAATAAATATATATCCTGTTCCATTTTACTTTGAAACCTTGTGTATTTATTCTCATACTTACCTGTCTCTTTTGGAAAAGAATAGGATTCTTTCTTAAAAGGGGGGGAAGTGTGGTGACCTCAAATATTCCTATTTGAGTGCGCACCATATTTCCAAATTGTCTTATAAACATATTCAACAAGCTTATATGTTTTGTTTCAATGTAAATTGAAATAAAATATATATTAATTAAATATAAAACAAGACACAATATTACCCAAATAATATTGTGTTTTGCAGCAAGTTTTGGCCCAGCAACAGCGTCAACCAATCGCGCTGCGGCGTGCATTGCTTTGATGATGCTGCTAGGCGTGTGCCTGGGCGGAGCATCCCTTCCCCTCGCGCGTGCCCGGCTCAATTGTTGCACACGACCCGAAGGCGGCCGTGTGTGATCTTTGTGCAACTCGTCATCTGCGCAGCTTTTCTGAGCAGATTTAGAAGTGAGCCAAACGGTTTTGGCCCACTCTTCCCGCATTCTTGATTCTGCTTCCAAACCATTCACATCTGTGTCAAACTTATGCCAAACCCTGCTAAGTGTGATCTGTGATATCTGGAAGAGTTGAGATTCATTGCTGGTCCGTGCCAACTGTACGGAATAGCGCCCTTCTGCTTGAATTACTACGTGTAATTTAAGCCATTTCTGTGTGTAAATTGACATTGAGCTTGCTCTGTCAATTTGAAGGCTTTGTGTTGAGTTTAACTCCACAAGGCGGATTGTGTTAAGACGGATTGTTACGTCGAGCTTGCTCCGTAATAATCAAGCCGCTGTGTGCAAGACGTATTCTCGTGTTGAGCTTGCTCCGCGAGGATTTTCAGTATATTTTAGCAACGTATTTTAGCGTCGAGTTTACTCCGCTAAAATCCCGCGCTCACACGACGCCACCGACGCCATCTTGGAGCCAACGGTCAACTGTGAGTGTACATTTGAAGAAGAAGCCAGATCGACCCCAAACATTTTAAATAATACCTCCTTTGTATTTTGAACGATTAAAACTATCTAATTTTTCCTTTACTCTGTGTAAAATCATTCCCCTAGACAAACATTTGGCCACAGAGTAGAAGTCCTGTACGGCATCTCTACGACGATTGCTTATTGAATTTACATAATTTAATAAGTAAAAACCCGGATCGCCGCAAGAAAAAGAGGAATTAAGAACTGAAAACAAGCGTTTTCAATTACCAAACCCAGATGGATGTGAAGTAACTTTGATTACAAACCAATGTTTGCAATCGGCACATACACACCGACGTGTTCGAATGCCAACTCCAGGTTTGCAGTCGTTAGAGATACGACACAAGTTACACTATACATCACTGTGTAACTATCCAAGAAAAAGGGCCGAAAATCGTTAAAGCGAGCTAAAAGAGCTCGGGAATTCGCAATTGCGCGAGCTCAAAATTTTTGTAAGAAATCTTGTCGACTAAACATGATAAGTAAAAATACGATGTCTTTTCTAAAGAATTGACTATAGTCACGACAATTAAGGGGGACGTGATGATGCTTAATTGTCAATATTATCGGTAGAAAGTTTTATTATTTATTAATAAACTTGACTAAATTACGTAGTACAAAATCGAATTTGTGCTAACAAGAAAAATCCTGAACTTAAGCAATCTAATTAAGTTAAACAACTCAATTCAGAATTGGAAGTCACAGCAACTCCAAGATATATCAAGCCTCACAAAGGCATTTATATTAATTAGAAGAATAACGAAAACTCTATAAAGTATTATATAGTTGTGTTATTAAGGGGGATGTATGACAAATTAAAAGGGCTATAAATGCCTATTTTCCTCCAG
This sequence comes from Strigamia acuminata, assembly GCA_949358305.1. Lineage (NCBI taxonomy): Eukaryota > Metazoa > Arthropoda > Chilopoda > Geophilomorpha > Linotaeniidae > Strigamia > Strigamia acuminata. The sequence goes on along the minus strand of OX442320.1, from coordinate 2,485,223 downwards.
AAAGCGCTGTTGCGCTATTATGACTGTAATTTTACTGTATTTGAGGTAAAACTGATAAGAGTCCTGAATAAAGTTATTTATGATGTTTCAGAAGCAGAGTTGTTATATTAATAAATATTAATTAACATTACTTCGTGATATCAAAGTATCACGGCCAAAAGTGCGAGATTTCGTCTGCTAAAAACCGCATTCGTCAATGCGCAATCTCGCCACTAGATGGCGCTATCGCAAATCAGCGGTAAATTCGAAATGCAGAAGGAAATGAATAACAAGATATATATTAAATAAGTATTTAATATATTCACGTAAATTATTTAACTTAACAATAATATAAAGTTATATTATTGTATTGAAAGATTGGAAGAAAGAATTGGTCACATTCTTGGAAATGTGACCATGCGGATTAAAGGATTAAAATGTGTAACTTGGGAATGTGTCCCCGGTATCCATTTCCGGTCCTGAGTATCCAGATCCGGTTTTGCTAAAGGATTAGCATAATCTGAAGTTGCATCCCCGTATCCACTTCCTGCGGTACGAGATTGGTGGAACTTAATCCCACCAAGTATAAAACTCCCTGACAACAGGAAGCGCGATACTGCAGTTACCGCCAGTAGCACTATGTGTTTGGGAATGTTATATCTCTTCGGTGATGGTGCCAAAGCAGTCTACTTACGAGTAGTATCTCGGGTGATTAATTCTGTTGTGCAGAACTGCGGGCTATATCCCCCTGAATACCAGTGCCGTCTCTCACCGCACTGTTATTTAGGGCACGCGCGATACTGTTCTGCTCAGCAAGGCGAACTTTGACGGCAATTGTGTGTTGCGATGTCTAACCCTAATTTATTTTGTAGTTGATAAAAAACCTTAATTGTTTAAACTTGGCAACAAGTTAACAATCGAAGCAAGTCACGAGACTTGTTTCACCGTATGACGAATCAAATTCGTGACAATAAATTGAATACAATTTATTGAGTTAATTTATTAAACTCACATCATCCCGAATTAATTATAATTTAGAAGTGGAACCTTGAAGAATAAATGACTTCATTTATTCATTACCAATTTCCAACCCTAGTTGTGGCGGTGCACATGAGTCAACCGCACCTCTCGGATCGAACCAAGAAGCATTACACGGACCATTACACCAGATACGAACCAGGAACGCGAAGGAACGCGAAGGAACCAGTCTCACGATTACGGAGCGCCGACGGAAGCCGCGAGGACACAGCCAGCCCGGCTACGCGTAGATGACATCTTTAACTCGGTCGAGCGGGCGTTTTGCCGTTCCCGAACCCCGGATCACCAATAACCGTAATCATATTATTTTAGGGCTGTTTCACAGCCAATTATTTGTATAGTTTAACTTGTAAATTAACTTGCCAAATGTCGGCATTAGAATTTGTATAACTTTTAGGATTGATTATATTGTTTAGTAACAATAAATGTCATGTTTTAAGAAACTCTGTTGTCTTTATTATCTCGTATTTTATTCACTATTTGTGCGACTTATACCCGGTACTATCATGCGATAGGAGTTGTGGTCGTCACCGTCACAACTTTGCGGCAATGAGGTGCCAGCTGCAAGATGATGAAACCAAACCGCTGTTTGCAGATTGGGAAGATGCAGTTAATGCCTCTCTTGTGCTTGTTGGCATCTAGTGGTGGCATATTGTAACTCTAATCCAGACAGCAATCACAAAATAAACAATCGTGCGTTTGTTTGGCGAAATAAGACTGCTAGTGCTAAAACATTCTACAGTCAGGACATTTTGGCTGTTGTATATTTTTAATTGTTTCTTGATTTACAAGTGTACAAATATGATTTTGTTAAAAAATTTACATTAAAATCGAGAATGTGTAAAATACAAAATTCCTTCCGAATACATAAAGTCCTAAAATATTAGTGTTTTCTATTATTATAATCATTATTATGGAACATATATCTTTATGCAATAAGAGAAAAACCTTTTTTAGGAAACTTTAAGGCACAAAACAATTTCTGGACGCCAGATTTGGACTTTTCACCGGCAGCCTCTTTTTTACACGTGGCTCATAAATTTCATTTAATTTCAGATAAATTTGAAGATAATTTATTACGAGAATTTCAAAGTTCTCACAGATAATTTGATCATTAGCCAAAGTGGTACAAAAAAGCCATGAATTTTCATTCAAAGGCCGTTCATAAATTACTTAACGCAAAATTTGGGATTTTAAGAGCCCCTCTCCCCTCTATAACATGGTCATAAACAAATTCCGGTACCTCCACCTCCTAATTATGTATCAAAATTAAAATCCCCTCCCAAATTTTCAAAAAAAAACGAATAGAAAAATGCTTATATTTTGATTATTAAAAATTAAAACAAATTCAAATTTTATGCACTTCAGATTGTATTACCACAAATGGGGTTTCCCAAATTTATAATCAATCAATTATGCAACTGACATGTTTGTACCAAACTAATGTGCAGACCACCGGTGGTCCATGGACCGCACTCTGAGAAGCACTGATTCAGATAACATCGAAGACTGGCACCCGGTCTAGAAGAAGTGTAACTGAACACTGGATCCAGAGTAAATAAGTGAAAACTAAACGAATTTTATCGCATAATACCACAGTGGTGCCATTAAAGCACTAACAATTACGCCAACAGGCAACGGAAACAACAAGCAAACAACTATTACAATCAAAACAAAATTGAAAACATTTTTCTTGTCAACAGAACTGGCACCAATTTGATTGAACAACCTAACCACTGGATTGCCAACTTCAGCAGCACTAACAACACCTTCGTCTCCAGCTCCGGATGGCAAACTGAAAGCACCCAAAGCTTCATTTTGTTGATAGACAAGTGGAGGACCACTTTCAGAACTGGCAGGTGGAGCAACACTTTGATTATTGGCAGGTAAAGAATCAGTTTGAGTGTCAGCAGGTGGAGAATCATTGGAGTTTTCAGGACAATCATTGTGGTCTGCAGCTGCCAAATTGTTTTCGGTCGGCTGAAACTTGGCTTCCATCTTTGTTAAGGGCGCTCTTTAATTGCTTCACGAATTCTTGATTATTCCTGTTCTGATCCAGTTTCGGTAAGCTCAAGAAGTAGTCCACGGTTTCTCTGAACGCTTGTTCGTGACCGTCGCTGAACTTGCTGACGGGTTGTCCAAACTCGTCCATCAATTCATCATATTTCTTTTGGGCCAGCTCCACCGCCCTGACGTTGTGGCTTTTCACTTGTAAAGTAAAATGGTCTTCTGCTTTCGGCATTTTGGCGTCGCCAACCGACTTAAAGTAGACTTCGATAAACGTGAATAAGTCGTGCGCAGTTCGCAGCGAAGTGTTCGCTTCGATGTTGCTTACGACATTCGGAACAAACACGTTTAACCATTCCAAAAAAGATGGACGAAGTAGGCGGAGTTCTCCTTTGAAGTTTTCATCTTCCCAAACTCTATTTCCCGGATGAGGCATGAGAAAACATTGTAGTTCTCGAAAAGTTGATTGCAAATTCTGTTGAGTAGTTAGTTTCGAATTTCCATCTTGGTTGTTGTTGACAAACCAAGTGTCTAAATACTCTTTGCCGCCATCAAATCCAAATGTGTGGGATTTAATGTTCTCCCAGTCGCGGATAAGAAATATCAATTTCTGGAATGGATTTTCATTCTGATTTCTCACAGCAATTCTGGCATATTCCGCGCAGTAGTTTAAATTGTCCAGATAATCCTTCTGCAAGCCGCCCGGTAAGTTATATAAGGTAACGGTGGAAATCATGGTGCTCCACGCCAACACGTTCTTGTTTGCTTGATCGGATTGCTCGGCATCGAATGACCCTTGTACGTCCATTAAAAATATGGCCACATCGCCCACAATTAGCGTGTCGTGATTCGACTTTGTGGTTAAAGATAATAAATAATACACTCGGGAATACAATATACTTCAAATACTGCTTTATTAAAACACGCTTACTAATACAAATATAAGTTAAGATGTTTCCTGTGGTGGTCCTCGGATTCGGCTGCGAATACGAGTTGCCGCTAAACAATGGCGGATCCAATTGTTTAGTCCTACGCGTGGTCTGTGTTTGTTGTCTAGGGTATTTCCACGTGTTATTATGAACACGCGAGAATTCGCTTTCTCGTGCGAATTAAACGAATATCGTTCGGATATTTATTCTAGCGTAGTTTGGCTACGCTAAATAAATGTGGCTGTTGTACAGTTGAATGGTCAGCGGGCACCGGTCCTCGATCAATCCGTGAAACGGCCTGAAAGGTGAGGTAAATGGTGCTCTTGCTGAGATTGGTAACTGTAGTGTCGTTTCCGGTCAAGCGTTGGCGTTATATATTAACCGGAAATGACGTCATATGCAAATCATTGTGATTATGCAGGCTCGCAGAAACGAGAGACTAGCCAGTCTAGTCACCGTTCCTGGCGCACTCTAGTGTCAAGAATTAATAATGAGATAATTACCACTAATTATATCTTCTGGTGATGCCGAATCACCACACGTCCCTCCCCGAGAATGAACTATCGGGACCCTCTAAATAACAATGGAAAAACATCATCTCAGAAAACAAATGCTTTTATTATAGTGAGGATGAGGCGATGAATAAAAATTATTATACACTTTAAAATTTACTATATGTTTTTAAATAAGAGAATTGCTCGTAAAGACATGATTAACTTATGACTAGAAAGGATTTTCCTTTTTACAAGAGCTATCGGAAGGTGTTCTATTTCTTTAGATTGTCGGCGTAGCTCGTTTTATCCTCCGAACTTGGTTTGTCCAGGTTAGGAGATGTGGTCAATCTAGACGAGTAATCCGTCGGATCCTCGCTTTCATTCAGGTAGAATCGTAGATGGCCGGGAGGCTCCAAAGGGTTTCCCGTTCTCTCATGAGCCCAAATTTGGGGTAGGAAAGGGGCCATGCCCTGGTTCGTGTGATGGATCCTTTGCGCTTCGGCGGCGCTGGTTGGCGCTCGATGGGCTCGGAGTAGTCGCTGGTGCTGGATAAACATGTCGTTTCCTGGCCCAGCTTCAATAGCCTTTTTCATCCACACGTAAAGGGAGAAGCCGCGATCCGGAGTTTGCAGCAACTTTTGCTTAGTGTCTTCGGTTAAGGATAAGCCTGGATAGTACAACGTTAGTCTCGGAGCGATCCGGGGTGGCGTTGGTTCTGGAGCCTTATCCTGCGGCTGTGGACGAAGCATCGTCGATTTGGTCTTTTTCTTCGCAAGTTGGACTGGTTTGGCCAGTTGCTCGGGAGCTTTCTTCTTATTGATAGGCGGGGGAGGAGGAGGCGGAATCGAATCTGTCGAGTCCAGGTCCTCCATGACGGTATCGGCGGCTGGAAGCGACGGAGGTGGATTCCGAATGGCAGCTCGCACGTTTTGGTATGAGGCCTCCGGATCCGGGTCCTGGGCCACCATTTGGGCTCGAATTACGGCCGCCGAGGGTACCAGGCGCGTCCAACTGTCTACGAGAGCCGGCGGGACCTGGAAACCTTCGTGGGCCACCACGATCCAGGCCGCCACAGCAACACGTGCGTTCCGGAAGGTGGCGGCAGCTAGCAAAATCGACATCAGATCGGTGATGGCGACCACGATCCTAGTGTTCCAATTCGGATGATTCCGGTTTTTGTTCTGCGTATATTCGATTGAAATTCGCTGAAGGTTTGTGATGACGTTCTGGATTACGTTTTGTTGGTACGAATCCATTTCGCACAAAAGTGCCCTGGCCTGCTCCACGGTTGTGACGTCCAGGAATTGTTGCAACGTTACCTCCGAAGGGTTGATTGGAGTCGAGGCTTGAACGACTGCTGGGGCTGGCAACATCGGATTGGGTCCCGTGGATGTCGTTGGCTGAGGCACAGATCTGACCAGACGTCTTGATTTTTCCGGTTCGGGCTTGTCCCAAACAATTGGAGTTCTCGTCGAAGTTGAAGCTTCGGGGATAGTTGGGAGAGGTTCGACTTTGGCTGGTCCAAAGCGAGCTTCTCGATGCTTGAGTTGTTCTTCAGAACTCAGTGTCGGTGCGCCGATTATCACTTTCTTGCGAAAGGCGCTTGGGAGGCTGACGCTAGATGTTACGCTTCCCGTCTGCGAGAGTTCCGGCTTGATGAAAGCACTTGGCGCCGTCTCTAGACTCGAGGCGGTCGAGGGAGTTGGGCGGTAGATCGGTTTCGGCTGCATTTGTTGGTATTTCATGACCACCGCGAGGAGATCCGCCTGAGTATACATCTTTTTCTGCTCAGGGACCTCGTCGATAATTACTTCGTCGTCGATCTTCATCGGTTCGGGACTGTCCCGAATCGATTTGGTATCTTCGTAGCGTCTCCTATCTCGCTGCCGTATTTCCTCTTCACGATACGCTTTCCATGAACGTGCGCGACTCTCCGATCCTCTCCTTCTTCGTTCGTCTTGAAGACAGAGGTTCTCTCGTTCACGTCGGGCTTTCTCATCACGTTCACGTAGGAACTCTTCTCGGTGTCTGTTCCAAGACTCTTTGTTTTCCTCCCGCCGTCGAAAGTAATTTCTACGATAATCGTCCCAATTTTCTTGGTTCCTATCGCGTCGGTGTTGATCTTCTCGGCGGTCGGGGCGTTCGCGTACATTCTCTCTTCTACGGCTGGTTGACGGGGCGTCCCTAGATTGAAATCGCGATGTTTGTGGGGCCTCCGTTTTTCCTAGGCGAGAGAAAGCGCTTGGTTTGGCCAGGCGTTTCTTTGTCGCGGGTTTCTTACTCTGTGTGCTGCTGGAAGTGCTTGGCTTGTCCAGGCATTGTTTCTTCGCTGAGCAGCCTCCTTCGTCGTGCTCGTTGGAGAGACGTTTCTCGGCCTTCTGGCGTTTGCGACCAAAAAATCCCAAAAAATGCAATTGGTGCATTGCTCGCTGCGAGGTGATAAATCCGTGCCTCGGTCTCCAATCTGGGCGGTCGGGCCGGTCTTCGCGGATCTGTTGGAGCCAAGTCTTAATTTCCTCGGTCGAGTAACCGTCCGGCTGCAGATAATCGAAAACTTCGTCATGAGCGGTCCGCCTCACCTCCTCGTAATACGCCATATGGATTTCGTATTTTTCTTCCTCCGTTTCGGCGTCGCGCCATTGTTCGTACACTTCCCATCCCCGTTGGTCGTCTGGAAAGGCGGCTCGTATTAGTGGATTCGGGATTGGCGCCGGCGGATCCATATTTCTTGAAATTACCGCCCGCAAAGCTGCTTGGTATTGGCGCGGCATGTAGTGGATCAACGTTTGCTGGCTGGACCAGTAGCGGCTGATCGCACGAGATAATAAAAGGCGAATTTTCCATGGTTCAAAGTTGACCGATTCTTCGAGCGCTTGTCGGAACAGTATGGGGATGACTTCTCGCCATAAGCTGCCTGCGGAAACTCTTTTCGGGTCGATTTGTCCCCACGTAGTGCGATATCCGTCCTAAATATTAGAATATTAATGAATATATTAGGATCGTTGATTAATTTGTCATATATTTTTTTTTAGAGATTCTTTCGTCTAACACAAGATGGCGTCATGGTCGGCCATGTGCTTTTCGACCACGTGTCTTGAAGTTACTTTTTCTTTCGGTATTTGATTAATTTTGACAATTTGTCACTTAAAGTTAAATTATTTCTTCGTTCGTGGTCAGTCCACGAACTTATTTCGTATTTTTAATTATCGATAATTGAATTTTTTCTATTTTTTACTTACGTCGGGTTGGGCATCGGGTTCATTGGGTTCGTCCCAATTTCCCTCTTCGTTGTTTACGACGATTTGTAATAAATCCACTTGATCTTCGTCGTCATCCTCGGAAGCGTTGTTTACGGCCCGTTCAATTTCTTTCTTCCAATCATTTCTCATTTTTCGAAAATTAATTTGATACTTTGATTTACGGCTGCCTCGAGGTGATCGTCGCTTAGTCGGAGATGACAGTGATAAGTGTGGGTCGGGTTAGAGGTTAACTATTAGTCTCATGTCGTCTTTGATTGGTTTGGCCAATTAAGACGCATTGTGGGACGTAACAGGTGTCCCCCCTGTGGTTGTTTTTATCGATTGTTTGAGACAATGGCTGGAGTCGCTTATTGTTTTCCGACGAGTTTCCCGTCTTTTATGAACGGGTTTGGCTTGTGTCGACGCATACCGTATATTTTATCAGGTTTGAGGATTCTTGTAGTCTTATTTTTGTTTGATTGCTTTCCTTTTTTAGGAGATTCTTCGACTATTTCCTCCCTCTCCGAAATCTCATCCGGGGCGTCGGCCGCTTCGTGTAACTCATCTTGAACTAAATTGGTTGGGCCAGTTTGTTCATCTAAAAACATGTCGCGAATAATTGGATTTTGCGCTGGTTTCGTCTGATATTCCGTCCAAGCCTCTTGAGGAAACTCAGGTAAGTATGGAGTTAATTCTCGGGCGTGGATCGATCTAAAATTAACGTTGTCTGCCAATCTTTTTAGCTTGAAAGCGTTTCCGCCGTGGGCTTCGAGTATGACGTACGGGCCGTCGCGTTTGTCTGCTAGGCCTGCGTGGATCCCCTTATCGGCGCTGGACTGAATATGTGTGTCTTTCCAGACGAGGTCATTGACTTTAAAATTGCAGAAGGGCCGATCCTTTCCAGCAATGCTAATACGATCTCTCATGTCGAATATGTGAGACATCATGTGTTGATAAGTGGCCGAAATTATTTGCTCCAATCTATCGACATAAATATGAGGCTTCTCGGGATCGATTTCCAGTATTTCCTCCGGTATTCGCGGGTCCCAGGGCACTCTGAGTTCCCGAGCGAAGTTTAGAAACGCGGGAGAAAATTTGCGGCTCCTCGAGATCGTCGTGCGGATGCTGAAGGCAATTTCACGAAGATATTCGTCCCAGCTGGAGTGAACATCGGTGAAAATTGCCAGCGCATATTTTATGTCGCGATTTAACCTTTCGACGAGATTGGCCCGTGGATTATAGGTTGATGTGTATGATGTCTCGATGTCGAATTTTTTACAGAAGTCTTTATACAAATTTGACGCAAACTGTGGTCCATTATCGGAAATTAGTTTCCGAGGGAATCCGAAATGAAGCGCCACTTCGTACAAACATCGAATGATTTTCTGCTTAGTTGGTCTCTCCATTGGAAAGAGCTCGGGCCATCCGGTCGCGACATCCATGATTACTAAAATATATTTGTTTTTATTGGATGACGTGGGTTTTGGGCCCATTAAATCCACGCTCCAGCAGTCGAAGGGTGCGAAGGGGCCGAGTGAGATTCTTTCGTAATTCTTGGGCGTCCTAGGTTTGCACGCTTGGCATCTGGGGCAGTGGTGAATGAAACGAACAATATCTCGGGTCATTTTGGGCCAAAAATAGAGTTGGTTCGCACGGTAGATTGTTCTGGCCACTCCAGAATGTCCGGCGAGTGGGTGTCCGTGGACCATCCACAGAAACCTTGTTAGCAGACTCCTGGGTATAACGACTTTCATCGAAGTACCTGTCTCCGTCAGATCATCGCGGAAATTCGGGTGGTGTTTTAGTAGAAGTCCATCCTCGATTAAGTACGTGGAGGCTTCTCTTTCGAATTCTTCGCGTTGGATTTCGTCGAAATTCTTGTCGGGAAATTTTTTATCTGTGATGAAGTCTCGATAAGTTTTACAGAAGTCGTCTGTCATTTGGGCGGCTATTAATTCGTCCCTGGTGGGCGGCTTGCTGTTCGTCCCCTTGCTTACGTGGGCGACGAATGCTCGAACGTACTTGTCGGAGATTCGAGGTTCTATCGTTAGCTCGTACTTTGGGTGAGCGTCCTTGACAGACTGGTACGCTCGGAGCCAATAATTGTAATAATTTTGGTCTCCTGACTCGAGTTTCTCCTTGGGTAATTCGTTTAGCTTCTTAACCTTATGGCGCGCATGCGGATTTTGCGGAGTGCGAAAGGGACCCCATTTCTAACATTACGGCCGCCTATATGCTGATCCCCTGTTCGCAATTTTGCGGCGGATTTTGCGGATTTTGATCAATCCGCAGAAATTGCACTTTACAAGTTTATTTTATGATTTTGTACCATTTTGTAACTTAAAAACACAAATGAACAATGTAATCACTCTATAATGCTGTTGGTTTAATCAGCACATTGTACTGCACAAAAACGCGCGCGCTCGCGATAGTACATCACCAAATGTACTTGCACTCACTCAAGTGGCATTTTTAGCCATTTTTCGTAGTAAAAATGGCCGTTTGTCGTCAAAATGGTCATTTTCAGCCATTTTTCATAGTGAAAATGGCTTTCTTCGTCGTTTTTTCTATAAAAAATGGTTGTTTTTCATCAAAAATGGCCGTTTTCATCATTGAAACGTTATAAAAATGTAACTTTTCAATGGCGTTTTGACGGAACCGATAAATTTTGAAATTTCACACATTGAAACCCTAATACAGGTGAATTAGTGACGCCTAATTTGTTTTAACAAATAAAGCAAACTACATCTCGCAATTTTGCATCGTACCGCATCACCTCGCCTCATTTCCGGTCTGGAAAATTAATGAAAATTAATAAACGCCCCGGCGTTTATTTGAGGCAATACGGCAATACGGCAATTGGAACCCGAAAATAACGTGGGGCTGTGTGAAAACCTGGATTTGAATTTCGTCAACGCGCGCGTTGACGCATGGGGAATGTGGGGGTCCCTTCCCAGTCAATTTCACCCCTAAAATATCCCGAAATTGACGATACATGCATTTCCAGTTAGAAAAATTGAGCTTCATGTAAATTTTGATTGTTTAGCTTTTTTTTGAAATTTCACCAATATTCCTTATCTCCAGCCTTCCTCGCTCATTTGACACCAAAATGACCTGCATTGAGGATTTTTCCCATAATCCTTTTCGCATGTATGGAGCGCAAACAGTCGCAATAAATGAATTCAGCGGAATTCGACCTTGAGTTTGCGACGCCATCTTGAATATGAGTAAAAGCACAGTATGGTGTCAATTATTCGAACTGATCGCGGAGCATGGGACAAAAATTGAATAAAAACGAAGAAATATGATTAAAATTCAACAGAAATCTACACAAAATGATAAGAAATGTATAAACATTGATCAGAAATCGACAAAAATCGACTGAAACCTGACAATAATCAATTCAGAATGACAAATAACGATTACAATTGGCAAAAATTGATCAAAAATACAGAAAAATCGATTAAAAACCAGCAAAAAACGAACAGAAATCGATAAAATCAATTAAAAATCAACAAATAGCCATTTTGTTTGTTTTTGAACAAATTAAGAACTTTGAAAACACACGACAATTTGAAAGAATAAAAACCGGGGTCAAATACGCGCAGCTACTCGTTTGAACGCCGGGGAGGTGTGGGTGATGTGCCTCGAATAAACGCCGGGGCGTTTATTTATTACCAAGGCGGGATGTGAGGCGAGATGATGCGGTGCGACGTATTCAAGGGGGTATTCAAGGCAGTACGCCATGTTTTCCACTATTATTCAAGGCCATGTTTTCCAGTATTTTATTTTTACCATTTTGTAAGTTTATTGCAATATGTATAAAGTTTATTGCTTTTTGTATGAAGAGTAGTATTCTTTGTGTAATGTGTCTTTATAAACATCACACACAACGGTTTTTTCTGTTTTCTTCATGTTTATGTTTCGTGTATGCACGTGAAGCCCTGGCACATCTGTCGAACACCTGTACGCATTTGGACGCGCTACATCACGCATAGTAGCATATATATCACACACATTTCGCGCCCACGACAAAGTACGAACTCATGGCGATCACCAAAGAACATTTACTCTTCCACACACGTTTTATTTTCTCACAGTCCTGTACACATTTAACTTGCGCGCGCACTTGCTAATGCTACGGTCGACGGCGATTCGCATGCGCTATCCGCTGCATCAAACCCCAAATACCGATAAAAAATCGCAGAAAACACTAATCCCGACCCAAAAACCGCCAAAATTACCCTCAACACACGCCAACAACCTTCCACCACTTAAATTACACCGGAAAAAAACAATTTCAAACCGAAAAATCAACAAAAAAGGCCAAAAAAATATTGCAAACAAAGAGAAAAGATCAATTATCGAGGCAAATCCCCACCACAAAACAACGCATCGCCGGTATACACTTAAGCGTACAGTGCACAACACTACTGTTTATTTTCAATGATCCAATAAATAAAATTTGAAACAAAGTTGAGTGGAATTGTACGTTTCTTGTATATTAAAGTTTTTATTTTGTTTGTTTACACTTAATTTTTTTTTTCCATCATAGAATGGCGACTTGATACTTTTGTAGCTCGAATTCACTTCGTAAACGTGGTCGGTGTTCATCACGCGTCAATGCGCTCGTGCAATAGTATAGGCGCGCATACGATTTGATGCGCGCAAAACTTGCAAAACTTGCACGGAATTTGGGCAATTTTTGACAAATTTCAGCAGATTTTTGCCTGTATTTGACAAATTTCAGAAGATTTTTGCCTATATTTGACAAATTTCAGAAGATTTCCTCAATCCTCAAACATTTGCTGAAATTTCTCATAAAATTTCTAAAATTAATTGAAATTTGTCTGAAATTTGTCTGGAATTTGTCAAATATTGTCAAAAATCCGTGGAAATTTGTCAAATACTGGCAAAAATCCATGTAAATTTGTCAAAAATTGCCATAATTCGGTGCAAATTGTGTTAGATATTGGAAAAATTTATTTTAACGCTTCCAACGCGCCAGTAAATCGCGCGTGCACACGCATGGATTTTTTGTCATAGTTGGATGCGCGCAAACCTCACGTAACTTGCGCCAAAATTTGGCAATTTTTGACAAATTTCAGCAGATTTTTGCCAGTATTTGACAAATTTCCACTGATTTTTGACAATATTTGACCCAACAACTGCGCCACGTTCCAGGCGCCGGTTTAGGCATTTTAGACCCGTTTTAGACCGTTTTAGATGGCGAAAACGTTCTCTCCATCATTTTCTACCCCTGGCTGAGGTTTTCAGCGTTCATGATTGATGAAAAAGCTGTTTTCTAACTAGCTGTCCCATTGCTAGTTTTGGCGTCAGGTTTTAGCAACCTTCCGATCCGACTCTGTCGTCTGCACGACCTCCAAGACTGTTTTAGGGTTAATTTGAGTCAAATAATTCATTCTGGGGGTTGTTTTGGGTTTTTTACAAGTGTGTTTTTGTAGTTTTTATTGGTTTCAAACATTGTCAATTCTTTATACAAGTGTAACTTTCATTTCTCTGTATTTTGAGAACTTTGCATTGCAGCAAAGTTCATTTCTTGCCCCTTAATTATTGTGTAATTGTTGGTTTTCAAGCCCGTTTTTTAACAATAACTTTATTTGAAGTGCCTATTGTTTCAGGCACGTGCTTCCACGTGCCTTTTATTGTTGAGCAATTTCTTGGGCAGTTGCGCTCCTGTTGCTAGCATTGCCGCGCGTTCTCCGCGCGCGTACTCGCGTTTCGCATCACACACATTCGGATTCGATGGCCTATCGCGGCGGCACATTGTGTGGCATAGCGCGGCAGGTTGCAATTGCTAATGCTACGGTCGACGGCGATTCGCATGCGCTATCCGCTGCATCAAACCCCAAATACCGATAAAAAATCGCAGAAAACACTAATCCCGACCCAAAAACCGCCAAAATTACCCTCAACACACGCCAACAACCTTCCACCACTTAAATTACACCGGAAAAAAACAATTTCAAACCGAAAAATCAACAAAAAAGGCCAAAAAAATATTGCAAACAAAGAGAAAAGATCAATTATTGAGGCAAATCCCCACCACAAAACAACGCATCGCCGGTATACACTTAAGCGTACAGTGCACAACACTACTGTTTATTTTCAATGATCCAATAAATAAAATTTGAAACAAAGTTGAGTGGAATTGTACGTTTCTTGTATATTAAAGTTTTTATTTTGTTTGTTTACACCTAATTTTTTTTTTCCATCATAGAATGGCGACTCGATACTTTTGTAGCTCGAATTCACTTCGTAAACGTGGTCGGTGTTCATCACACGTCAATGCGCTCGTGCAATAGTATAGGCGCGCATACGATTTGATGCGCGCAAAACTTGCAAAACTTGCACGGAATTTGGGCAATTTTTGACAAATTTCAGAAGATTTTTGCCTGTATTTGACAAATTTCAGAAGATTTTTGCCTATATTTGACAAATTTCAGAAGATTTCCTCAATCCTCAAACATTTGCTGAAATTTCTCATAAAATTTCTAAAATTAATTGAAATCTGTCTGAAATTTGTCTGGAATTTGTCAAATATTGTCAAAAATCCGTGGAAATTTGTCAAATACTGGCAAAAATCCATGTAAATTTGTCAAAAATTGCCATAATTCGGTGCAAATTGTGTTAGATATTGGAAAAATTTATTTTAACGCTTCCAACGCGCCAGTAAATCGCGCGTGCACACGCATGGATTTTTTGTCATAGTTGGATGCGCGCAAACCTCACGTAACTTGCGCCAAAATTTGGCAATTTTTGACAAATTTCAGCAGATTTTTGCCAGTATTTGACAAATTTCCACTGATTTTTGACAATATTTGACCCAACAACTGCGCCACGTTCCAGGCGCCGGTTTAGGCATTTTAGACCCGTTTTAGACCGTTTTAGATGGCGAAAACGTTCTCTCCATCATTTTCTACCCCTGGCTGAGGTTTTCAGCGTTCATGATTGATGAAAAAGCTGTTTTCTAACTAGCTGTCCCATTGCTAGTTTTGGCGTCAGGTTTTAGCAACCTTCCGATCCGACTCTGTCGTCTGCACGACCTCCAAGACTGTTTTAGGGTTAATTTGAGTCAAATAATTCATTCTGGGGGTTGTTTTGGGTTTTTTACAAGTGTGTTTTTGTAGTTTTTATTGGTTTCAAACATTGTCAATTCTTTATACAAGTGTAACTTTCATTTCTCTGTATTTTGAGAACTTTGCATTGCAGCAAAGTTCATTTCTTGCCCCTTAATTATTGTGTAATTGTTGGTTTTCAAGCCCGTTTTTTAACAATAACTTTATTTGAAGTGCCTATTGTTTCAGGCACGTGCTTCCACGTGCCTTTTATTGTTGAGCAATTTCTTGGGCAGTTGCGCTCCTGTTGCTAGCATTGCCGCGCGTTCTCCGCGCGCGTACTCGCGCGTTTCGCATCACACACATTCGGGTTCAATGGCCTATCGCGGCGGCACATTGTGTGGCATAGCGCGGCACGTTGCAATTACGTGACGTGGCACGTTGCTGTTACGTGACGCGATAGCCAGTATTTAAGCAGGGGATTCCATCATCGTTTACACAAATGCGCATTGCAACGTGGAGGCGCATTCGAGTCCTTTTCCCAAGCGTTGAAAAAGGACAAAACTCGTATTCGATTCGAAAGCGAATCGAATACGATTTTTGTCCTTTTTCAACGCAAAATTGTATTCGATTCGCTTTCGAATCGAATACGAGTTTTGCCCTTCTTCAACGCGAAATCGTATTCGACTCGTTTTCGAGTCGAATGCGAATTTTGCCCTTCTTCAACGCGAAATCGTATTCGACTCGTTTTCGAGTCGAGTACGAGTTTTGCCCTTCTTCAACGCGAAATCGTATTCGACTCGTTTTCGAGTCGAGTACGAGTTTTGCCCTTCTTCAACGCGAAATCGTATTCGACTCGTTTTCGAGTCGAGTACGAGTTTTGCCCTTCTTCAACGCGAAATCGTATTCGACTCGTTTTCGAGTCGAGTACGAGTTTTGCCCTTCTTCAACGCGAAATCGTATTCGACTCGTTTTTCGATTACGATCAAAATACGAGCTCGTATACAACGCGTATACGAGCGAGTGGAAATCATCGACCATCTCGAATACGACTCGAATTCAATTCGTATTCGATTCGAATACGATTCGAATTCGATTCGAATACGAATACGATCAAAATACGAACTCGTAACAACTCGAATACGAGATAGTCGATGACCCGTTCCCGGACTTTGACTCGTACGACTCGTATTCGAGATGTATTCGAGATGTATTCGAATCGTATTCGAGTCGCATTCGAGATGGTCGATGATTTCCACTCGCTCGTATACGCGTTGTATACGAGCTCGTATTTTGATCGTAATCGTAAACGAATCGTTTACAAGTCGTATACAAGTCGTATACGACGTGTATACACCTCGTATACGAACGAAGTTTGGAAAATCCACCGGATACTTACTACGACATGAAAACACATAGTAGTCACATACGTCTTATTTGGAAATTGTGTTTTCACAAACTTCGTTCGTATACGAGGTGTATACACGTCGTATACAACTTGTATACGACTTGTAAACGATTCGTTTACGATTACGATCAAAATACGAGCTCGTATACAACGCGTATACGAGCGAGTGGAAATCATCGACCATCTCGAATGCGACTCGAATACGATTCGAATACATCTCGAATACATCTCGAATACGAGTCGTACGAGTCAAAGTCCGGGAACGGGTCATCGACTATCTCGTATTCGAGTTGTTACGAGTTCGTATTTTGATCGTATTCGTATTCGAATCGTATTCGAATCGAATACGAATCGAATTCGAGTCGTATTCGAGATGGTCGATGATTTCCACTCGCTCGTATACGCGTTGTATACGAGCTCGTATTTTGATCGTAATCGAAAAACGAGTCGAATACGATTTCGCGTTGAAGAAGGGCAAAACTCGTACTCGACTCGAAAACGAGTCGAATACGATTTCGCGTTGAAGAAGGGCAAAACTCGTACTCGACTCGAAAACGAGTCGAATACGATTTCGCGTTGAAGAAGGGCAAAACTCGTACTCGACTCGAAAACGAGTCGAATACGATTTCGCGTTGAAGAAGGGCAAAACTCGTACTCGACTCGAAAACGAGTCGAATACGATTTCGCGTTGAAGAAGGGCAAAATTCGCATTCGACTCGAAAACGAGTCGAATACGATTTCGCGTTGAAGAAGGGCAAAACTCGTATTCGATTCGAAAGCGAATCGAATACAATTTTGCGTTGAAAAAGGACAAAAATCGTATTCGATTCGCTTTCGAATCGAATACGAGTTTTGTCCTTTTTCAACGCTTGGGAAAAGGACTCGAATGCGCCTCCACGTTGCAATGCGCATTTGTGTAAACGATGATGGAATCCCCTGCTTAAATACTGGCTATCGCGTCACGTAACAGCAACGTGCCACGTCACGTAATTGCAACGTGCCGCGCTATGCCACACAATGTGCCGCCGCGATAGGCCATTGAACCCGAATGTGTGTGATGCGAAACGCGCGAGTACGCGCGCGGAGAACGCGCGGCAATGCTAGCAACAGGAGCGCAACTGCCCAAGAAATTGCTCAACAATAAAAGGCACGTGGAAGCACGTGCCTGAAACAATAGGCACTTCAAATAAAGTTATTGTTAAAAAACGGGCTTGAAAACCAACAATTACACAATAATTAAGGGGCAAGAAATGAACTTTGCTGCAATGCAAAGTTCTCAAAATACAGAGAAATGAAAGTTACACTTGTATAAAGAATTGACAATGTTTGAAACCAATAAAAACTACAAAAACACACTTGTAAAAAACCCAAAACAACCCCCAGAATGAATTATTTGACTCAAATTAACCCTAAAACAGTCTTGGAGGTCGTGCAGACGACAGAGTCGGATCGGAAGGTTGCTAAAACCTGACGCCAAAACTAGCAATGGGACAGCTAGTTAGAAAACAGCTTTTTCATCAATCATGAACGCTGAAAACCTCAGCCAGGGGTAGAAAATGATGGAGAGAACGTTTTCGCCATCTAAAACGGTCTAAAACGGGTCTAAAATGCCTAAACCGGCGCCTGGAACGTGGCGCAGTTGTTGGGTCAAATATTGTCAAAAATCAGTGGAAATTTGTCAAATACTGGCAAAAATCTGCTGAAATTTGTCAAAAATTGCCAAATTTTGGCGCAAGTTACGTGAGGTTTGCGCGCATCCAACTATGACAAAAAATCCATGCGTGTGCACGCGCGATTTACTGGCGCGTTGGAAGCGTTAAAATAAATTTTTCCAATATCTAACACAATTTGCACCGAATTATGGCAATTTTTGACAAATTTACATGGATTTTTGCCAGTATTTGACAAATTTCCACGGATTTTTGACAATATTTGACAAATTCCAGACAAATTTCAGACAGATTTCAATTAATTTTAGAAATTTTATGAGAAATTTCAGCAAATGTTTGAGGATTGAGGAAATCTTCTGAAATTTGTCAAATATAGGCAAAAATCTTCTGAAATTTGTCAAATACAGGCAAAAATCTTCTGAAATTTGTCAAAAATTGCCCAAATTCCGTGCAAGTTTTGCAAGTTTTGCGCGCATCAAATCGTATGCGCGCCTATACTATTGCACGAGCGCATTGACGTGTGATGAACACCGACCACGTTTACGAAGTGAATTCGAGCTACAAAAGTATCGAGTCGCCATTCTATGATGGAAAAAAAAAATTAGGTGTAAACAAACAAAATAAAAACTTTAATATACAAGAAACGTACAATTCCACTCAACTTTGTTTCAAATTTTATTTATTGGATCATTGAAAATAAACAGTAGTGTTGTGCACTGTACGCTTAAGTGTATACCGGCGATGCGTTGTTTTGTGGTGGGGATTTGCCTCAATAATTGATCTTTTCTCTTTGTTTGCAATATTTTTTTGGCCTTTTTTGTTGATTTTTCGGTTTGAAATTGTTTTTTTCCGGTGTAATTTAAGTGGTGGAAGGTTGTTGGCGTGTGTTGAGGGTAATTTTGGCGGTTTTTGGGTCGGGATTAGTGTTTTCTGCGATTTTTTATCGGTATTTGGGGTTTGATGCAGCGGATAGCGCATGCGAATCGCCGTCGACCGTAGCATTAGCAATTGCAACCTGCCGCGCTATGCCACACAATGTGCCGCCGCGATAGGCCATCGAATCCGAATGTGTGTGATGCGAAACGCGAGTACGCGCGCGGAGAACGCGCGGCAATGCTAGCAACAGGAGCGCAACTGCCCAAGAAATTGCTCAACAATAAAAGGCACGTGGAAGCACGTGCCTGAAACAATAGGCACTTCAAATAAAGTTATTGTTAAAAAACGGGCTTGAAAACCAACAATTACACAATAATTAAGGGGCAAGAAATGAACTTTGCTGCAATGCAAAGTTCTCAAAATACAGAGAAATGAAAGTTACACTTGTATAAAGAATTGACAATGTTTGAAACCAATAAAAACTACAAAAACACACTTGTAAAAAACCCAAAACAACCCCCAGAATGAACTATTTGACTCAAATTAACCCTAAAGCAGTCTTGGAGGTCGTGCAGACGACAGAGTCGGATCGGAAGGTTGCTAAAACCTGACGCCAAAACTAGCAATAGGACAGCTAGTTAGAAAACAGCTTTTTCATCAATCATGAACGCTGAAAACCTCACCCAGGGGTAGAAAATGATGGAGAGAACGTTTTCGCCATCTAAAACGGTCTAAAACGGGTCTAAAATGCCTAAACCGGCGCCTGGAACGTGGCGCAGTTGTTGGGTCAAATATTGTCAAAAATCAGTGGAAATTTGTCAAATACTGGCAAAAATCTGCTAAAATTTGTCAAAAATTGCCAAGTTTTGGCGCAAGTTACGTGAGGTTTGCGCGCATCCAACTATGACGAAAAATCCACGCGTGTGCACGCGCGATTTACTGGCGCGTTGGAAGCGTTAAAATAAATTTTTCCAATATCTAACACAATTTGCACCAAATTATGGCAATTTTTGACAAATTTACATGGATTTTTGCCAGTATTTGACAAATTTCCACGGATTTTTGACAATATTTGACACATTCAAGACAAATTTCAGACAGATTTCAATTAATTTTAGAAAATGTTTGAGAAATATCAGCAAATGTTTGAGGATTGAGGAAATCTGCTGAAATTTGTCAAATATAGACAAAAATCTGCTGAAATTTGTAAAAAATTGCCCAAATTCGGTGCAAGTTTTGCAAGTTTGCAAACAGCAACAAGAATGATGTATTTAATAATTGTTTTTGCATTAGATATGTGTTTAATTCGTTTTACCTCGGTTTGTACGGTTCTTGCGCGTAGTGCGCACGTTCAACACGCGGCCACGCGCGTACATCGCGCGTGTTGCGAGCAGGACGCAACAAAAGTTTGAGAGACTCGCATTTTACCAAGTCCCCAACTTATTTTACAGTTTTAGTTTAGCTTACCAACTCGCTTGGTAATTTCTGGATCCTGTTTAAGTGTTTCGTCGGGTTTTGAGCCCATAAACCCGTCTTTTTCCTTGGTAAGCGATTGCGTCGTCTGCTCAGAGCAACTGGCTTTAAGCGGAGATCGCTTACACGAGTCTGGAATGAGCGCTTATCACCGCATTCGGCTCCAGTCTTCGTTTCTCGTTGAAAGTTAGCTTGTTGATTCGGGTTTTGGGCGACATTGACTAAAAAGACCTCGGAGAATCGTTCCCACCACTCGGTTTAGTCGTTTTCGAGACCCACGACCTCGAAAACGAAGTTAGAAGTGGCTCAAGGCCACTAGCGTGTCTGGCAGATAGCCATTTTGGTGATTTACGGGCGTCGGGCCCTTGTTCTTTGTTTCCCGCCTTTGCTCCTTTGTTTTTATTTGGTATTCAAGGTTCCTAAGCCTACAGTAGATTGGGATTAAATTCCCATGAAGATTTATTAAGTATTCATTGGTAAAAACGAATATTTCCGCCGGCGCGTTTCTCTCATAGGTTTCGGTTCGCTCGAATCTCATTTTCGAGCGACCCAGCGAATGCGCCAAGTTACAGGCGCCAGCTTAGCAGTTTTAGACTCGTTTTCGACCGTTCTAGTGTCAAAAAACGCGTAGAGCACGTTTTGCGACCTTTGGAAGTGCTTTTCCGACACCTAAGTGGTCGGAAAGGTGCTCTTCTGAGTTAAGACTCCTTTTGGCATTTTAGCGTCAGCATAAGAAATTCCTCAAACTTTTATTGAAATCTCTCAAAAATTTCTAAAATTAATTGAAATTTGTCTGAAAATTGTCAAATATTGGCAAAAATCTGCAGAAATTTGTCAAATACGCGATCGCATTGCGACAGAAAGTCGTTTACGACTCCAATACGCACCCGTGCGTGTTTGTATCGCAACACGAAACTCAAACGCGCCACCGCGTTGCAAGACAACCAAATTTACAAACGCAAACGCGCATTTGAGACAAAAACGAGTTTATTTTATTCACTCTCGCTTGATCCCCCTTCATCGCGCCTCGTTGCTCCTGTGAAAAAAATATATGAGAATGCACAGAAATGAACCTTCCAATACTTACATGAAAATTGGCAACCTTGACACAAAACAGTCTATCGACACTCCCAACACCACCCCGGACATTTTTCGGAAGAGTATGGTCCACCCGGAATTCCCAGAATAGTCACCCCCGAAATGCGGATTTCGCGGAAGCCAATCCGCGAAAAGGATATGTTTTTAGCGGCGCGCCGACGCGTGCGACACACGCTTCTGGAGTGCTTAACCTTATGGCGCGCATGCGGATTTTGCGGAGTGCGAAAGGGACCCCATTTCTAACATTACGGCCGCCTATATGCTGATCCTGTTGGTCCTTGAAACCACTTCGGACGTTTATTTAACGCTTTTTCGATGCGTAATGACGCTACCTGAACTTTTTCACATCATTGGTTGTTATATTTTCTTTCCCCAAATGATTTAGTGTTTATTTCCTACTTAACTGGTTGTTACCAGTATATTTCCGTATATTTACTTTATATTGTAAGGGAAATGCATGGTGCCTGCATTAACTGTGTCTTAACACACTGGGCATCATGCATCGCCTATCTGTTTATACCTGTGTGTCGCTCGCTTCTGTCACCAGAGCGCACTGCCTTTTATTCCAAGATGGCGACGCACACTGCTAAGTGTGCTCCTGTGCATTTCAATCCTGTTTTCGTAAGTTTTAGGTTAATAAATCGTTTATTTTGTTTATAAATAATTTGTTTCTTGTGTCTGCACGTAGATAAGTGCAGACACCACGCAAATTCGACCAGAACCGGCTCGAATTCGCGTACACGACGTGCCGCACGTCTCGTGCGTGCTATATCGTACGTGTTGGCTTATTTTTAAGCGTTTCCACTGCCTAGTCTGTGCTGTTTTTGCAGCATACCACCACAATTGGTAGCAGAGGCCTGGAAAGACACCAGGGCCTCGTTTTTTCCTTAATTTTCCACAATTTTCGCGATTTTTTCGCGAATTTTGCGGAAATTTTCTATATTTTCAGATTTTTCGCCGATTTACACCGATTTTCGACATGCGACGACGTCTACACGACGTTATCATCGAGAAACGGGTGTAACCCGCTGTTTAGCACCCCGGAGTGCGACAGTATCGACGATTTTCGTTCGTTTTTCGCGATTTTTCGATTAAAATCGCACATATCCGTGTTTTTCACACGAGGATCGCGTGTTGCGACGTGCACCGCGACTGATTCGTCAATTTCGCCTTATTTTGCCTTTCAGAGTCGAATTACCTTTGTTAATTTTAAGTGGGGATTTTGGTGTGGGACAATTAGAATCCTCGGCGCCCTTCGTCCGAATCCGGGCAAGCGCCGTTGTATTTTTCGGTTGTGCTTGTCGTGGTACAAGTGAGGTTTCCCGCGGCTCCAGGTAGTCGAACGGACCCTCTCAGACTGGCAACCGAAAGCTATTTAATTCCTTCAGAAGGAATTGCCCATTCTTGGTTTCCGCTTTGACAGTGCTACGGAAAGTGCTTCGCATCGTAATTTGTGCTTCGTTTGTGCGTCGATTGTGCGTCGATTGTGCGTCAATTTCCCATTTCTACGCATTTTTTCTCCGTGCAATCATGAAAAAGGCCACCGACCAGTCGTCAGGCCATGTGCCGATTCTCGTGACCGGCAATTACGAACACTGGCACCGCGCAATTAAAATGCTATTGATGTCCGACGGCGTATGGCACCACGTCACCGAAACGGAGGAACTAGTGAAAGCCAACGTCGATGAAGACGTTTGGCGAAAATGGCAACGTCGGAAAGCCCGAGCGCTGGGGACCATTTATTGCCACGTCTCGCAGGCCAAACAGTCGGCCCTCGACGGTTGCACCACTCCGAAACAGGCGTGGGACATTTTAGCGAAAATTTACGCCCCCAGCTCTCTCGCCCGCCAAGCGGCGATGCGCCGTGAGTTCCTGCAGCTCAAGTTGGAGCCCGGCGAAGAAATGGCCGATTTCCTCAGCCGCGTTGACCTTATGGTCCGCCAACTTAAAGACGTCGGTGAAGACATCCTCCCTCGACATCACGCGTACCAGTATTTAGACTTTCTTCCGGACGAATACGACCAAGCAACTTTTGCCATTTATCATTGGCCGCTGGCAGAGTTTACCCCGGCTAAAGTCTCCGATCAGTTGTTGTCGGAATATCTACGATTAAAGTCGCATTCGAACCGAAACTCCGGTAATTCCTCCGCTTATGCTACTGGGCGACAAGGACGTAACCAGTCGCGACCCCCGCGCCCGCTTGCGCAGGTGCGTTGCTTCAATTGCAACGAGCTTGGACACTACGCCAATAAGTGCCAGCATCCTCGCAAGCAAACAACGGGGCAACAGCCAGTAGCTACGCTTCAGACACGATCTCGCAGCAAGAGTCGACGTCGCAATAAAGGCCCGAATTCGAATGTGAACCCGAATCAACAGCAACAGGGACAGTTTCGCGAGTCTTCACGCCCGCGCCGAGATGCAGCATATCTCCTGTCCGCACCACCTGCGATCCAGATTCCTACCGTTCATTTCGTCCAATCTCACGAATGGATTGTTGACTGCGGCGCCACCGACCACGTTTCACACGTTAAATCGTGGTTCTTGGACTTTGTTGAGGTCGTCCCTTTTAATATCGAATTGGGACAAGGAAGCTCCAAAGTTACCGGAAAAGGGAATGTTCCAGTCAAGTCACTCATCGATGGCTGTGAATGCACCGTACTTCTCCGCGATGTTTTGTACGCACCTGATTTCGGCGCTAATTTAATTTCGGTTTCGCGAGTCGATAAATGTGGGCATCACATACACATTTACAATTCGGAGTTGCATACATATGGGACGGATATCAAACAAAGTGTTCTTCGGGCGAAGCAAAAGTCAGGACTTTACTTCGTAGATGGACTAATTTCGCCATTTGCGTCGCCGACTGTTGTTTCAAGTACACCGCCCATCCCAATGTCACCTCCGACTACTGCGCCGATGACTCTCATCACGAAGGAGGAAGATTTTCCTGCACTACCGGCAAAGAAGTCCAGACAGAAATCGAACGTCCAGATAACTGACTTCCGCCTGCCTATCTCTCCCAACACCTTACTACTGCCTCCTCCTTCCCCGATTATTCCAACTCCTGTTCCCGGATCTCAACCACAACAGATCCGGATGTATTCCAACATCCTATCATCTCCTCCTCCTCCCGTTGCCAAAACAAAGGCACTTCCTATCCCTAATCCGGTTAAGACTTCGAATGTCAACGTTGCTGATGCCACGGGATTATGGCACGCCAGGTTGGGCCATCTCCACACCAAAGCCATGCGGACTTTGGCGAACAATTCCCAAGTTTATGGACTCGATCCGGCTGCGGTTCGACAAGAACTTTCCTGCAACTCATGTCGCATTGCCAAGTCCACGCGCGCCTCGCATAAACCGATTCCCACACCTTCGACGACCAAACCGTTGGAGTTGCTGCACATGGACGTCTGGGGCCCGTCAAGACTGACTTCGATTGGCGGTGCTGATTATGCCTTCTCCATTGTTGACGACGCGACCCGATATTCGTGGATTTTTCCGATTGCACGCAAATCCGACGTTTTTGCGACTTTCAAAGACTTTGTTTCTCGCGTTGAACGCATTACGGATTCCCGCGTCAAATCAATTCGCACGGATCGCGGCGGGGAATTTATTTCTAAGACTTTTGACCGTTACCTCGCTGACAAGGGCATTGTCGCACAACGGACCAATCCCGGAAGCCCACAAATGAACGGGGTCGCCGAACGCCTAAACCGGACGATGGGCGACTATCTTCGCTCCGTTACCTCCGAAACCGGTTTTCCGCACACACTTTGGGCTGAACTCGCTGTGACATTTTCGTACGTTAAAAATCGCAGCCCGCATTCGAAACTTAACGACGAAGTTCCATATGTTTTATGGCGCCAGCGTGCCCTCTCCGTCAAACATTTCCGAAAAATTGGTTCTAAATGCTGGGTGCATTTCACCGCACCCGGGCGCAACAAAATGGATCCACGGGCGTGGGAAGGATTTCTCGTAGGTTACGCCTCCAACACTCGCGGTTATCGGGTTTGGAATCCGGCTACGAACACCGTCACGGAATCCGTTCACGTTCAAATCGATGAACGTCAGAATTTCAAACGCTCGCCGTTTTACGTTCCGGATCCCTACGAAAATGCTCCATTCATGGAGGAGCCTTCTCGCGTCACTACACCGTCTCGTGTCACTTTTGACGATGGCGCTTTCCCATCTGTCCCCTGGTCACGTCGACGTCGTGATTCCGACGATGAATCATCTAATGACGATGATGAATTCCGCCATCGGGCTCCATCAAGCGCTTCATCAGTCGCTTCATATCGCTCCGTCCTCGAGGAGGTCGAAGAGGACATTGCTGATGAATTGCCTCCTCCTATTCTGTTTGCGGACGATGTACCGGAGGACATCGATTTGGACGTCACGCCTGACCCACCACTTCCGCTTTACCGTCCTCGGAGGAGATTACGTCCCGATGCTTTGGCTCGTCAACCTCACACCCCTGAGGCCAGCGATAGTGAACTCGACGTTGATCACGATATCGAACAATTTTTCGAACGCTATCCCGAACGTGATTTCGAGCACGACCCCGAAGATGATCCACTTGATAATCTCCTCGATGATCTCCTCGATAAGGCAGCCGCCTTACCAGCGGCCGCTGCAACGCCTGCACCGCCTCTCGCTCCGTTACGCGCTCTTCACTGCCCCTATCGTTTTATTGGTGGAGATACGCCCTTCAGCGGATGGAGGAGGGAAGAGCATCTCCGGAAAGAACAAGCGCCTGGCAAAATCAAGGTCGACGTTTATTACTATCCGGAGCACGGTGTCCGCTTAAGGTCGAGAGGGGACATCGAAAGATATTGCGTCGCTCACCAACTTCCGTATGAGGAGGACATTTTCTTTTTCGGCAACCTCGAACATCAATTGCAGGACGAGCAACCTGTTCATCGCGTCCTTATGTGTTTTCGAGAGCCGTCCACGTACGCCGAAGCTGTTAAGCTACCCGAGGCACCGAAGTGGACCGAGGCAATCGATGAGGAGCTCACGACTTTCAAGGAACGCGAAGTTTATAAGGAAGTTCCACGACCCCCGGACAAGACAATCCTCGGGTGTAAATGGATTTTTCGGTTGAAATCGGATGCCACCGGGAAAATTCACCGCTACCGTGCTCGACTTGTCGCACAAGGTTTCCGCCAAACAATGGGCGTTGATTTCGATGAAGTTTTTAGTCCGGTGGTTAACTTCGTGCTCATCCGATTCTTTTTCTGCCTCCTAGTCGTTTTACTAGGATGGAGGGATCTCCACCTCGACGTCAAGTGTGCCTACCTTTACGGCGACCTCGACCACGAAATTTACATGCGGATTCCCGCCGGCGCCACATGCACCTCACCCGACAACGTCTGGTTGTTAACCAAGTCACTTTACGGTCTTCACCAGTCGGGGCGCATGTGGTACCAGAAGCTCAACGAGACGTTAACCGACCTCGGATTCCAGAAATTTCCCGCTTGTAATTGCGTTTACGCATTTGGACATTCGGCTGTTATGTTAGTCTACGTGGACGATATCGTCGTGTTTTACGCGTCGGAGAGTATCCGAGACCGTATTTTGGCGCTGATTTCCAGCAAATTCGACATCGTCAACCTCGGACCAATAACCAAATTACTCGGGGTAGAATTCGTGCGTCGCGATGGGAAAGTTTTCATGTCCCAACGCTCCTACATCGACAAACTTCTTAAAAAGTTCAACGTTTCGTCAGATGCACTCATTAAAGTGCCTGTCACACCGGGGACCACGCTCGTCAAAGGCTCGTTGGATAATCTCCCGGACTTTCCGTACCGATCGCTCATCGGATCGTTATTATTCCTCGCCTCTCGCACTCGTCCCGACATATTATACTCGGTCATCGCTTTATCGCAGTATAATAACTGCTACGACCACCGCCACATCAAGTGTTTGCTCCAAGTTCTCAAATACGTGGCGAACACGAGCGATTTCTCGATCGAACTCTCGGGGTGTAATTCCAGTCAGCTGTGGGGATACACAGATGCGTCGTGGGCGAGTGACATTGCGACATCGAGAAGCTTCGGAGGATACATCATTTATATCGGTTGTGTGCCAATTGGCTGGAGCTGCAAAAAGCAGACCAGCGTCGCCTGTTCCACCATGGAAGCCGAATTTGTAGCACTAGTCGAAATCGTTAAAGAGTTATACTGGTTGGACAGTATCTATCGAGTCTTTCCACCGTTAAACCGATTATCGAAACCGATTATTTTCTCCGATGCCCTCGCCTCGATCCAATTCACGAACAACGACATCGAGAACTCGAAAACCAAACATATTCGAGTGAAGTTCCATTGGCTTCGAGAATGGCATATTGCCGGATGCTTCGAACTCCGCAAAATTCCGGGTGAAATAAATGTTTCGGATATTTTCACGAAATGGCTTAGTTCCGAACGCCTCCGAAATTTGTTGTCCCGGATCTTCATCTCGAAATAATTTCATCGAACTGTTAATATCGACATTGCACATCGAAGGAGGGAATTGTTGGTCCTTGAAACCACTTCGGACGTTTATTTAACGCTTTTTCGATGCGTAATGACGCTACCTGAACTTTTTCACATCATTGGTTGTTATATTTTCTTTCCCCAAATGATTTAGTGTTTATTTCCTACTTAACTGGTTGTTACCAGTATATTTCCGTATATTTACTTTATATTGTAAGGGAAATGCATGGTGCCTGCATTAACTGTGTCTTAACACACTGGGCATCATGCATCGCCTATCTGTTTATACCTGTGTGTCGCTCGCTTCTGTCACCAGAGCGCACTGCCTTTTATTCCAAGATGGCGACGCACACTGCTAAGTGTGCTCCTGTGCATTTCAATCCTGTTTTCGTAAGTTTTAGGTTAATAAATCGTTTATTTTGTTTATAAATAATTTGTTTCTTGTGTCTGCACGTAGATAAGTGCAGACACCACGCAAATTCGACCAGAACCGGCTCGAATTCGCGTACACGACGTGCCGCACGTCTCGTGCGTGCTATATCGTACGTGTTGGCTTATTTTTAAGCGTTTCCACTGCCTAGTCTGTGCTGTTTTTGCAGCATACCACCACAGATCCCCTGTTCGCAATTTTGCGGCGGATTTTGCGGATTTTGATCAATCCGCAGAAATTGCACTTTACAAGTTTATTTTATGATTTTGTACCATTTTGTAACTTAAAAACACAAATGAACAATGTAATCACTCTATAATGCTGTTGGTTTAATCAGCACATTGTACTGCACAAAAACGCGCGCGCTCGCGATAGTACATCACCAAATGTACTTGCACTCACTCAAGTGGCATTTTTAGCCATTTTTCGTAGTAAAAATGGCCGTTTTTCGTCAAAATGGTCATTTTCAGCCATTTTTCATAGTGAAAATGGCTTTCTTCGTCGTTTTTTCTATAAAAAATGGTTGTTTTTCATCAAAAATGGCCGTTTTCATCATTGAAACGTTATAAAAATGTAACTTTTCAATGGCGTTTTGACGGAACCGATAAATTTTGAAATTTCACACATTGAAACCCTAATACAGGTGAATTAGTGACGCCTAATTTGTTTTAACAAATAAAGCAAACTACATCTCGCAATTTTGCATCGTACCGCATCACCTCGCCTCATTTCCGGTCTGGAAAATTAATGAAAATTAATAAACGCCCCGGCGTTTATTTGAGGCAATACGGCAATACGGCAATTGGAACCCGAAAATAACGTGGGGCTGTGTGAAAACCTGGATTTGAATTTCGTCAACGCGCGCGTTGACGCATGGGGAATGTGGGGGGTCCCTTCCCAGTCAATTTCACCCCTAAAATATCCCGAAATTGACGATACATGCATTTCCAGTTAGAAAAATTGAGCTTCATGTAAATTTTGATTGTTTAGCTTTTTTTTGAAATTTCACCAATATTCCTTATCTCCAGCCTTCCTCGCTCATTTGACACCAAAATGACCTGCATTGAGGATTTTTCCCATAATCCTTTTCGCATGTATGGAGTGCAAACAGTCGCAATAAATGAATTCAGCGGAATTCGACCTTGAGTTTGCGACGCCATCTTGAATATGAGTAAAAGCACAGTATGGTGTCAATTATTCGAACTGATCGCGGAGCATGGGACAAAAATTGAATAAAAACGAAGAAATATGATTAAAATTCAACAGAAATCTACACAAAATGATAAGAAATGTATAAACATTGATCAGAAATCGACAAAAATCGACTGAAACCTGACAATAATCAATTCAGAATGACAAATAACGATTACAATTGGCAAAAATTGATCAAAAATACAGAAAAATCGATTAAAAACCAGCAAAAAACGAACAGAAATCGATAAAATCAATTAAAAATCAACAAATAGCCATTTTGTTTGTTTTTGAACAAATTAAGAACTTTGAAAACACACGACAATTTGAAAGAATAAAAACCGGGGTCAAATACGCGCAGCTACTCGTTTGAACGCCGGGGAGGTGTGGGTGATGTGCCTCGAATAAACGCCGGGGCGTTTATTTATTACCAAGGCGGGATGTGAGGCGAGATGATGCGGTGCGACGTATTCAAGGGGGTATTCAAGGCAGTACGCCATGTTTTCCACTATTATTCAAGGCCATGTTTTCCAGTATTTTATTTTTACCATTTTGTAAGTTTATTGCAATATGTATAAAGTTTATTGCTTTTTGTATGAAGAGTAGTATTCTTTGTGTAATGTGTCTTTATAAACATCACACACAACGGTTTTTTCTGTTTTCTTCATGTTTATGTTTCGTGTATGCACGTGAAGCCCTGGCACATCTGTCGAACACCTGTACGCATTTGGACGCGCTACATCACGCATAGTAGCATATATATCACACACATTTCGCGCCCACGACAAAGTACGAACTCATGGCGATCACCAAAGAACATTTACTCTTCCACACACGTTTTATTTTCTCACAGTCCTGTACACATTTAACTTGCGCGCGCACTTGCTAATGCTACGGTCGACGGCGATTCGCATGCGCTATCCGCTGCATCAAACCCCAAATACCGATAAAAAATCGCAGAAAACACTAATCCCGACCCAAAAACCGCCAAAATTACCCTCAACACACGCCAACAACCTTCCACCACTTAAATTACACCGGAAAAAAACAATTTCAAACCGAAAAATCAACAAAAAAGGCCAAAAAAATATTGCAAACAAAGAGAAAAGATCAATTATCGAGGCAAATCCCCACCACAAAACAACGCATCGCCGGTATACACTTAAGCGTACAGTGCACAACACTACTGTTTATTTTCAATGATCCAATAAATAAAATTTGAAACAAAGTTGAGTGGAATTGTACGTTTCTTGTATATTAAAGTTTTTATTTTGTTTGTTTACACTTAATTTTTTTTTTCCATCATAGAATGGCGACTCGATACTTTTGTAGCTCGAATTCACTTCGTAAACGTGGTCGGTGTTCATCACGCGTCAATGCGCTCGTGCAATAGTATAGGCGCCCATACGATTTGATGCGCGCAAAACTTGCAAAACTTGCACGGAATTTGGGCAATTTTTGACAAATTTCAGCAGATTTTTGCCTGTATTTGACAAATTTCAGAAGATTTTTGCCTATATTTGACAAATTTCAGAAGATTTCCTCAATCCTCAAACATTTGCTGAAATTTCTCATAAAATTTCTAAAATTAATTGAAATTTGTCTGAAATTTGTCTGGAATTTGTCAAATATTGTCAAAAATCCGTGGAAATTTGTCAAATACTGGCAAAAATCCATGTAAATTTGTCAAAAATTGCCATAATTCGGTGCAAATTGTGTTAGATATTGGAAAAATTTATTTTAACGCTTCCAACGCGCCAGTAAATCGCGCGTGCACACGCATGGATTTTTTGTCATAGTTGGATGCGCGCAAACCTCACGTAACTTGCGCCAAAATTTGGCAATTTTTGACAAATTTCAGCAGATTTTTGCCAGTATTTGACAAATTTCCACTGATTTTTGACAATATTTGACCCAACAACTGCGCCACGTTCCAGGCGCCGGTTTAGGCATTTTAGACCCGTTTTAGACCGTTTTAGATGGCGAAAACGTTCTCTCCATCATTTTCTACCCCTGGCTGAGGTTTTCAGCGTTCATGATTGATGAAAAAGCTGTTTTCTAACTAGCTGTTCCATTGCTAGTTTTGGCGTCAGGTTTTAG
Source organism: Strigamia acuminata (assembly GCA_949358305.1). NCBI lineage: Eukaryota > Metazoa > Arthropoda > Chilopoda > Geophilomorpha > Linotaeniidae > Strigamia > Strigamia acuminata. The sequence goes on along the minus strand of OX442320.1, from coordinate 2,453,733 downwards.
CAACCTTCCGATCCGACTCTGTCGTCTGCACGACCTCCAAGACTGTTTTAGGGTTAATTTGAGTCAAATAATTCATTCTGGGGGTTGTTTTGGGTTTTTTACAAGTGTGTTTTTGTAGTTTTTATTGGTTTCAAACATTGTCAATTCTTTATACAAGTGTAACTTTCATTTCTCTGTATTTTGAGAACTTTGCATTGCAGCAAAGTTCATTTCTTGCCCCTTAATTATTGTGTAATTGTTGGTTTTCAAGCCCGTTTTTTAACAATAACTTTATTTGAAGTGCCTATTGTTTCAGGCACGTGCTTCCACGTGCCTTTTATTGTTGAGCAATTTCTTGGGCAGTTGCGCTCCTGTTGCTAGCATTGCCGCGCGTTCTCCGCGCGCGTACTCGCGTTTCGCATCACACACATTCGGATTCGATGGCCTATCGCGGCGGCACATTGTGTGGCATAGCGCGGCAGGTTGCAATTGCTAATGCTACGGTCGACGGCGATTCGCATGCGCTATCCGCTGCATCAAACCCCAAATACCGATAAAAAATCGCAGAAAACACTAATCCCGACCCAAAAACCGCCAAAATTACCCTCAACACACGCCAACAACCTTCCACCACTTAAATTACACCGGAAAAAAACAATTTCAAACCGAAAAATCAACAAAAAAGGCCAAAAAAATATTGCAAACAAAGAGAAAAGATCAATTATTGAGGCAAATCCCCACCACAAAACAACGCATCGCCGGTATACACTTAAGCGTACAGTGCACAACACTACTGTTTATTTTCAATGATCCAATAAATAAAATTTGAAACAAAGTTGAGTGGAATTGTACGTTTCTTGTATATTAAAGTTTTTATTTTGTTTGTTTACACCTAATTTTTTTTTTCCATCATAGAATGGCGACTCGATACTTTTGTAGCTCGAATTCACTTCGTAAACGTGGTCGGTGTTCATCACGCGTCAATGCGCTCGTGCAATAGTATAGGCGCCCATACGATTTGATGCGCGCAAAACTTGCAAAACTTGCACGGAATTTGGGCAATTTTTGACAAATTTCAGCAGATTTTTGCCTGTATTTGACAAATTTCAGAAGATTTTTGCCTATATTTGACAAATTTCAGAAGATTTCCTCAATCCTCAAACATTTGCTGAAATTTCTCATAAAATTTCTAAAATTAATTGAAATTTGTCTGAAATTTGTCTGGAATTTGTCAAATATTGTCAAAAATCCGTGGAAATTTGTCAAATACTGGCAAAAATCCATGTAAATTTGTCAAAAATTGCCATAATTCGGTGCAAATTGTGTTAGATATTGGAAAAATTTATTTTAACGCTTCCAACGCGCCAGTAAATCGCGCGTGCACACGCATGGATTTTTTGTCATAGTTGGATGCGCGCAAACCTCACGTAACTTGCGCCAAAATTTGGCAATTTTTGACAAATTTCAGCAGATTTTTGCCAGTATTTGACAAATTTCCACTGATTTTTGACAATATTTGACCCAACAACTGCGCCACGTTCCAGGCGCCGGTTTAGGCATTTTAGACCCGTTTTAGACCGTTTTAGATGGCGAAAACGTTCTCTCCATCATTTTCTACCCCTGGCTGAGGTTTTCAGCGTTCATGATTGATGAAAAAGCTGTTTTCTAACTAGCTGTCCCATTGCTAGTTTTGGCGTCAGGTTTTAGCAACCTTCCGATCCGACTCTGTCGTCTGCACGACCTCCAAGACTGTTTTAGGGTTAATTTGAGTCAAATAATTCATTCTGGGGGTTGTTTTGGGTTTTTTACAAGTGTGTTTTTGTAGTTTTTATTGGTTTCAAACATTGTCAATTCTTTATACAAGTGTAACTTTCATTTCTCTGTATTTTGAGAACTTTGCATTGCAGCAAAGTTCATTTCTTGCCCCTTAATTATTGTGTAATTGTTGGTTTTCAAGCCCGTTTTTTAACAATAACTTTATTTGAAGTGCCTATTGTTTCAGGCACGTGCTTCCACGTGCCTTTTATTGTTGAGCAATTTCTTGGGCAGTTGCGCTCCTGTTGCTAGCATTGCCGCGCGTTCTCCGCGCGCGTACTCGCGTTTCGCATCACACACATTCGGATTCGATGGCCTATCGCGGCGGCACATTGTGTGGCATAGCGCGGCAGGTTGCAATTGCTAATGCTACGGTCGACGGCGATTCGCATGCGCTATCCGCTGCATCAAACCCCAAATACCGATAAAAAATCGCAGAAAACACTAATCCCGACCCAAAAACCGCCAAAATTACCCTCAACACACGCCAACAACCTTCCACCACTTAAATTACACCGGAAAAAAACAATTTCAAACCGAAAAATCAACAAAAAAGGCCAAAAAAATATTGCAAACAAAGAGAAAAGATCAATTATTGAGGCAAATCCCCACCACAAAACAACGCATCGCCGGTATACACTTAAGCGTACAGTGCACAACACTACTGTTTATTTTCAATGATCCAATAAATAAAATTTGAAACAAAGTTGAGTGGAATTGTACGTTTCTTGTATATTAAAGTTTTTATTTTGTTTGTTTACACCTAATTTTTTTTTTCCATCATAGAATGGCGACTCGATACTTTTGTAGCTCGAATTCACTTCGTAAACGTGGTCGGTGTTCATCACACGTCAATGCGCTCGTGCAATAGTATAGGCGCGCATACGATTTGATGCGCGCAAAACTTGCAAAACTTGCACGGAATTTGGGCAATTTTTGACAAATTTCAGAAGATTTTTGCCTGTATTTGACAAATTTCAGAAGATTTTTGCCTATATTTGACAAATTTCAGAAGATTTCCTCAATCCTCAAACATTTGCTGAAATTTCTCATAAAATTTCTAAAATTAATTGAAATCTGTCTGAAATTTGTCTGGAATTTGTCAAATATTGTCAAAAATCCGTGGAAATTTGTCAAATACTGGCAAAAATCCATGTAAATTTGTCAAAAATTGCCATAATTCGGTGCAAATTGTGTTAGATATTGGAAAAATTTATTTTAACGCTTCCAACGCGCCAGTAAATCGCGCGTGCACACGCATGGATTTTTTGTCATAGTTGGATGCGCGCAAACCTCACGTAACTTGCGCCAAAATTTGGCAATTTTTGACAAATTTCAGCAGATTTTTGCCAGTATTTGACAAATTTCCACTGATTTTTGACAATATTTGACCCAACAACTGCGCCACGTTCCAGGCGCCGGTTTAGGCATTTTAGACCCGTTTTAGACCGTTTTAGATGGCGAAAACGTTCTCTCCATCATTTTCTACCCCTGGCTGAGGTTTTCAGCGTTCATGATTGATGAAAAAGCTGTTTTCTAACTAGCTGTCCCATTGCTAGTTTTGGCGTCAGGTTTTAGCAACCTTCCGATCCGACTCTGTCGTCTGCACGACCTCCAAGACTGTTTTAGGGTTAATTTGAGTCAAATAATTCATTCTGGGGGTTGTTTTGGGTTTTTTACAAGTGTGTTTTTGTAGTTTTTATTGGTTTCAAACATTGTCAATTCTTTATACAAGTGTAACTTTCATTTCTCTGTATTTTGAGAACTTTGCATTGCAGCAAAGTTCATTTCTTGCCCCTTAATTATTGTGTAATTGTTGGTTTTCAAGCCCGTTTTTTAACAATAACTTTATTTGAAGTGCCTATTGTTTCAGGCACGTGCTTCCACGTGCCTTTTATTGTTGAGCAATTTCTTGGGCAGTTGCGCTCCTGTTGCTAGCATTGCCGCGCGTTCTCCGCGCGCGTACTCGCGCGTTTCGCATCACACACATTCGGGTTCAATGGCCTATCGCGGCGGCACATTGTGTGGCATAGCGCGGCACGTTGCAATTACGTGACGTGGCACGTTGCTGTTACGTGACGCGATAGCCAGTATTTAAGCAGGGGATTCCATCATCGTTTACACAAATGCGCATTGCAACGTGGAGGCGCATTCGAGTCCTTTTCCCAAGCGTTGAAAAAGGACAAAACTCGTATTCGATTCGAAAGCGAATCGAATACGATTTTTGTCCTTTTTCAACGCAAAATTGTATTCGATTCGCTTTCGAATCGAATACGAGTTTTGCCCTTCTTCAACGCGAAATCGTATTCGACTCGTTTTCGAGTCGAATGCGAATTTTGCCCTTCTTCAACGCGAAATCGTATTCGACTCGTTTTCGAGTCGAGTACGAGTTTTGCCCTTCTTCAACGCGAAATCGTATTCGACTCGTTTTCGAGTCGAGTACGAGTTTTGCCCTTCTTCAACGCGAAATCGTATTCGACTCGTTTTCGAGTCGAGTACGAGTTTTGCCCTTCTTCAACGCGAAATCGTATTCGACTCGTTTTCGAGTCGAGTACGAGTTTTGCCCTTCTTCAACGCGAAATCGTATTCGACTCGTTTTTCGATTACGATCAAAATACGAGCTCGTATACAACGCGTATACGAGCGAGTGGAAATCATCGACCATCTCGAATACGACTCGAATTCGATTCGTATTCGATTCGAATACGATTCGAATACGAATACGATCAAAATACGAACTCGTAACAACTCGAATACGAGATAGTCGATGACCCGTTCCCGGACTTTGACTCGTACGACTCGTATTCGAGATGTATTCGAGATGTATTCGAATCGTATTCGAGTCGCATTCGAGATGGTCGATGATTTCCACTCGCTCGTATACGCGTTGTATACGAGCTCGTATTTTGATCGTAATCGTAAACGAATCGTTTACAAGTCGTATACAAGTCGTGTACGACGTGTATACACCTCGTATACGAACGAAGTTTGGAAAATCCACCGGATACTTACTACGACATGAAAACACATAGTAGTCACATACGTCTTATTTGGAAATTGTGTTTTCACAAACTTCGTTCGTATACGAGGTGTATACACGTCGTATACAACTTGTATACGACTTGTAAACGATTCGTTTACGATTACGATCAAAATACGAGCTCGTATACAACGCGTATACGAGCGAGTGGAAATCATCGACCATCTCGAATACGACTCGAATTCGATTCGTATTCGATTCGAATACGATTCGAATTCGATTCGAATACGAATACGATCAAAATACGAACTCGTAACAACTCGAATACGAGATAGTCGATGACCCGTTCCCGGACTTTGACTCGTACGACTCGTATTCGAGATGTATTCGAGATGTATTCGAATCGTATTCGAGTCGCATTCGAGATGGTCGATGATTTCCACTCGCTCGTATACGCGTTGTATACGAGCTCGTATTTTGATCGTAATCGTAAACGAATCGTTTACAAGTCGTATACAAGTCGTATACGACGTGTATACACCTCGTATACGAACGAAGTTTGGAAAATCCACCGGATACTTACTACGACATGAAAACACATAGTAGTCACATACGTCTTATTTGGAAATTGTGTTTTCACAAACTTCGTTCGTATACGAGGTGTATACACGTCGTATACAACTTGTATACGACTTGTAAACGATTCGTTTACGATTACGATCAAAATACGAGCTCGTATACAACGCGTATACGAGCGAGTGGAAATCATCGACCATCTCGAATACGACTCGAATTCGATTCGTATTCGATTCGAATACGATTCGAATTCGATTCGAATACGAATACGATCAAAATACGAACTCGTAACAACTCGAATACGAGATAGTCGATGACCCGTTCCCGGACTTTGACTCGTACGACTCGTATTCGAGATGTATTCGAGATGTATTCGAATCGTATTCGAGTCGCATTCGAGATGGTCGATGATTTCCACTCGCTCGTATACGCGTTGTATACGAGCTCGTATTTTGATCGTAATCGTAAACGAATCGTTTACAAGTCGTATACAAGTCGTATACGACGTGTATACACCTCGTATACGAACGAAGTTTGGAAAATCCACCGGATACTTACTACGACATGAAAACACATAGTAGTCACATACGTCTTATTTGGAAATTGTGTTTTCACAAACTTCGTTCGTATACGAGGTGTATACACGTCGTATACGACTTGTAAACGATTCGTTTACGATTACGATCAAAATACGAGCTCGTATACAACGCGTATACGAGCGAGTGGAAATCATCGACCATCTCGAATACGACTCGAATTCGATTCGTATTCGATTCGAATACGATTCGAATACGAATACGATCAAAATACGAACTCGTAACAACTCGAATACGAATCAAAGTCCGGGAAACAAAAATAGACCATCTCGTATACGATTCGAAAGCGAATCGAATACGATTTCGCGTTGAAGAAGGGCAAAATTCGTACTCGACTCGAAAACGAGTCGAATACGATTTCGCGTTGAAGAAGGGCAAAATTCGCATTCGACTCGAAAACGAGTCGAATACGATTTCGCGTTGAAGAAGGGCAAAATTCGCATTCGACTCGAAAACGAGTCGAATACGATTTCGCGTTGAAGAAGGGCAAAATTCGCATTCGACTCGAAAACGAGTCGAATACGATTTCGCGTTGAAGAAGGGCAAAATTCGCATTCGACTCTGTCGCGTCCTACTTGGTATAGGTTTAAATAGCGCTAACGTGTAATACTTTACCTGTGATCAATTATGTAAATACCCAAATGAATACCAAATGTATGTAAATAAACAGGTAATTTATTCACCAGGCTTTATGCCTTTAAAATACACTCAGTAATAATTCTAGAGTCGACGTGGTCAGCGTCGAACAAAGGATTTCTCAAGATGGCGTCGTCGATTCCGCGTGGTCGGCGGAACAAAGGCGGCGTCTCGAGTTGTCGTTAATTCGTCACGGATTCGTCTTCACGGACGCGGTGGAATGCTCTTTCGAGTCTTCTATCCGTGCCTGTTGTCTAGGTTTTGGTTTAGCGTCGCAGAGGCCTCGTCTAGGAACTTTGGGGTTCCCTACAAAGCACTCGGACACTTACTTCGGCGAATAATCGTCTGGGCGATTATTCTGGGTGATTTCACAAGGGCTATTCTCGTGCTTTCGCAGGAATAGCTCGCAAGTGACTTCGTGAGAGTTACAGTTTGCACTTTACTCAGCGATCCTCGATCAATCCTAACTTGTAGTTGAAGTTGGCCTGACGGTGAGGTAGTTGCTGTGTTCTTGGTGTCGTTTGTGTAAGTTCTGTCTTTAGGCGGGAAACACAGCCTTTTATGCAGTGGGGTGAAGGGCCGGCGATCAACCAATGGGGGCTGACCACCAGCCGCTTCCTCCCCCTCGGGGCACACACCTGCCATGGGGAGGTGGAGCCAACTCGGGGGGGAACGACTCTTTAATCATAGTGACTCATAGGACAAGTATCCGCCCTGGGGGGACACTTATCCAACTGGGTCACCACACGTCCCTCCTCCAGCTTCGATCTCGGATCGGAGCGATCTCAATTTTCTCATCGCTCTCCTCTGCGAAGAGCCGGCAGCACTCCTCTGCATGGGCGGAGGATCACGGGTGGCACTGCCGGTGTTGAGCCCGACGGCCGGTTGGCCGCGTATCCTCGGAAGGCGTTCTTCAATGCTACGGCCAGATCCTGTTTTGTAACCGGCCCATCTTTGTCCGACTCATCTGGGGACATTTGCTCTTCCGTCAACTCTCCCAAATCAATCTCTGCCTGGAGCCTGGACGGCCCAGCCGCGGATCCGAGACTTCGGGGTTCGGACCTTTTTGCGGCGGCCATCTCTCGCTCTTTCTCCAATCCTTTCGCGATCAGAGACCGCGCACGCGTCTTCTGTCGTACTTTACGCTTCCGATTCCTCCTGGTGTTGGCTGCGACGGATCTTTGTTGGACCGTCCTCTGGGGGACGTCCGTCGGGGAATCCGGTCTCTGGTGTGTTGAGACGGTTCGTCGCGACGAGGATTGATCTGACGACTGTGTGGTAATCGCCATAAACAACGAGGATCTTTTCTTTCCTCGATCTTGGTGTGTCTCGGTCCTCGCAGCCCAGTGGGCGGAAGATTCGACCGTTCGCTCAGCCCGCGCGTCGTCTGGCGAGGCAGGCTCGAGCGTTACTACTCGGCGACACTCCGAGCGCACGACAACTCGAGTTCGGGAACTGGAGCTGCTCGAGCGGCTGCGGTAGTCGCGACTCGTTGACGGGCCGGCCTCTGTTGGGGAGACGGCCTGTCTTCTTCGTGCGGGTCCGCGTGGGGCGGACTCCGCCGGACGCTTCGATCTTCTGTGATGGCGGCGACTTCCCAGGATACCAGCGTGGTATAACTGCCACATCTCAGACTGCGTGGCCGTAAAATTCGCCGGTGGTATCCATCTGGGTGTCAAATGGTCTTCTTCGATGTCGCGAAGCCATCTACGGATTTCTTCGGGGGAGAAACCGTTTCTCTCGAGAACTCGGGTTACTCCGTGAGTCTCGGTGCGCTTTAAGCGTTCGATCTCGTCGTCCACTATTTTCTGGCGGGCTGCCAAGGTCGGGGCCTCGCTCCACCTGTGGGAGGTGTGCAGCTCGGCCACCGTGCCTGGGTAAGCCTCTTCCAGGTACCCGGAGTAAACGGGGCTCGGCGGATCCGCATCGGGTGGGATCCGCGGCCCCACTCGCTCCCTCATCTCCTTCGTCATGCACTCGACCAGCGTTTTCGATCGCTCGAATTTTTCCTCGAGGGTCCTGGAGTACATCAATCGGATTTTCCAGGCGCTGGTCTCTGCAGGATAGGCCTGCCGCAGGTAAATCGGCAGGGCTCCGCGAAAGATGTTGTTGGCGGTTGACACCGTCGAAGGCAGGGCGTCCCACGATTCTAGCGGGTCGACCTTTGAACTCAGGTGATCCGCTTTTTAGGAAGGGGTCGCAGGCAAAACCGATCGTTAAATTCTTAATATTACGTTAAGCTTTTTATTTTAACTCTAATCGTATTTTAATTTATTACGATGTTTAATTTTAAAAGGAAGAAAACCTTTAGTTTTGGTTTTGGTTTGCCACGACGCCATTCCGCGAACACTTCCTTTGTTCTAGTTTTTTGGCGGCCTTGACTCCGAGGTGAATCTGGGTCCACTCTCGGGTTTTTAGCCAGCCTTAAATCAATAATAAAACAGAAAGAAATATATCAGTCACAAGTCACGCTCCAATCTGGGTTGGATGCAACAGATTCAAAGAATTATGTGATTTCTCTGGGGAAATCACACTAATTTACCTGCAACGGCGGTTGTTCGTCCCAATTCTCATCGTCTTCTGCATTTACGATTAGGCCGTCGCTCTCGTCTCTCGACGATGCGCTCGGCTCTAATCGTGGGTTGCGTCGATCGGCCATTTCAATTTAGGAAAATGAAGTTTTGTTTGAGAGGTCTTTGTCTTTCTCTTTGGGGGAGAAGCAAAAACACGTCTCGTCGTGTTAAAAACAGTCGGAAACTGGGCCTATCGACGCTGAGAATTGTGGGTCTCGAACGCGTCTCGTATTTTGCGAGATCCGCCGTGCTGGCAATGACGCTACGGGGTCGACCGCGTGGTTTCATCGTCACGTGGTCGCCCGATACGTCATAACTTCTCGTCTGTTAGTGGTGACTGCGACAATTCGTTGCGAAGTTTGGACTTAGCCAAATTTTCGCGTTTCAACATGTGCAGCAGCTCTCGTAAGTAAATCTTTTTATTTTACAAGGCCTCCGCTCCATGTTATCACATTTTCTTTTATTTTTAGTTCTTCCCCACGACTTTGCCGTCCCGAATGAACGGATTATTGCTTCGTCGTGGTCGAAGGTTGATTTTCGACGTGCTCGTAGATCGTGACTCTACTTGCTCGTTCATCTCCGATGTGTTGGCATTTTTCTCATTATTAATTTTTTTATTTTCCATTTCAGAAGTACATTCTTCTGCTTCCTCCCTCTCCGAAGTTGCTTGCTCCGGCTGAGTTGGAGCCTCGTCGGCTGGGGATTCGGCGTCGAAGAATTCATCCTCGTTTTCCGCTATATTTTCAGCTTCATTTGTTTTTTGGAACGTGTCGACCACGGTGCCCCCTTGGCCGCTGTGTGTCTGACCTTCCAGCCAAATTTCCTGTGGAAATTCTGGCAGATATGGCCTTAAATCTCGGCCATGTATCGACTGAAAATTTTTGTTGTCCTCTAGGCGGCGTAGTTGGTATGCGTTGCCTCCGTGTTCGGCCACAATTACGTAGGGACCGTCCCTCTTGTCGGCTAAACCGGCGGCGATGCCCCTCGCTGCATTGGACAACGTGTGTGCCTCCTTCCACACTAGATCATTCACTTTAAAGTTCGCGAAAGCGAGATCGCCTTCTTTATCTGCGATTCTCTCTCTCATGTTGAAAATATGCGCCATCATATGCTGGTACGTGTCGGATATAGTCTGTTCCAACCGGCACACGTACTCATGTGGGCTCGACGGGTCTAATACGTTAACAGCTTCGGCAACGCGTGGGTCCCATGGCATCCTTAATTCGCGGGCGAAGTTGAGGTACGCCGGTGAGAATTCGCGTGTTCGTGACACGGTTGAGCGAATGCTGAAAGCGATTTCTCGCAGGTATTCGTCCCATCGATTGTGAATGTCGGTGAATACTGTCAGCGCATATTTTATATCTTTATTTAATCTCTCGACTGGGTTTGTCTGAGGATTATATGTGGAGGTGTTCGATGCATCCATTTTAAATTTCCTACAGAAGTCCTTATATATTCTTGATCGGAATTGGGGGCCGTTATCCGAAATGAGTTTTCTGGGAAACCCAAATCGCATTGCCACGTCGTAAAGGCACTCGACTATGTTTTCAGCCGAGGGCTTCGCGAGGGCGTACAGCTCCGGCCATCGGGTGGCCACGTCCATAATTACGAGAATATACATGTTCTTGTTTCCCGTTGTGGGCTTGGGGCCCATCAAGTCTATGCTTAAGCAGTCAAACGGTGCGTAGGGTCCGAGAGACATGGCGTTTCTGGCTACTTTATCTCGCGGTCTGCATGCTTGGCACCGGGGGCAGTGTCGGATAAATTTCGTTATCTTTTGCCGCGCGCCCGGCCAGAAGAAAAGTTGCTTTACTCGATAAAGGGTTCTCGCTATGCCGGAATGGCTGGCGAGCGGGTGTCCGTGCATCAGCCACAACAGTCGGTTGTGCAGTGATGCCGGTACGACCACTTTCACCGAGTTTCCCGCTCCACTGAGGTCATCTTGAAATGTCGGGTGGTATTTTACCAGGAGTTCATCATCTATGAGGTAGCTTGTTGCTTCTTTGACGAACTGTTTCCGGCGGTGTGGGTTTGTCATCCCTTCCGGAAATTCGCCGTTCAGCAAATATTGTGTTATAATTTGACATTTTGTGTCTGCTGCCTGGTGTTCGACGAACTCACGTCTCGTGGGTGGAGCATATTGCGTTTTTTCTTCAATTTTTGCTGTGAAGGCGCGTAGTAGTGTTTTGTGGGTTTCTCCGGGGGGCGGAGGTTGAATTGCGGACGTTGAATCGCTCGTCCCAGCTGGCTGGTACGTTCGAGTCCAAAAACCACAAAACGTTCTATCTTCGGGCTCCATCACCGGCAGTTCGTTTGCTTTTCGTAAGCGCCATATTCTGCGTGGAGTTGGGCAGTACAAGAGGTGGGTGTCGTCCTCGCCGTCGTCGTCTGGTCCCTGGGGGTCAGAGGCTGGGGCTCTTGAGAGGGCGTCGGCCACATGATTGTACTTCCCGGGGCGGTACGTAATTGTTATATCGCACGCCATTAACTCCAGTTGCCATCTTGCGAGTCGGCCGGAAGGTTCCTTGAGCTTCATCAACCAGCTTAGTGCCTGGTGATCTGTCTGAACCTCGAAGTTCGTGTACTCCAGATAGTCGCGAAATTTTCGAACTGCCCAAATTACGGCTAGGCATTCTAGTTCCGTTGCCGTGTAATTTTTCTCCGCGCCCTGTATTTTCCTGCTTATAAACATACAGGGTACTTCTTGCGAGATTCCGTTGTACACGTGGGTCTGCAGAAGGGCTGCACCCAGTCCGATTTTACTCGCGTCGGTGTGCAACACGAACGGTCGGTTTAGGTCCGGCAATGGCATCTTTTCGACGTCAGCCAGCATTTGCTTGATAGTGCTAAATGCGGCCTCGCACTGGACCGTCCACTCAAACTCTTTATCCGTTCGTAAGAGATCCGTTATAGGCGCGGCCACCTCAGCCAGACCAGAGAGTAGTCGGCCGAAGAAATTGACCATGCCCATGAATCTTTGGACACCTTTTATATCTTCGGGGGCGGGGAATCCGTTTATTGCTTTGACCTTTTCGGGGTCAATCGCGATTCCCTCGACTCCTATTCGATATCCTAGGAAGGCAAGCTCTTTTCTGCAAAACTTGCTCTTCCCTGGATGGATGTGGAGTCCCGCCTTGGCTAGGCGAGAGACCACTCTGTCGATGTGGTCTATATGCTCTTCGAATGTGTCCGACGTTATTATTATGTCGTCGAGATACGCCCACACGAAGTCGTGAAGCATATCTCCCAACACGCTTTCGATCAATTTCTGGAACGTGCTCGGGGCGTTTACAAGCCCGAACGGCATCACGTTGAACATTAATCTTCCTATCGGGGAGTAGAAAGCCGTTTTTAGTTTGTCTTCTGGTTTTAGCTCCACTTGCCAATACCCCTTTGACAGATCCATCGTGGTTACCCACTTGAACGGGCTCAGTTCCCGGAGGATCGAGTCTATAGACGGCATCTGAATCGGGTCTATAACTGTTATCGCATTCAGGGGGCGATAATCAATGCATAGTCGAGGCTCCGAGCCTGGACGCATTACCAGGACGATCCGCATCGCGTATTCGCCCAGCGCTTGAGTTACTATGCCCTTGTCGAGCATGTCTTGGCACATCTGCGTCACAATGTCTCTTTTCTGGGGGTTCATCCCCTTGTAAGGCACTCGAATCGGCTTGTCTGTGGTTAAGACTATTTCGTGGGTTGCTTCCGTCGTTCGACCAGGTGTCTTGGTCAGAATTCTTTCATGTTTTCGAAGCACTCGCCTTAGTAGCGATGCCTCGTTAACACGCAGTGCTGCCTCCTCGACCAGTGTGTCCACGACGTTACTCCTCTGTAATTCCAGAGTGAAGGCTGCGAAATCGTAATCTTGGACGAATTTTCGCAATCCTCTTCCGTATTCCTCTTTGTCCTTGGCTTCGTCCAGTAATTTTTGGGGAACTACGGGGACTGGCCGTTCTCCCTCGGGACTTATCCAGTTCCATGAACGGGTTATCGGGTTTGGCTGAATTTTCAGTTTTGCCATGATATCCATCCCTAAGAGGAATACTTTGTCGTGGGATGGCAAGACTATGAAGGGGTGGGACAGGTTCCCCCCCTTCCAGTCGATCATGATGCGAACTACGCCCCTCGGCTTGACGTAGCCGTTGGCGGTGAGCAATTCTACGTTCGCGTTCACTTGTGCCACCTTTTTTTCAATATCCAAGTCCTTTACTATATCTTCGGATATGAATGAACGATCTGCTCCTGAATCCAGCAGACCGAACAATTTTTGGTTTTCGATCTCCACTGGCAGCATACACAGAGTTTCGCAATGTGTTTTCGTGACATTGCAGTGAAAAACGCGTAATGTTTGGGGCTCAACCTCCAGATTGAACGGGAGGTCCGTCCAATCTATGTCGACCTCCGGCTTCGTTCTCACTTGCATACTTGTCAGCGTCACTGTTTCTTCCTTCTTCGGAATGGTCTGCATGCGATCTTTGATCTGTGCCTCTGCCAAGGCATGACCTGCGGGTCCAGTGTGATATTTCTTCTTTTTAATTTCCGCGGCTGGCGCAGACGAAGCTGAATTTATTTCGGCGACGCCTGCGCTTGGGAGTTTTTTGCTAGATTAGTATTTAACTCCATCATCATTTTCATCAAGGTTTGCATGATGCCTTTTTCTTTGACGGTTTTTTCGCATTTGTCGGAGTAGTGACCGTATTCTCCGCAGCTGTAACATTTGATGTTACTTTTATCCCCTGTGGGAGTGAATCCCGGTTTTTTCGGGACGAAGGGCGTCGGGAATCGTCTTTTTCCTCCCAATGCCCCTCTCGCTTTTGTTGCCTGCACGTGTGCTCTGAATTGTGCGATTGCTAAGGCCCGGTGTGCATGGTGCAAATAGGGACCTTGATCGTCGCATCCCGTCGACAAGTTTTCGAGGTGCTCATTTAGGGCTTCCTCGTCGCTTGATGCTGGCTCCTCTTCTTTAGCCGTGGCGAGAGGTGTTGTCTCTTCGACTTTCTCCATCTGGGTGGAGTCCGTCGAGGTCACCTGCATCGCCGTTGCTGCCGGTGCTTTCTTTGGGGCAGCTATCGGGTTGGCTGGAAGAATACTGCCTGCTTTAGGCGTCAGCATTCGTCCGAAGGATGCTTCGGTGAGACTCATTATGCCGCTCAAATATTCACTTGGCCTCATTAATTTCTCTGAGGTCTTGTGACGTTCGGCGCTCGTCTGCAACCGTTTCTCGTGCGCGTCAGCTTCCTCCGGGGGCAGAGTGGCGTAATACCGCTGTTCTATTTCTAACGTGTTTGTTAGAAGATAGTTACTGACATCTTGGTAATCGCCAGTGCGGGGTGCACGCATGTCTAGCAGAATTCTTTGCGAGTGGGCCGATAATCCTCCGTAAAAGATCATCGTAAAACCAGCGGGGTTTATTTCGTACGGCGCTCTTGCAAACAGGAGTTTCGCTCGGGCGTCGTAGTCGGCTAATGTTTCTCCTGGGGCTTGCCGTAGACCACGTAATTTGTTACTGATCTCGTCTGGAGTCTCGCCGTATCGGAGATCGAAACGGACGAGAAAATCGTCCCAGGTTGGGTTTTTCAGTCCCTGATACCATTCTCGAGCTGACCCCGTGGTTAGCTCCACTAGACCGTGGGTTAGCATGTCGGCGACGGTGGCTTTTGTCGCTTTCTTGATACGCATTACTTCGTCTAGGAAGCGGTCTCCGGCCTTCCACGAACCGTCGAATCGTGTTTGTATGTAGTGTTGCCAACGGATGTTACCCGTGGCTTCGCTGCTTGGTTCGTTTCGTACGCCATATTTACGCTTAACCCTCTCTCCAGCGCGATTATGTTCGTCGCCTGGATGGCCTAGATCGATTCCTTCTCTTCTGAAAGAGTTCAGCAGGGCTCGGCCTAGCTCAGACATCGTGTAATGTCGGCCAGATGAGTCCTGAAAGTTCCCTTCCTCCGAACGAGGGTTGGAGCTCCGGGAGGAGCGGTCTGAAGCATTCGGCCGGTTCGACCGGTGCCCATCGCTGTCTTCTTGACTCCTCCCTGTAGACGGTCGACTCGGATGGTCGTCGTCCGACGAATCGGAGGGCTCGGAGGGATCTCCTTGGGGGTGAAACCTCGGCCCTCTCGGTGGGGTCTCTCCGCCAGCCTTCTTCTGTTTCGAGCCTCCGGATGGCGGCGGCTCCCCTCCGTCGTTGTTCTCGTAAAAAGAATGCCATCTGTTTTCCTCGCTTTCGGGGCGTTCCCGATTTTTATTTGCGTTTTTCTTTTCGAGTAACGCGTCGATGGCTGCTCCCGTCTCGGATCTTTTTGAGGGGTGACGGTCCTTTGTTTTTGGGACCGACTCGTCTCTCTTTTGAGATTTCCCCCTTTTCGCCGTTTTTGCCGGCTTTGTTGCACCTTCTCCTGTGTCGGTATCAGAGCCGCTGGGGGGTTCTGGTTTCCGTTTCAGGTTTTCTTCATTTTTCTTCCTGTCCGAGACGTCTTGTGCGTACTCTTTCTGGAACTTTTCTGTCTCCTTCTCCCAGTTTTCGGCTTCCCATCTTTTTTGCTCATCTATTATAGCTTGTTTCTTCGCTTTGTACTCTTCGGTCCATCTGACTCGATCCCACTCTTCTTTCTCTTTCAGAAACTGTTCTTTTTCTTTTCTGGCTTCCTCTTCTCTCAACCTCTCGCGATGTTGTTCTTCCCATTTCTGATGTTGTAGAATGGCCTCTTTTCGCAACATTTGTAGTTTTTCTGTTTTTCTTTGAGCTATTAGCGCTTGAAATTGGTCCTCGTACTCTTGAGCTTCTCGATGTCGCCCTTCTACTGTTGCGTTCCATTCTTTTCGAATTTTAGCTTCTCGTTCTTCCCTCATTTTTTGGACCAGTTTCTCTGTTCTCTCGGTGGTTCTTCTCTCGCGTTGCTCCCTTTCTTCCTCTTCCTTCCAGAGTTCTCGCCGCTCTGCGCTCAGCCTTCGTTGGCGACTAGTCGCTTCTTGTCTGGCTTCCTCGCGGGCCTTCTCTCTGGATTCGTGAAGTGTTCGGTTGGGGTCTGGCGCGAAACCTCCGGTGTCACTGGGCGTTACCTGGGGCATGGGCGTCTCCGCTGCTGGTCTTGCGACCGGCGTCGGGGCTTGTGCCGCACAGATAGCGTCAGTGAGTAGGGTAATCGATTCCCAGACTGACGTTCCTACTGGAATGTCTATCATCGCTTTTAGCTGGGCAGCTTGCTGCGTCAACCGAATTAGGTGAGATACTTCGAAGGAAACAACTGCAGGACTCGCCGTAACTCGGGGGGTTATCGGGGTCCCGCCGTCGTTTTTCCGTGGGGTTTGTTTTACGGACGTCTGAGCCGTTGGTGGCGATGGGTCTGTGCCGATCGTGACCGTTCTTTTCGGAGCTTCATCCGTCTCCTCGGTCATCAATATCGATACTCGTCCTGGTGATATCTCGCGAATTTCTTCTCGATTTTCTATGGCTTCCGGATCGGTATCTTCGAAGGGTTGCATATTCAAGGGAACCCGCTCTCGCTCTGGCCCGTCTAGGGCCGCGAGCGATGCAGCTTGCTCCTCTTTCTGCGCCTTCGCTCTCCTTTTATTCGCTCGGGCTTTCGCCTTTGCGGACATTTCAGGGACGGGACCATCCGATCTCAGGTGGTAGTCGGAGGTCCTTTTTCCCTTCTCGGGCATTCTCTGCTCGGTGTCAGACGTGGATTGCTCATCTTTGTCTGACATTTTCTTTCGGTAATTCTACGGTTTGGGTTATCTTATTGAGAGATCACAAGTTCAGATTTGAGATTTATTTCTAAATCCCGGCCAGGCCCCCACGTGTCGCGTCCTACTTGGTATAGGTTTAAATAGCGCTAACGTGTAATACTTTACCTGTGATCAATTATGTAAATACCCAAATGAATACCAAATGTATGTAAATAAACAGGTAATTTATTCACCAGGCTTTATGCCTTTAAAATACACTCAGTAATAATTCTAGAGTCGACGTGGTCAGCGTCGAACAAAGGATTTCTCAAGATGGCGTCGTCGATTCCGCGTGGTCGGCGGAACAAAGGCGGCGTCTCGAGTTGTCGTTAATTCGTCACGGATTCGTCTTCACGGACGCGGTGGAATGCTCTTTCGAGTCTTCTATCCGTGCCTGTTGTCTAGGTTTTGGTTTAGCGTCGCAGAGGCCTCGTCTAGGAACTTTGGGGTTCCCTACAAAGCACTCGGACACTTACTTCGGCGAATAATCGTCTGGGCGATTATTCTGGGTGATTTCACAAGGGCTATTCTCGTGCTTTCGCAGGAATAGCTCGCAAGTGACTTCGTGAGAGTTACAGTTTGCACTTTACTCAGCGATCCTCGATCAATCCTAACTTGTAGTTGAAGTTGGCCTGACGGTGAGGTAGTTGCTGTGTTCTTGGTGTCGTTTGTGTAAGTTCTGTCTTTAGGCGGGAAACACAGCCTTTTATGCAGTGGGGTGAAGGGCCGGCGATCAACCAATGGGGGCTGACCACCAGCCGCTTCCTCCCCCTCGGGGCACACACCTGCCATGGGGAGGTGGAGCCAACTCGGGGGGGAACGACTCTTTAATCATAGTGACTCATAGGACAAGTATCCGCCCTGGGGGGACACTTATCCAACTGGGTCACCACAACTCGAAAACGAGTCGAATACGATTTCGCGTTGAAGAAGGGCAAAATTCGCATTCGACTCGAAAACGAGTCGAATACGATTTCGCGTTGAAGAAAGGCAAAACTCGTATTCGATTCGAAAGCGAATCGAATACAATTTTGCGTTGAAAAAGGACAAAAATCGTATTCGATTCGCTTTCGAATCGAATACGAGTTTTGTCCTTTTTCAACGCTTGGGAAAAGGACTCGAATGCGCCTCCACGTTGCAATGCGCATTTGTGTAAACGATGATGGAATCCCCTGCTTAAATACTGGCTATCGCGTCACGTAACAGCAACGTGCCACGTCACGTAATTGCAACGTGCCGCGCTATGCCACACAATGTGCCGCCGCGATAGGCCATTGAACCCGAATGTGTGTGATGCGAAACGCGCGAGTACGCGCGCGGAGAACGCGCGGCAATGCTAGCAACAGGAGCGCAACTGCCCAAGAAATTGCTCAACAATAAAAGGCACGTGGAAGCACGTGCCTGAAACAATAGGCACTTCAAATAAAGTTATTGTTAAAAAACGGGCTTGAAAACCAACAATTACACAATAATTAAGGGGCAAGAAATGAACTTTGCTGCAATGCAAAGTTCTCAAAATACAGAGAAATGAAAGTTACACTTGTATAAAGAATTGACAATGTTTGAAACCAATAAAAACTACAAAAACACACTTGTAAAAAACCCAAAACAACCCCCAGAATGAATTATTTGACTCAAATTAACCCTAAAACAGTCTTGGAGGTCGTGCAGACGACAGAGTCGGATCGGAAGGTTGCTAAAACCTGACGCCAAAACTAGCAATGGGACAGCTAGTTAGAAAACAGCTTTTTCATCAATCATGAACGCTGAAAACCTCAGCCAGGGGTAGAAAATGATGGAGAGAACGTTTTCGCCATCTAAAACGGTCTAAAACGGGTCTAAAATGCCTAAACCGGCGCCTGGAACGTGGCGCAGTTGTTGGGTCAAATATTGTCAAAAATCAGTGGAAATTTGTCAAATACTGGCAAAAATCTGCTGAAATTTGTCAAAAATTGCCAAATTTTGGCGCAAGTTACGTGAGGTTTGCGCGCATCCAACTATGACGAAAAATCCATGCGTGTGCACGCGCGATTTACTGGCGCGTTGGAAGCGTTAAAATAAATTTTTCCAATATCTAACACAATTTGCACCGAATTATGGCAATTTTTGACAAATTTACATGGATTTTTGCCAGTATTTGACAAATTTCCACGGATTTTTGACAATATTTGACAAATTCCAGACAAATTTCAGACAAATTTCAATTAATTTTAGAAATTTTATGAGAAATTTCAGCAAATGTTTGAGGATTGAGGAAATCTTCTGAAATTTGTCAAATATAGGCAAAAATCTTCTGAAATTTGTCAAATACAGGCAAAAATCTGCTGAAATTTGTCAAAAATTGCCCAAATTCCGTGCAAGTTTTGCAAGTTTTGCGCGCATCAAATCGTATGCGCGCCTATACTATTGCACGAGCGCATTGACGCGTGATGAACACCGACCACGTTTACGAAGTGAATTCGAGCTACAAAAGTATCGAGTCGCCATTCTATGATGGAAAAAAAAAA
Organism: Strigamia acuminata; assembly: GCA_949358305.1. Lineage (NCBI taxonomy): Eukaryota > Metazoa > Arthropoda > Chilopoda > Geophilomorpha > Linotaeniidae > Strigamia > Strigamia acuminata. The sequence goes on along the minus strand of OX442320.1, from coordinate 2,434,340 downwards.
TTAAGTGTAAACAAACAAAATAAAAACTTTAATATACAAGAAACGTACAATTCCACTCAACTTTGTTTCAAATTTTATTTATTGGATCATTGAAAATAAACAGTAGTGTTGTGCACTGTACGCTTAAGTGTATACCGGCGATGCGTTGTTTTGTGGTGGGGATTTGCCTCGATAATTGATCTTTTCTCTTTGTTTGCAATATTTTTTTGGCCTTTTTTGTTGATTTTTCGGTTTGAAATTGTTTTTTTCCGGTGTAATTTAAGTGGTGGAAGGTTGTTGGCGTGTGTTGAGGGTAATTTTGGCGGTTTTTGGGTCGGGATTAGTGTTTTCTGCGATTTTTTATCGGTATTTGGGGTTTGATGCAGCGGATAGCGCATGCGAATCGCCGTCGACCGTAGCATTAGCAATTGCAACCTGCCGCGCTATGCCACACAATGTGCCGCCGCGATAGGCCATCGAATCCGAATGTGTGTGATGCGAAACGCGAGTACGCGCGCGGAGAACGCGCGGCAATGCTAGCAACAGGAGCGCAACTGCCCAAGAAATTGCTCAACAATAAAAGGCACGTGGAAGCACGTGCCTGAAACAATAGGCACTTCAAATAAAGTTATTGTTAAAAAACGGGCTTGAAAACCAACAATTACACAATAATTAAGGGGCAAGAAATGAACTTTGCTACAATGCAAAGTTCTCAAAATACAGAGAAATGAAAGTTACACTTGTATAAAGAATTGACAATGTTTGAAACCAATAAAAACTACAAAAACACACTTGTAAAAAACCCAAAACAACCCCCAGAATGAATTATTTGACTCAAATTAACCCTAAAACAGTCTTGGAGGTCGTGCAGACGACAGAGTCGGATCGGAAGGTTGCTAAAACCTGACGCCAAAACTAGCAATGGGACAGCTAGTTAGAAAACAGCTTTTTCATCAATCATGAACGCTGAAAACCTCACCCAGGGGTAGAAAATGATGGAGAGAACGTTTTCGCCATCTAAAACGGTCTAAAACGGGTCTAAAATGCCTAAACCGGCGCCTGGAACGTGGCGCAGTTGTTGGGTCAAATATTGTCAAAAATCAGTGGAAATTTGTCAAATACTGGCAAAAATCTGCTGAAATTTGTCAAAAATTGCCAAATTTTGGCGCAAGTTACGTGAGGTTTGCGCGCATCCAACTATGACGAAAAATCCACGCGTGTGCACGCGCGATTTACTGGCGCGTTGGAAGCGTTAAAATAAATTTTTCCAATATCTAACACAATTTGCACCAAATTATGGCAATTTTTGACAAATTTACATGGATTTTTGCCAGTATTTGACAAATTTCCACGGATTTTTGACAATATTTGACAAATTCCAGACAAATTTCAGACAGATTTCAATTAATTTTAGAAATTTTATGAGAAATTTCAGCAAATGTTTGAGGATTGAGGAAATCTTCTGAAATTTGTCAAATATAGGCAAAAATCTTCTGAAATTTGTCAAATACAGGCAAAAATCTGCTGAAATTTGTCAAAAATTGCCCAAATTCCGTGCAAGTTTTGCAAGTTTTGCGCGCATCAAATCGTATGCGCGCCTATACTATTGCACGAGCGCATTGACGCGTGATGAACACCGACCACGTTTACGAAGTGAATTCGAGCTACAAAAGTATCGAGTCGCCATTCTATGATGGAAAAAAAAAATTAAGTGTAAACAAACAAAATAAAAACTTTAATATACAAGAAACGTACAATTCCACTCAACTTTGTTTCAAATTTTATTTATTGGATTATTGAAAATAAACAGTAGTGTTGTGCACTGTACGCTTAAGTGTATACCGGCGATGCGTTGTTTTGTGGTGGGGATTTGCCTCGATAATTGATCTTTTCTCTTTGTTTGCAATATTTTTTTGGCCTTTTTTGTTGATTTTTCGGTTTGAAATTGTTTTTTTCCGGTGTAATTTAAGTGGTGGAAGGTTGTTGGCGTGTGTTGAGGGTAATTTTGGCGGTTTTTGGGTCGGGATTAGTGTTTTCTGCGATTTTTTATCGGTATTTGGGGTTTGATGCAGCGGATAGCGCATGCGAATCGCCGTCGACCGTAGCATTAGCAATTGCAACCTGCCGCGCTATGCCACACAATGTGCCGCCGCGATAGGCCATCGAATCCGAATGTGTGTGATGCGAAACGCGAGTACGCGCGCGGAGAACGCGCGGCAATGCTAGCAACAGGAGCGCAACTGCCCAAGAAATTGCTCAACAATAAAAGGCACGTGGAAGCACGTGCCTGAAACAATAGGCACTTCAAATAAAGTTATTGTTAAAAAACGGGCTTGAAAACCAACAATTACACAATAATTAAGGGGCAAGAAATGAACTTTGCTGCAATGCAAAGTTCTCAAAATACAGAGAAATGAAAGTTACACTTGTATAAAGAATTGACAATGTTTGAAACCAATAAAAACTACAAAAACACACTTGTAAAAAACCCAAAACAACCCCCAGAATGAATTATTTGACTCAAATTAACCCTAAAACAGTCTTGGAGGTCGTGCAGACGACAGAGTCGGATCGGAAGGTTGCTAAAACCTGACGCCAAAACTAGCAATGGGACAGCTAGTTAGAAAACAGCTTTTTCATCAATCATGAACGCTGAAAACCTCACCCAGGGGTAGAAAATGATGGAGAGAACGTTTTCGCCATCTAAAACGGTCTAAAACGGGTCTAAAATGCCTAAACCGGCGCCTGGAACGTGGCGCAGTTGTTGGGTCAAATATTGTCAAAAATCAGTGGAAATTTGTCAAATACTGGCAAAAATCTGCTGAAATTTGTCAAAAATTGCCAAGTTTTGGCGCAAGTTACGTGAGGTTTGCGCGCATCCAACTATGACGAAAAATCCACGCGTGTGCACGCGCGATTTACTGGCGCGTTGGAAGCGTTAAAATAAATTTTTCCAATATCTAACACAATTTGCACCAAATTATGGCAATTTTTGACAAATTTACATGGATTTTTGCCAGTATTTGACAAATTTCCACGGATTTTTGACAATATTTGACAAATTCCAGACAAATTTCAGACAGATTTCAATTAATTTTAGAAATTTTATGAGAAATTTCAGCAAATGTTTGAGGATTGAGGAAATCTTCTGAAATTTGTCAAATATAGGCAAAAATCTTCTGAAATTTGTCAAATACAGGCAAAAATCTGCTGAAATTTGTCAAAAATTGCCCAAATTCCGTGCAAGTTTTGCAAGTTTTGCGCGCATCAAATCGTATGCGCGCCTATACTATTGCACGAGCGCATTGACGCGTGATGAACACCGACCACGTTTACGAAGTGAATTCGAGCTACAAAAGTATCGAGTCGCCATTCTATGATGGAAAAAAAAAATTAAGTGTAAACAAACAAAATAAAAACTTTAATATACAAGAAACGTACAATTCCACTCAACTTTGTTTCAAATTTTATTTATTGGATCATTGAAAATAAACAGTAGTGTTGTGCACTGTACGCTTAAGTGTATACCGGCGATGCGTTGTTTTGTGGTGGGGATTTGCCTCGATAATTGATCTTTTCTCTTTGTTTGCAATATTTTTTTGGCCTTTTTTGTTGATTTTTCGGTTTGAAATTGTTTTTTTCCGGTGTAATTTAAGTGGTGGAAGGTTGTTGGCGTGTGTTGAGGGTAATTTTGGCGGTTTTTGGGTCGGGATTAGTGTTTTCTGCGATTTTTTATCGGTATTTGGGGTTTGATGCAGCGGATAGCGCATGCGAATCGCCGTCGACCGTAGCATTAGCAATTGCAACCTGCCGCGCTATGCCACACAATGTGCCGCCGCGATAGGCCATCGAATCCGAATGTGTGTGATGCGAAACGCGAGTACGCGCGCGGAGAACGCGCGGCAATGCTAGCAACAGGAGCGCAACTGCCCAAGAAATTGCTCAACAATAAAAGGCACGTGGAAGCACGTGCCTGAAACAATAGGCACTTCAAATAAAGTTATTGTTAAAAAACGGGCTTGAAAACCAACAATTACACAATAATTAAGGGGCAAGAAATGAACTTTGCTGCAATGCAAAGTTCTCAAAATACAGAGAAATGAAAGTTACACTTGTATAAAGAATTGACAATGTTTGAAACCAATAAAAACTACAAAAACACACTTGTAAAAAACCCAAAACAACCCCCAGAATGAACTATTTGACTCAAATTAACCCTAAAGCAGTCTTGGAGGTCGTGCAGACGACAGAGTCGGATCGGAAAGTTGCTAAAACCTGACGCCAAAACTAGCAATAGGACAGCTAGTTAGAAAACAGCTTTTTCATCAATCATGAACGCTGAAAACCTCACCCAGGGGTAGAAAATGATGGAGAGAACGTTTTCGCCATCTAAAACGGTCTAAAACGGGTCTAAAATGCCTAAACCGGCGCCTGGAACGTGGCGCAGTTGTTGGGTCAAATATTGTCAAAAATCAGTGGAAATTTGTCAAATACTGGCAAAAATCTGCTAAAATTTGTCAAAAATTGCCAAGTTTTGGCGCAAGTTACGTGAGGTTTGCGCGCATCCAACTATGACGAAAAATCCACGCGTGTGCACGCGCGATTTACTGGCGCGTTGGAAGCGTTAAAATAAATTTTTCCAATATCTAACACAATTTGCACCAAATTATGGCAATTTTTGACAAATTTACATGGATTTTTGCCAGTATTTGACAAATTTCCACGGATTTTTGACAATATTTGACACATTCAAGACAAATTTCAGACAGATTTCAATTAATTTTAGAAAATGTTTGAGAAATATCAGCAAATGTTTGAGGATTGAGGAAATCTGCTGAAATTTGTCAAATATAGACAAAAATCTGCTGAAATTTGTAAAAAATTGCCCAAATTCGGTGCAAGTTTTGCAAGTTTGCAAACAGCAACAAGAATGATGTATTTAATAATTGTTTTTGCATTAGATATGTGTTTAATTCGTTTTACCTCGGTTTGTACGGTTCTTGCGCGTAGTGCGCACGTTCAACACGCGGCCACGCGCGTACATCGCGCGTGTTGCGAGCAGGACGCAACAAAAGTTTGAGAGACTCGCATTTTACCAAGTCCCCAACTTATTTTACAGTTTTAGTTTAGCTTACCAACTCGCTTGGTAATTTCTGGATCCTGTTTAAGTGTTTCGTCGGGTTTTGAGCCCATAAACCCGTCTTTTTCCTTGGTAAGCGATTGCGTCGTCTGCTCAGAGCAACTGGCTTTAAGCGGAGATCGCTTACACGAGTCTGGAATGAGCGCTTATCACCGCATTCGGCTCCAGTCTTCGTTTCTCGTTGAAAGTTAGCTTGTTGATTCGGGTTTTGGGCGACATTGACTAAAAAGACCTCGGAGAATCGTTCCCACCACTCGGTTTAGTCGTTTTCGAGACCCACGACCTCGAAAACGAAGTTAGAAGTGGCTCAAGGCCACTAGCGTGTCTGGCAGATAGCCATTTTGGTGATTTACGGGCGTCGGGCCCTTGTTCTTTGTTTCCCGCCTTTGCTCCTTTGTTTTTATTTGGTATTCAAGGTTCCTAAGCCTACAGTAGATTGGGATTAAATTCCCATGAAGATTTATTAAGTATTCATTGGTAAAAACGAATATTTCCGCCGGCGCGTTTCTCTCATAGGTTTCGGTTCGCTCGAATCTCATTTTCGAGCGACCCAGCGAATGCGCCAAGTTACAGGCGCCAGCTTAGCAGTTTTAGACTCGTTTTCGACCGTTCTAGTGTCAAAAAACGCGTAGAGCACGTTTTGCGACCTTTGGAAGTGCTTTTCCGACACCTAAGTGGTCGGAAAGGTGCTCTTCTGAGTTAAGACTCCTTTTGGCATTTTAGCGTCAGCATAAGAAATTCCTCAAACTTTTATTGAAATCTCTCAAAAATTTCTAAAATTAATTGAAATTTGTCTGAAAATTGTCAAATATTGGCAAAAATCTGCAGAAATTTGTCAAATACGCGATCGCATTGCGACAGAAAGTCGTTTACGACTCCAATACGCACCCGTGCGTGTTTGTATCGCAACACGAAACTCAAACGCGCCACCGCGTTGCAAGACAACCAAATTTACAAACGCAAACGCGCATTTGAGACAAAAACGAGTTTATTTTATTCACTCTCGCTTGATCCCCCTTCATCGCGCCTCGTTGCTCCTGTGAAAAAAATATATGAGAATGCACAGAAATGAACCTTCCAATACTTACATGAAAATTGGCAACCTTGACACAAAACAGTCTATCGACACTCCCAACACCACCCCGGACATTTTTCGGAAGAGTATGGTCCACCCGGAATTCCCAGAATAGTCACCCCCGAAATGCGGATTTCGCGGAAGCCAATCCGCGAAAAGGTTAAATTCCCATTTTCGAACGGGGTTCGGACAGTAGAAGAGGCGTGAGTCGTCCTCTCCGCAGTCGGTCTCGTCTTCGGGGTCTGAAGCTGGGGCTCGTGAGAGGGCGTCTGCCACGACGTTGAATTTTCCGGGTCGGTATTCAATGATTAAGTCACAAGCCATTAATTCTAGCTGCCAGCGAGCCATTCTTCCGGACGGTTCCTTCAACGCCATTAACCATTTTAGGGCTTCGTGGTCGGTTTGTACGTTGAACTTGGTAAATTCCAGGTATGGTCTGAATTTTCGGATTGCCCAGACAACGGCTAGACATTCTAACTCTGTCGCATTATAATTCTTTTCGGCTGCTTGTAATTTCCGGCTGATGAACATCGTCGGGACCTCTAATTCTACTCCGTCGATGTCATGCCTTTGAAGCAACGCAGCACCTAGGCCAATTCGACTGGCGTCGGTGTGAAGAGTGAATTCTCGATTAAGATCTGGTAGGGGAATCCGTTTTACATCGATCAACATTTGTTTTATTTTGTTAAACGATGTTTCGCAGTGGTCAGTCCACTCGAAATCTTTATCATTGCGTAACAGATCTGTGATGGGCGCCGCGACGTCTGCCAAATTTGGGAGCATCCGATTGAAGAAATTCACCATGCCCATGAAACGTTGGACTCCTTTTACATCTTCCGGGGCGGGGAACTGGCTAATGGCCTGGGTCTTTTTCGGGTCGATGGATATGCCACCTGTTCCGACTGTGTAACCCAGGAATGCCAATTCTTTGCGGCAAAATTTACTTTTCCCTGGATGGATGTTTAGTCCGGCTTTTGTGAGTCGCTCCATGACGTCATTCACATGCATCAAGTGGTCTGTAAAGGTCTGAGAGACTATTACTATGTCGTCAAGATAAGCCCATGCGTATTTGTGTAAGGCATCGCCGAGAACTTTTTCTATTAATTTTTGAAAGGTGGCGGGTGCGTTTACTAACCCGAAGGGCATTACATTAAACATCAGTCGACCCTGTGGTGCCCAAAAAGCTGTTTTCTCCTTATCCTCTTCCCGCAATTCAACCTGCCAGTAACCCTTGGACAAGTCCATGGTCGTGACCCAGTTAAATGGGGCGAGTTCTCGTAAAATTGCTTCTATTGATGGCATTTGGATGGGGTCAATGACGGTTATGGCGTTTAAAGGTCTATAATCGATGCAGAGGCGCGGTTCGGAGCCTGGTCGCATGACGAGGACAATCCTCATTCCATACTCTCCGATGGCGTGCGACACGATCCCTTTTTCGAGCAACTCATTGCACATTGTTCTTACGATGTGTCTCTTCTGGGGATTCATAGTCTTAAAAGGCACTCGTACCGGTTTGCCCGTAACCAATTCGATCTCGTGCATTACGTAACTTGTCTTCCCTGGATCCTTATTTAAGTTCTTCGAGTGCTTCTTGAGCATTTCCTCGAGGAGTTTCGTTTGTTCTTCTCCAAGATTGGCGTCTACTGCCAGATTATGTATTAAATTCTCCTCCTGGAGGATAGTATTAAATGATTTAAAATTATAGTCTTGGATGAACTTTTTAATTTCGCCTCCTCCCCATTCCTCGTCGTCCTTAGCTTTGTCTAGGAGTTCCGAAGGTATTATGGGTAGTCGTGGGTCCTCGTGGTTGTCGATGTAATTCCACGAACGTGTGACTGGGTTGGGCTGGATGTTCATCCGTTCCATCAAATCCATTCCTATCAGCAGGATTGTGTCTCGGGTTGGTAACACGATGAAGAAATGCTTAATCGTGCCTCCTTCCCATACGAAATCGGTTGATAACGTCCCCACTGCTCTAACTTCTCCCGCTGCCGTAAGAACTCGAATATTCTCGTTCATTCCCCGTAATTTTTTCTGTATTTTTTCTTCGAGTGATTCGAATAAGTCGGTGGAGATAAACGACTGATCCGCTCCCGAGTCGAGTAGTCCCATTAACACCTTTTTGCCGAAAGAGACCGGTATTTTAGCCAGTACGCTCTTCGCTTCTGTTGATAGGTTGCAACGAAGTATTCGCTTTTTAAGAGGATTGGCCCCTTGGTCAAGCGGTAAAGTCATGAAAGCGTTGGCTATGCCGTCTTCGTCTCTAATTTCGAATTTCCGTTTTTTGGTTGGAGTTGTGACTTCCTCGTTGGCAGCTTCCTCGAAAAATTCCAACAATTTTTTCATTTCTTTAATTTGTTTTTCCACTAGTGTAAGGTCCATCGTTTTTGAAGTTATCGCGAGCGGATGTGGAATTATTTTTGTTCCGCCCGCGAGTTCCAGTTTTTTGACATACTGTCGAATTTGGCGGTGAGTTCCTTCAAGACTTTTTCTTGCTCCTTAGCGAGCAATCTCACTAGCTCTTCTCTCTCTGCGGCCTTGTCGTCGGCTTTTTTCTTTGCCAATTTCGGGCAGGTCTGATGCCAGTGGCCGTCCTCGTTGCAGAAATTACAAGGGCTTTTCTTCTTTCCCTCCCGCACAAAAGGTTTTTTGGGGTAGTCTTTCTTCTCAGAAGTCGCCTCTGTTTTCGGGTTGTGATGCTCCGATTTTCTGGACTTCATCTGAGGTCGGTAGCTGGGTGCCAGTTCCTTCCCCATGTTTGCATGTACAACCTCGTTGATACCTTCGTCGACCTCATCGCTTTCCGAGAATTGCTCAGAATCTTCGCTTATTTCGTCTTCCGACTTTTCCTCGGCGGCGTTAGTTTGCGTGCGATAGGCCTTATTTGGAGGTGGTAACGGGTTGGAAGCTTGTTGGTTTTTCTTTGAGGGGAGTGGCTCTATACTTCCGTTTAGATAATTTCGCGATTGGAGCAGCTTAGTGGAGTCTATGCTGCGTTCCTGTATTCGTTGCTGTCGAGCCACTCCTAGAGCTCGTTCTTCTTTTGTCAGATTTTCGTTATACCGAGCATTTACTTCGGTGTGTTTTTTCTCGACGAAAGCGAGGATGGCTTTGAAATTATCCCCTTTAGGAGCGTTCATTTCTCGTAGGACTTTGGTTGCGGTTTCGTTTAGTCCTTGTTCGAAGAGAGCTTTCTGAGCGTGTTGGTCAAATGGTTTGTCCATTTCACGGAACAGGCTGTCGGCTCGTTGTACGTACTCCCTCAGAGTTTCCCCGGGAGCTTGCTTCATAGAGCTTACTCTTTTCTGGATTTCTTGGCTCGTCTCGCCATATTGATTGTGGAACTTTATGACGAAGTCTTCCCAGTTTCGGGGTTGGACATCAGCGTACCAGTTTCGGGCCCGGTTTATCAGCATTTCTGGTATTCCGCGTGCAACCATTTCGTCGGGTTCCGCTCCTAAACGATTAATCGTCAGGGCGACTTCGTCCAAAAACAAGTTGCCAGCGTTCCAGGATCCGTCGAACTTAATTAGTCTCAGGGTCGTCCACTTGATGTTGTTATCCTTGCGAGAATACAGCCATCGGTCCGCGGAGTAACGTTTCAACAATCCTTCGCTTCGATCGTCTTCCTCGGTCTCTTGGCCACGGCTCTGTTGAAGTTTTTGGTCCATGGCTTGAAGGAGTTCGTCTTTCATCGTCCGTAGTTGGTTGCTTAGCGAGTCAGTCTCACTAGGCAGCGGTGATGATCGTGGATTGTCGGAAGGGAGGCTTGGGTAATGCGTACCGTTGCCTGTCAGTCCGAATTGATTGTGTTGGAACGACGTTTGTCCTGATGATCCCGCGGCGTTCGGATTATTCGTGAGGTCTTGCGCTACCGTTGAGTTATCGGGGTTCGATTTTTCCGGAGCGGAGGTTCGGCTCAACTTTGTTCCGGGCGGTATCAGATCGCCCAGTCGGGTCCCCGTGAGGCCTTCGTTCGTTTTTTTGATAAAAACATAGGAGTCTCTTCCAGCATATGCTTCGGCGGCGTGCTTCTTTTCGAGGTGATTTTTAACTGCGTTAATCTCCTCGAGCGTCGGCATGGCCAGTTTATTTCGACCTGCTTCGTTGCGTATCTGGTTCTTCTGATTTATACATCTGATTAGTTCGGCGTTAGGGTCGCCTGGGTTGGTATTACTGGTTTGGCCAGTTTTCATTGCAAATGAGTTTTTTATTGCCCATGATTGCGCGCCCTGATTATTCCTCCTATCCTGTATAAACGCCTCGTATAGTTCTCCTTTGACTTCGTCCGATTCGTTCAAGATGCTATCTAGTCCGTTGACTCGGATACTGCCGTGAGATGCTTGAGAGTCGATACTTTCACTGTCTGACGTTGCTTCGCCGCCGGTCTCGGACTGCTGTCGATCCGCTCCGACCCGACGTCGTTTCTCCCCGCGTCTGGCCGTGTTTTCTGCCGATCTTTTTTCAGTCCTCTGATTTACCAGGTCGATTACTCGGCTTAGTTCTGCGTAAGGATCCTTGTCCTGATCGATCTCGATGCCGTGTGCGCAGGCCACTCGAGTTACTTCTATTGCTTTGGCTACCAGCTCCTTAGCTGTGTGAGACCGTTCTGGGGAGCTCTGTACGGAGTTTGGCTCCGAATGCTGGCTTAACCCGTTGCTTGGTGGCCGGATCTGGTAGTCCTTTGCCATTTCTCGTTCGATTATTTTTTGCTTCGCGAGCAATTCTCGAGCCAGCTCGCGCTCCATTGCCATTTGCTTTTCTTGGCTTTCACGGGCGGCCGCCATCTGCTTAGCTTGACGTTCTTGTGCCAAGCTCTGTTCCATGGCAGCTAATTTCTCGCGATGCTCTCTGGCTAAATCTTCCATCAATTCGTTTTTCTTCTTTTCCAACGCGGCTGTTCTCGCTTGGTCGGCTCGGGTAGCCTCGTTGATAATTGCGGCGCCTGTACTTGCCGCTTTATTTAGAAGAGTCATTAGATCCATTTCACTGGGATCCTTTTCGACTGGTCTGGGGCTTTTCAATCCGAATCGAGGGTTTTCGAACGATTTATTTAGTCTGTTTTCTTCGTGAGAGCTTCCTGATCCTTCGAATTCGCCTCCCGTGAACGGAAGTTGTCTTGCAAGGGGAAGGCCTTCACTTGATGATTCCGTTGAAACTTCAGTCGAGTTAGTCTCGACTTCTGGTTCCACGTGGTTCGCTTCTTCCGCTTTTTGGCGTTCGATTTCTTCGGCTTCCTTTCTCTCTTTTTCGTCGTTACGCCTTTTTCTGTCTTCTGCGGTAGTTTTCGTCATTTTCTTGCGATATAATGATCGGTCGAAAGATCCCGGTTATTATTTAAAGTTTTGTCGTAAGGTTAGCAAATTCTATCCCGGACAGACCCCCACGTGTCGTGATTCGACTTTGTGGTTAAAGATAATAAATAATACACTCGGGAATACAATATACTTCAAATACTGCTTTATTAAAACACGCTTACTAATACAAATATAAGTTAAGATGTTTCCTGTGGTGGTCCTCGGATTCGGCTGCGAATACGAGTTGCCGCTAAACAATGGCGGATCCAATTGTTTAGTCCTACGCGTGGTCTGTGTTTGTTGTCTAGGGTATTTCCACGTGTTATTATGAACACGCGAGAATTCGCTTTCTCGTGCGAATTAAACGAATATCGTTCGGATATTTATTCTAGCGTAGTTTGGCTACGCTAAATAAATGTGGCTGTTGTACAGTTGAATGGTCAGCGGGCACCGGTCCTCGATCAATCCGTGAAACGGCCTGAAAGGTGAGGTAAATGGTGCTCTTGCTGAGATTGGTAACTGTAGTGTCGTTTCCGGTCAAGCGTTGGCGTTATATATTAACCGGAAATGACGTCATATGCAAATCATTGTGATTATGCAGGCTCGCAGAAACGAGAGACTAGCCAGTCTAGTCACCGTTCCTGGCGCACTCTAGTGTCAAGAATTAATAATGAGATAATTACCACTAATTATATCTTCTGGTGATGCCGAATCACCACAAGCGGTTTTGGCCACATCCAAATGCCTTTCGTGTCGGGTTCGGCTCCTTGGCGCCAGTGAAATCTGTCCAACGGCAAATTCTGATCCACATTGAGCCAGTTGGGATTGCACTTGTGTCGAAAGTAGCGAATGAAGAAACTGAGCAGAAAAGACTTGCCTTTGCGAAACGGTCCTGCAATACTCACAATGGCAACTTTCATATTTTCCACTTCTTGACAACATAAAATGCTTTTCAACACATCAGTTTTCAGGTCAATCTTTCCCGTCTTTTTGTCGATTGATACTATCTGTTTGTCAAGTCTTGGTTTTTCTACGGCGTTCCCTTGCTCTTTGGAATCCCCACTGGTACCAAATGCTGAGTTTTGGTCAGCTGCCGTTTTTGTTGTTATAAAATTTGGCACTAATCGAGAGTAAAACGCCATTCTTCTACCGTCTTGGCAAAACGAATGCTAGATTTAGTTATCAGATGCAGATAATTGGAGCTTTCCATTCTCTAGACGGGTGCCAACATGTTGAAGGTCACATGAGGAGAAACAAATTCTTGGAACTGATAATGAAATGTTTGTTTAGTAATTTAAAGTTTAGAGTTAAAAAAAGCAGAAAGGAAGTCAGTCACTTTGCGGCAATGAGGCGTTGAGAGAAAATAGACTTGATCAGTACAGTTTGTGATGTAATATTTGAAACAAGTAAATATAAAAAACCAAGTTTTTGAAAAAGGCTTTTATATTGGTGTTCAAATCGCCGCCAGAGTGCCCTACTATCGCAGATTGTTTCGTGATTGCCGTGATCGTGCCAAAAAACCTTCAACAAAGTACTTTTTCTAGACAATATTAAAAAACAAAATATATGGGCAGATAGGAATTTTCATTTCAACCAGATTTAGCCTGGTTTCAGAATTTTTAGAACGTTTTTTGGTATCGAAAACATCAAAATCCGTATCGGGCGAACATTTTGGCATCCATTAAAGGACACGGGTTCCGCCAGGTAGCGCTGCGGTTTGAAAAGTTACTTTTTAGGTCACGTGACCGGACGTTGAACCACACACACACACACACACACACACACACACAACGTTCAAGTCAAGTTAAATAAAACCTTTAAAAAAATAAGAATTGTAATATTGTGAAATTTCTTTTAAAAAATAATGTTTTGCCCATGAAGAAATGAATAAAATCAAAATGGTCTTGGAATTTCTGCATTTTTTCAATTTAGGAAAGTTGATGAATTCACCACGAGATTTCGTCGCGATGCACTAAAGCGCCAAATTCAAAAATTGTCATCAACCTAAAAATCTCGCAAAAACATTGAACATCGTTGTTATTAATACACCACACGCATCATATAAGATGGTATTCATACATTTAAATGGGTTGTTTTGCGTCCCAAATGAACTATACACATTTCCCACCATAATCGTAAATCTCACACCTAAAGCCTGAACAACACTCATCCTTCGTTTTGCAATTTGCTCGAAATCTGCCACATCCACTGACACCGGCAATACTTTTTTTTAAAGAAATAAAAAAATGAATAAAACAGAAATTATGAATTAATTTTATCGATAATGTTATTCAAATTGATTGATTTTAACCTACAATTCAGTGACTGCCAAAACGAGGAATAGAAAACCCAAACGGATATACAAATCTCTTTTCATTGTGAAAATATTCATCAAATATGCACGACAATAAATGACTACTTTGCTTCGCTACTGTCTGAAAATTAGCGGATGTTTTTATACTTATGTTTAAGTACCTACACTAAACATCATCGTTAACTAATTAAATAATCGTCTCCTTGAATTGGAAATTATATTAGCGTTAAGAATACCTAATAAAACCCAAGGTTAGTTTAAATGAATATTTATACAGTACCGGTATCATAAACGTGGATTAATGTTGCATTACCGGTATTAGTTATTATTAATTTGATGAAGACAAAAACCGATATTAGGTGTACTTTTAAATTTAATGAGTGCAGTTTGTGATGAACTTGCAAAATAAAAACAAAATTATCTCTGTGTTGCATTATTGCATTTGGGAAAGTTGCATCATTTACCACCAGATCTCACAGCAGTCTGCTAAAGCGCCGAATTCAAAAATCACCATCTTAAAATACATCCGTTTGACACTGAAGAAACCTAAACATCTTCGTTTTATATCGTTTTATATCGTTATATCGTTTTACCCAGATAGATTGCGTCCTGCAACTATTTTTAACCGTTCATCAAAAAATTTTTGAAAATTGTTATTACTTTTTCTTTTTTAGTGCAAAAAAATTGACACCGTTGTTATTTATACACCATCACACGTGATGGTATAATTTATTTTAATTTGTATTCATACATTTAAATCACATTTTTTCATCCGAAATGAGCTACTAGTACTTCTTTACGCATTTACTGTCTTCATTGGAACAGTCAAACTTGCTGCAACAAGGTTCGACCGCATCGCAATATTGGTTCAAAATCTTACATTCCTTAGCAGCGGTAACACTTTTAAAAGATAAACAGAAAAATCAAGAAAATGACAAATAAAATCAAGAAAATCAAGAAATGAAGAATAAATTTGATAGATTAGATTTTAACCTACAATTCAGTTAGTGCCAAAACGAGGAATAAAAAAGCACAAACGAATACACAAGGATCCTTTCATTTTCAGAGTAAAATATAGATGAACTATGCACAACAATAATTTTGTTGATATATTCAACTTATAATCCACATGTATATTTACAATGTATAACCAATATATTTTAAATATATTATAACCTAGATATATTTTGCATCACATATACCATGCTGCCTCGAATAAACGCCGAGGATTTTATTAATTTTTGGGGCGGCGCGCTGTGCAATAAACGCTGCTGATCCCCTGGCTTTTAAACGAGTCCCGGCGC
This sequence comes from Strigamia acuminata, assembly GCA_949358305.1. Classification (NCBI taxonomy): domain Eukaryota; kingdom Metazoa; phylum Arthropoda; class Chilopoda; order Geophilomorpha; family Linotaeniidae; genus Strigamia; species Strigamia acuminata. The sequence goes on along the minus strand of OX442320.1, from coordinate 2,419,231 downwards.
CGATTTGAACCCGGCGTTTATTCGAGGCATATGGTTTCTCTAAGGGTATTTACCGGCATCAAAAACCGGTATTTTTAAAGGCTTTTATTTAACTTGACTTGCATGTTTGTGTGTGTGTGGGGTTCGACTTCCGGTACTTCCGGTACTTCCGGTACTTCCGGTTTAAAAAATTACAAACCGCAGCGCCACCTGGCGGAACCCGTGTCCTTTAATGGATGCCAAAATGTTCGCCCGATACGGATTTTGATGTTTTCGATACCAAAATACGTTCTAAAAATTCTGAAACCAGGCTAAATCTGGTTGAAATGAAAATTCCTATCTGGCCATATAATTTGTTTTTTAATATTGTCTACAAAAAGTACTTTGTTGAAGATTTTTTTAACACGATCACGGCAATCACGAAACAATCTGCGGTAGTAGCGCACTCTGGCGGCGGTTTGAAGCACCAATATAAAAGCCTTTTTCAAAAACTTGGTTTTTTATGTTTACTTGTTACAGATTAAAATGGTTTTCAACACTTCTGTTTTCAAGTTTTTTAAAACGAGAATCGAATACCAAATACCGTCTTTAGTACGGTATTGGTACCGATTTTTATTGGGAGAAAAATATGGACAACACTGCCGAAATATTTCATTTTAGGGATGGAAATTGTCAGTTTCAATTAATTATTATTATTGTTTTTATATTTTTTGAGTAAAAATTCGGTCCAATAGAATTTGTAATATTTTTAGGAATGTGAGAGGCACACATTTGAGTGGTTTAAATTTATTTACAAAATAACTTCTCTACTCTATTATTATTATTTATTATTATTATTATTATTGTTATTACCATTTACTTGTATCGCCTTCATTGACACACGCAAACCCGCCGCAGCAAAGTTCGTTCGCATCGCAATATTGGTTTAAATTTTTACATTCACTAGCAGCGGCAACACTTTGAAAAAATAAACAGAAAAATGAATAAAATGACAAATTAATCAATAAAATCAAGAAATAAAAAATAAATTTGATAGATTTGATTTTAACCCACAATTCAGTTGGTGCCAAAACAAAGAATAAAAAACACAAACGGATACACAAGAATCTTTTCTTTATCAGAGTGAAATATAGATGAACTATGCACGACAATAATTTTGTTGATAATTGTGGAGTTTTTCGGGTTTTGAGAACGAGAGAGTGTGTATATTATACTGTGTATATTATAACCTACAAATAGATATGTTTTGCATCACATATACCATACTGCCTCGAATAGACGCCGGGAAGTTTATTAATTTTCGGGGCGGCGCGCTGTGCAACAAACGCCGCTGACCTCCAGAGCGTTCACACGAGTCCCGGCGTCTATTTGAACCTGGCTTTTATTCGAGGCAGTTCTAGGGTTTCTCTACCGGCATCAAAAACCGGTATTTTTAAAACGAAAACCGAATACCAAATGCCGTCTTTAGTACAGTATTGGTACCGATTTTTGAGAAACCCTAGGCAGTACGGTATGTCCATAATATATCAAATATACAAATACATTTTATATGTGATTTCAATACATTTCAGATAAATTTCAATTAGTTGGAGAAAATATTCTTGATGTATTCTGTATATATTATGCATATATGGTATTTATTTAATGTATAATAGATACATTTGAAATAACTAAAAAAGGGGCCACTTTTAGAATATATATTCCACATATGTGCAACTTGTATTAAAATACATTTTAAACATATATGGTAAATAAATTACTTTTTCGTGGGTAAATGATCAGAAAACAAAATCTACTTTTCAACTTATGTCTGTACTTACAAGTATGGAGCAGCTAATATGAAGACACACAGCATTAGGAGAGCAGTTGCTTTCATTTTCAGAGTTGAATTTTGAAAGTTGATAGAGAGTACGTCAGTTGTCTCTTCAGTGTTGCTTCGTTTCTCAAGTTGCCTTATATGCAATTTTAGCCCACTTTACGAATAATACGTGCTTAATTAGTTATTGCTTTGTACAGATGTTTATAATAAAAATTGTAAAGAACTAATTAACTACAGCAAATAATGCAATTAAGTGTGGAATTTTCTTCTAATTTTACTTCAAACAAAAACAAATATATATTTTTTATATATAATTTTGTGTATATAATTTTATATGTAATTTTATATACACGGTCTTTCGTTTAAGACGTTACAGTCAATTTCCAGAATAAGTACATGCTTTTTCAAAAAACCAAGCAGACTAGCCTATAGCAAAGTAGGGATGACGAATCCAATAGTGTAATCAAATTTTATGGCAGACATGCAACAATGCACTTTTCTTTTGCTAACTCGTTAGCAGGTCGAGATAGAGCAAAATTTTCAATTACAAAGTTGTAGAACAGCATCAAATTAGTACTATCCAACTTATCTTAGTCATCTTAGGGGCCGTCCATAAATTACGTAACGCTAATTTTACGATTTTTAGACCCCCTCCCCCCCTTGTAGCAAGATCGTAACAAATCCACAAACCCCTCCTAGAATATTAATATTACGTAACAAAACTCACTACTCCTCCCCAAAAAAAAAAAATTTGATACAAGCTTATACTACAAAATTTTACACAAATTTAAAATTTTTTTACAAAAATTTCAAAAAAATTTCAAAAATTTTCACAAAAATTTAAAAAAAATTTCAAAAAATTTCAAAAAATTTCAAAAAATTTCAAAAAATTTCAAAAAATTTCAAAAAATTTCAAAAATGTTAAAATAAATTTTGTTATGTAACATTATTAAGATCCCCCCCCCCTCCCCGTCGTAACAACCCGTAACAAAATTTGAAACCCCCTCTCCCCCCTCCAGGCGTTACGTAATTTATGGACGGCCCCTTAAGTTAAATTTTTTCATTTTAAAAAGAAAAGAAATCAGCTGAAATAAAGCCAGCCATTGTGGCAAAAATTAAATTTCTACTGCAAAAGTACTAAATTTCTTCAATAAATGTATTCAAATTTGCATTATTATGCAGGTAAAGAAGAAAAACCACTGTATTTTTTTAATTTTAATTATTTTATTTTCTAAGAATAAAAAATTTCAATTTTGCTGATTTGTTTTCCTTCTTTTTAAAAAAGAAACAGTTAACTTAAGATGACTAAGATAAGTTGTTAGAAAACGTACATATGTTGAGAAACTTGAACAGCATTTGGTTTTTGTTTGTTTTGTTTTTGTTTGAGTAGTCCACACTCACAGTCGCCGCAATTGTCCTTACTCTCACCGCACTCGTTTTTGCCGTCGCCGCGCTTGTATTCGCCTTTTCATTTGTCCTTTGCCTCTTGCCTTTGATTTAATTTCTAATTTCAATTCGATTCGTCTTCAACTGAAAAGTTGTTTATATTTGTTGTGTTTACAATTTTCGTCTTCTTTATCACACCAAATACAAATAATGCAATGCAAAAATAATACAGTACAAGATGAGATGACGAAAAATGGCCAAATAATGCAAAAATAAGAGAGCACAAAATTTGTTCTGTATTATTTTTGTTTACTCATTTTCTCATTAAAAATTGGCTAAAAAGGGCCATTTTCGAAGAAAACTTTACGTTGCTAGATCGTTTTTGGTACCAGGAATACCGATTTCCCAGGAATACCGGCCATTTTGGTACCGGGAACCGGGAACCGGTAAAGGGCGGGAAAACAGAAACCCTATTTGGTATGTCTTTCCATATTGGCCGCAGCTGTTAGCCCTGAGGTAATTAATTACTCAAACAAAAACAAATACAGTATATACCGGTACATGTATATTATATATATTATTTTATATAATTAAATATTATTTTTTATATATAATATATAAAATATATGATAAAGCAATTAAGTTTGTAAAAAAATTCATCCGTTCATTCATTTTTTTTTCTTCATTAATTACTCAAACAAAAACAAAACAAACAAAAACCAAAAGCTGTTCAAGTTTCTCAACATACGTATGGGGCCGTCCATAAATTACGTAACGCCTTAAGGGGGGGAGGGGGTTTCGAATTTTGTTACGGGTTGTTACGATGGGGGAGGAGGGGGGTTCGCATTAATGTTACGTAACTTATTTTCTTTTGTAATTTTGAAATTCTGAAATTTTGAAATTTTTATATTTTTGAGTTATTATTCTTTTTTTTTGTATAAAATTGTATAAATAGTCATTATTAAAAAAAAATTGTATTTATATTTAGTGTAACGTATCAAAATGGGGGGGGGGTGGTTAGTTTCGTTACGTAATATTCTAGGGGGGGTATATGGATTTGTTCCGACTTACGACCTTGTTACAGGGGAGGTGGGAGGGGGTCTAAAAGTCCAAAAATTAGCGTTACGTAATTTATGGACGGCCCCTATGTACGTTTTCTAACATTCCTCTTTTTAAAGGCTTTTATTTAACTTGATTTGAACGTTTTTTTGTTTGTGTGTTTTAACTTCCGGTTTATTTGGAATTTGGAAAATAATAAACTAAAAATTTAATCGTAAGATTGGAAAGTAGACTTTTCTGGTGGAGTTTTTGGTCTACTTTCCAATTAATATGATAAAATTAATTTTATATGTAATCAAAAGGGAGAAAATGCTGATTTACGGCAAAATGTAATCAAACCGGAGCGCCACCTGGCGGAACCCGTGTCCTTTAATGGATGTCAAAATGTTCGCCCGAAACAATGTAATCTCGGCTGAACGAAGTGAAGCGGAGCGAACGAGTGAAAGCCGATAGCATTCACTCGTGTAATTGGAGGTTTAACAGGAGATGGCGCTACTAGTCGGGTTACGTCAGTCTTAAAAGCTATCCTGGAAAAAAGGAAGTGAAGGACAAAATGGAGTCGACGAAATCAACGGTGTTGACGGTAAGCGTGATTTTCGTTCATTTTTAAACATTTAGAACGCTAGGTAGTGATTGAAAACGAATTAGTTTGTGTTAGATGGAGCTTAGATAATTTAGTTGTGACAAGGGAGGTCGGTGGGTCCTGTTAAACCTCCAATTACACGAGTGAATGCTATCGGCTTTCACTCGTTCGCTCCGCTTCACTTCGTTCAGCCGAGATTACATTCACTCTTTGTAATCTCCGGCTAAACAGGAGACTTGAAAGGTAACTTTTTTCCATAGGATAAAAATAAAAATGTTTTGGAAAAACCAAATTTAACAATTTTTCAGTTTAATCATTTTTTATTATGAATTTATTTTGGAATTGGTCTGTTTAGGACTGATTCCTGAAAAGCATTGTGGTTGACAATTGTTTTGTTGTAGAACCTCGCGAATGTTTGTTCGGAGGTCCAACCGGCAACACCTAATATTTGTTGTACCGGAATAACACTGGCGGCTGCGCTGGTGGCCGCAGCTCGCGTCGAATGAGCACCAAACTCTTGACCGACGCCGATCTTTTTTAAAAAATCCTTAATCCATCGTCGCACAGTATCTTTGGTAGGTGCGGCATGGGGTGGTTGTAATTTTAAGAACAAACCATCGTCCTTGCGTAACGGATTTGTTTTGGCCAAAAAATCCATCAGGGCCTTGAAAGGGCAGATGGCCCGTTCTTGCAAATAAGGGGCCACTCGAAATACAGTATGGTGTCCAACACGAGAATGCTTGTGTAAAGTTTTCGGGTTGAAAATGACCGCGTCAGTTGAGACTGTCATCTCCGAAATTTTAAAACTTTGCAGTGAGCTGACCCTGGCAGCAGTTGTTAAAGCCAGCAGCATGAGCAGCTTTTCTTGGAGTTGTCTCCAATCGAGATCATCATGCGGCCAGAGTTTTCGCAGGGCGTTCAGAGCTAGGCCCACGTCCCAAGTGGCCACATAACGTGGTAAGTTCGGCCTTAAATTATTAACTCCTTTTAGAATTCGGGCGATACGATCATCAGCTCTAATTGACGGGTCAATGAAGCCTGCGGCGGTGATGGCCGCTAAACTTCCCGAAATGGAGGAGTGTGACAAGCCTTCATTGAATCTTGAGGCGATGAAATTTGCGGTATTGACGAGCGTTAAACGATAGTTTGGGTCAAGACTGGGAGGGAGTGGATTGGAATAAGGTGACCCTTCACCAGAAAATTCCGTCCACCTCTTAATTCCCGCCGTGTACGTTCTGACAGTTGTCGATCTCCACCCGGCCGAGTACAAGTTGGCAGCGTCCGGCGAAAAGCCTCCTGCGATGAGGTCACTCCACTGACTTTGCAGCCAAGGAGCTGCAGGGCCTGGAGAGGAAACTGGGCCTCTGGTTGATGAACCAACATCAGATGTTCTGGGGCCGGAAAGGACACTGGTACTGCGACCAGGCAGTCCAACAGTGGTACAAACCACGCTTGTGAGGTCCATTTTGGTACTACTAGAAGTACCGTGGCTTGATCCTGGCGGATTTTTTGTAAAATCCTAGAAATTAAACAAAAAGGAGGAAAGGCGTAAGCAAAAGTTTCTTTCCAAGAATGGGAGAACGCATCTATCCTGTAAGCGAAGGGGTCAGGGCCCCAAGAAAAATACTTTGGTAATTTATGATTTAGTCTTGTCGCAAACAGATCAATCTCAGGTAGTCCGAATAGGGATTTTAATTTATTAAAAATTTTTGGAGATAAACTCCATTCCCCATCCGTAGTTAAAAAATTACGCGACAAATAGTCGGCCATAACGTTTTCCTTACCGGGGATATGAATTACTGAAAAGTCGATTTTTAATCTTTGGGAATCTTCCCACACTAGTCTCCCAAAATGGTGGAGTTGCTGGACCTTGCTGCCCTGGTTCCGGAACACGCTCACTACTGTGGAGCTGTCGGAATGAAACAAAACGTGTTTTTTGCCGTCAAAGGGGGCAAAAACCTTCCAGGCGAACCAGAGGGCCAAAAGTTCCTTGACATTAATGTGAAAATCATTTTCCTCAGCTGTCCACTGGCCATTAGCAGAGCGGGAGTTCCAACTGGCTCCCCAACCCAAATTGGAGGCATCGGTGAAAACCTCCGTATCCACATCGTGACGGGTTAGATTTTTGGGGGAGAAATTCTCTAATTTAGTCCATCTAGATAATTCGACTTTGATGTCGGGGTAATTTTTAACTAAAGTATTATAGTTGTGGTTATGAAGGAACAACTGTCCTGTTTTGAAAGATTCCAAGGGCTTTATGTTCCAAAAACCGTCAGAAAGCGCTGGCTCGGCGGAAACTAAATTGCCAATAAAAATGGCCAAATCCTGAATGGAGAAATTCTCCAATTGGAGAAGGCGCGAAGCTAGCTTAATTATTTTTGTGATTTTCCTTTCTGGAAGTGACACTTCCATTTTTCTAGAGTCTAGTGTTAATCCTAAAAATTCTATTCTAGTTTTGGGAATAAATTCGGATTTTTCCCAGTTAATGCAGAGGCCTAATTTTTGAAAAAAGTTTATTACGTCGTTACAGGCGTTTTTAGCCTCGCAAAAAGAATCACACAGAAAAATTCCGTCGTCCAAATACGGGATTCCGCAAATCCCCCAAGTCCTCAACTCGGAAAAAACAGGGCACATAACCTTAGTAAAGGTCCGTGGGGCACTAGCCAAGCCCATTGGCATTACCTGATACTCGTATAATTGGCCTTGCCACAAAAATCGTACATATTTTTTGAATTCGTTTTTAATTGGTAACAAGTAAAAGGCGTTAGTGAGGTCGATTTTAAACATAAATTGACCCTTTTTCATAAGGTTTATCGCATCTTTAAGCGAGGCCATTTTAAAATGGAGATAATCTAAGCTCTCGTTGAACTTTTTTAGATTTAAAATAATCCGTACGGATCCGTCCGGCTTGGGGACGGCGAAAATTGGACTTAAGTATTCGCCTTCAACGTGGGCGACCTGTTTAATTATGCCTTGCTGGCAAAGCTTGTCCACAGCTTGGGAAATTGCAAAAGTTTCGCTCAAATTCATTCTATATTCCGTTCTTTTAACGTGAACGAGCTTGTCGAAATTTAGATCGAATTTTATGCCCGACAGGGCAGATAATACAAACGGATTGGATGTGATTTTACGCCAAACAGGCAAGTAATATTGTAAATTTCCTGGCTTAAAGGATAGATGCGATATGTGTGAATTGAAGAATAACTCTTTATTTCTTACATTTTCAGATTCAATTACAGGTGATTCTGCCGCTACTTCTTGTAGGGTTTTCCGCGCTGGCTCTTCCCCCGATCTGCAAAGAGAATCGGAATTAGTACACACGGTCACGGGATTAGAACAAACAATGTTCATACTATTCTGGCGCTTAAAATCGAAACTTCTTGAGTTGTCTGAGCGCTTGTTATCGTATTTATTATCGTACCTATTGTACGGGTGGTAGCGGCGGTAATTCTTGTCCCTGTCGGACTTGCGGTTTTCGGCTTTATCAAAAGTGGCCTTGGAAGTGACCTTTTTTAATTCATCGAATTCCTTGATCTGCTTGGGCAAATCCGGGCCAAACAGGTCGGATGGGAAAATAACCTTCCCTTTCGCAAACGGCTTGTACCTAGGTGCGAGCGAGTCCGCGAAGTCCAAACGTCGGCGCAACGTTAGCGCCGTATTCATTGCGCCCAGCAGTGTCATGGCCTCGGCCAGGTGGGTGACCAGTGAATTGGGGTCCAAATTTCCCGCCACTACATCCTTCATTGCCGAAGCAAGCGGAATGTAAGTTTTCAGAACGAGTTTCTGATGTTTTAAAGACGTCGTGTCTCTCGACCTTATCCAAGGCTGCACATCTCCAAACATAGTGCCGTCCACTTTAGGCGGGTCCAAGTATTTTGCGTTTTCAGGGATTATCAGTTTATCAACTAATTGGTCCCTAAATTCCGTCGAGGTCTCAAAAAGCGATTTGCTTACCAAAGCCTCTAATTCGGCGGGCCAGGCGTCGCCAAACTTGGTCTCGGCGCCCAAAAGTTTCGAAACATCCGAAAAACCAACTTTGGTTGCCGAAGTCGGAGCCGTTGAACCGTCAACTGGCTTGGTCCCGCTTGTGACGACAAGGGGAACTGCGATTGCGGGGTTCAACAACGGAGTTGTCCCGTCAGTGGCTTTTGGGGTAGGTACAGCACCTGGCCCAGCCGTCGCGGTGTTCTGCGGCGAAACGACGACCGTTTTCGCAGTTAGCAAATTTTGCATTATGTCTTTTAGCTCGTACACAGTGTCGGCCAGACATTCGATCCTATCGTGCATCCTTCTCGGCGAAGGTGGGTCTTCTACGACTTCTTCTTCGTGGTTAGGTTCGATCTGGACTTCTTCATTTTGAAGATTTTGGACCACGTGGTCGTTTAAAGTAGGGAATCCAGAATCGGTAATCATTACTTGGGAATTCATGTTAGAAAGTAATAAAACTAATAAAGAAACAATTATTAGAAAAGGTGGTTCGAAATAATGAGATCCTTTAATTAAAAAGGGGAAAAAACGATAATAAAACAAATTTTTCTTGTAGAGCAATTCGAACCTGACCGCGCAACCCGTTAGTAGAACCGGAAGTGACGTAACCCGACTAGTAGCGCCATCTCCTGTTTAGCCGGAGATTACAAAGAGTGAATCTGCTGTAGTAGCGCACTGTGGCGGCGATTTGAAGCACCAATATAAAAGCCTTTTTCCGAAAACTTGGTTTTTTATATTACTTGTTTATTTCTTTTTTTATATTGTTTGGAATGACCTATTCTATGGCCGACGAAACCCAAATTTTAATTTTTTTTTTAATGTTTAATTGATTTTTGGGAAATTACACAAACCGGAAGTTGAAACACACACACACACTCACACAAGTTAAATAAAAGGCTTTTAAATTGGTTTTTTAAATTGATGCCAGAGTGCGCTACTACCGCAGATTTTTTCGTGATTGCCGTCAAGGACGACTACTCCAGAGTAGTCGTCCTTGTTGCCGTGTACGCGCCGAAAATCACAACTAATGAATATTTCATATTAAAATTGAAAAACAAAATGTATGGGCATTTTTTACAAAAATTTAAATTTTTTTACAAAAATTTAAAATTTTTTACAAAAATTTAAAATTTTTTACAAAAATTTAAAATTTTTTACAAAAATTTAAAATTTTTTACAAAAATTTAAAAGAATTTTTAAAAATGTAAAAAAAAAATGTAAAAATGTAAAATTTACAATAATAATGAATTGAAACAATAAAAGAACCCCCCCCCCTCCCTGTCGTAACAACCCATAACAAAATTTGAAACCCCCTCCCCCCCCCTTCGGGCGTTACGTAATTTATGGACGGCCCCCAAGTGGAGAGTACAATGTCCCGTCAGCCATTTTTCTGCTTGTTCGGTAAAAAGAAGACTTGATTTAGTTAGGGTAGTTGGAACTTAGCATTCTTTAGACGGGTACCAACATGTTAAATGTCACATGAGGAGAAATTCTTGGAACTTATAACGAAATGTTTGCTTAGTAATTTAAAGTTTAAGAGTTAAAAAAAGCAGAAAGGAAGTGAGTCACTTTGCGGCAATGAGGTGCCAGCTGCAAGATGATGAAACCAAACCGCTGTTTGCAGATTGGGATATGCAGTTAATGCCTCTCTTGTGTTTGTTGGCATCTAGTGGTGGCATATTGTAACTCTAATCCAGACAGCAATCACAAAATAAACAATCGTGCGTTTGTTTGGCGAGATAAGACTGCTCGTGCTAAGACATTTTACAGTCAGGACATGTTGGCTGTTTTATATTTTTAATTGTCTTTTGATAACAAGTGTACAAATATGATTTTGTTAAAAAATTTACATTAAAATCGGAAATGTGTAAAATACAAAATTCATTCCGAATACATAAAGTCCTAAAATATTAGTGTTTTCTATTATTATAATCATTATTATGCAACATATATCTTTATGCAATAAGAGAAAAACCTTTTTTAGGAAACTTTAGGGCACAAAACAATTGCTGGGGGGGTCGACTAATTGGCCGTCGTCCGTCGGACGCCGGACGTCGCTAAAAACGACTAATCGACCGTTGTCCGTCGGCTGTCGTCCGTCGGACGTCGGACGTCGGTTTTTACTCCAAATCTAAATGGCCGTCGTCCGTCGGACGTCGCAAAAGTTGACCAATCGGCCGTCGTCCGTCGGTACGAGTGGTGAATCACGGACACAATATTGTGTCCGTGGGTGAATTGTGCGAGAGGAATTTGTTTTTGATTTTTGTTTTTGTTTTTATTTGTTTTTTGTAGTTCATTATCGAGCTGTTTAATAGATTTGTGGTTCCGGGGTTCCAGTCCATGATCGAATACACTTTACGTGTGTTTTTGGGTGTTGGTGGTTCTGGTGCAATGCAGCTAATGTTAATCTTGTTGCAAATTTGATTTTATGATAAATTTCCACTTATTTTAGCCAAATCTGGCAATTTACTATCAATTTCAGCACATTATAAAACATTTAAACTTATTATCAACCAATTACTGCATACTCAACATCAATTTAGTATACAAATTTGCAACCAAAACAATATCCAACTAAAATCAAACTACAAATCTATTAAACAGCTCGATAATGCACTACAAAAAACAAATAAAAACAAAAACAAAAATTAAAAACAATTCCTCTCGCACAGTTCACCACTCGTACCGACGGCCAACGGCCGATTGGTCAACTTTTGCCAACGGACAACGGTCGATTAGTCGTTTTTAGCGACGACCGGCGTCCGACGGACGACGGCCGATTAGTCGACCCCGCCGCCAGATTTGGACGTTTCACCGGCGCAGCCTCTTTTTTACACGTGGCTCATAAATTTCATTTAATTTCAGATAAATTTGAAGATAATTTATTACGAGAATTTCAAAGTTCTCACAGATAATTTGATCATTAGCCAAAGTGGTACAAAAAAGCCGTATATTTTCATTCAGGGACCGTTCATAAATTACTTAACGCCAAATTTGGGATTTTTAGACCCCCTACCCCCTCTATAACATGGTCATAAACAAATTCCGGAACCCCCACCCTAATTATGTATCACAATTTTAGTATTCTTCAACGTTCTAAAATACTAAGTATGTCCTAGGCCTGACCATCTAGGAGAGGCCCAGAAAATGAACTACTCATTTACACATTTTCACAACAACTAATTTATTCAAACGTGGTTGCTAACGCAACCACGACAACAATTTAAGAGTCACCTCTTTACAATAACAATCAAGCATCAATCATACAAGTCAAAACACAACATCACTCCCCAATTTGTAATTACACATCTTTAACAAAATCATGCATTTTCACATTAATAAATAAAGCCAAAATTTTAACAGTGTAAATTCAAATTAAATAAAACACAAAATTCTCATATTCGACTGTTGTGTTCACTCTCAAAATATTTGGGTCCTTTTTTTCTCTTTTTACTGGTTGAGGTCAAAATTATGTTGGGATCTCTCAGCCTAGCTGGAAGCCATCTGTTTCGCGCCGAACGTCCGCTCGAGGTCGACGGGATCTCCGGCTGTTCATCAACTTGCAAAGGGGGGGTCGAATCGTCTGTAGAGACGATCTCATCAGACTCCGGAGGTGAGTCGACATCAGGGGCGTCCAGCTCCGGCTGTGAGTCGACACCAGGGGCTTCCAGCTCACGCTGTGCGTCGACTTCAGGGGCGCCCAGCTCCTGCCGCCGATCCCCGAGGTTCACCCTGAGCACATCAAGCGACTCTCTCGCAACGTTGACACGATTTTGCATTAGTTCTGGAGATCTCTCATCCAGACGCTCCAAACACACACTCAAACGTCTTCCATCTAGGATTCTTTCAACTGCTGTTGGAGGAGGAACCGGGGGAATCATTTCATCCTCCAAATCCAACAACATGCAACGTGCTATGTCTGCAATGAAAAATTGATTAGCAACGTCAACTTGTTCAACAGCGAGTTCTCCCGATGACGAGGAAGAAGGCAACTCAGGCATCGCTGGCGTTTCCATGAGCATCCACTGCTCATCTGCAGGCGTAGACACCACCAACTCCGGTGCAACTCGTTCTTTAATCGGTGAGATGCTCCTCAACGGCTCACTTGTCACCACACGATCAGGAACCACCACACTCCTCACACGAGCCCTGAGTTGATTTACATGGCGCACATGCTTGAGTCCAGTTTCAATGTCCATTACTTCATACAATACTGTCCCTTTCTTGCCCAAGACGTCAGCGGCCCACCAAACTTTTGTGGCATCTGCATCCGCCATTTTAGAGGCAGAAACCACACAATCCACCTTGATCGCCGCAGATTGCAGATGCGTACAAAAGTGGCGTGCAAGAAAACGATGCGCAGGGGACAAACCATTCCTTCCCCCCACGCATGAATGATGGGCAAACAACACTCTGTGGCCCAATACCATTCTTGGAGCCGCCATGTTGAAAAAATGTTGCAACAAAAAAAATAAAGAAACAAGTAGCCGAATTGAATTGAAAAACTAATTCAACTATACTGACCACACCAGGGCACACTGCAGGCGATGCTCCTTGCACCAAAACAGCACCCGAATGTCGACCACACAACAACGACTGTCCTCCTTGCTACTCGCAAGAAAACGTCCCACAACTGACCCAGCCAGAGTCAGCTATGTGTGAACTACTTGTCCACACACACACGATGGGTAGTTGAACTCCAGTCGAGTCACACGGCGTCGAAAACTCACTTCGGCGCCTCGAAGAATGATCGCAAATATGTCACACTCACGTCGCAACATCGGCAAAAGTCCAAACGCCAACGAATTACCGCTGCTCACGGATAATTAACAGCTCTACTCACCAGTTCAGGCAAATGAAAACTCGAAACCAGCGCTTGTCTACTCGGCACAGCACTTTGGAACGTCCAATGTTCCAATCTTGTCAAAACGAACGTCCAACGTTCGAAACTTGTTAAAACAGGAAGGTTGTTTACTTTTAATTTTCTTTCTTTAATTCGTGCGCTTCTCACGCATGCACGTCGTCTCCTTGATCGACTGCGCCAATTTAGTATTCTTCAACGTTCTAAAATACTAAGTATGTCCTAGGCCTGACCATCTAGGAGAGGCCCAGAAAATGAACTACTCATTTACACATTTTCACAACAACTAATTTATTCAAACGTGGTTGCTAACGCAACCACGACAACAATTTAAGAGTCACCTCTTTACAATAACAATCAAGCATCAATCATACAAGTCAAAACACAACAACAATTGAAATCCCCTTTTAAATTTTCCAAAAATCGTATAAAAAATGCTTATATTTTGATTATTAAAAATGTAAAAAAAATTTTACATGGAACGTAACAAATTTGAAAGCCCCTCTCCCTTAGTAATGACTCGTAACAAAATTTGAAACTTCCTACCCCTCCCCCTTGGTGCGTTACGTAATTTGTGGACGGCCTCTAATTAGAATACCGTATGTATTATGCATTGGGTTTACAATTACATACCACCGGTGGTCCATGGACCGCACTCTGAGCAGCACTGATTCAGATAGCATTGAAGACTGGCACCGGGTCTAGAGAAAGTGTAACTGAACACTGCATCCAGAGTAAATAAGTGAAAACTAAACGAATTTTATCGCATAATACCACAGTGGTGCCATTAAAGCACTAACAATTACGCCAACAGGCAATGGAAACAGCAAGCAAACAACTATTACAATCAAAACAAAATTGAAAACATTTTTCTTATCAACAGAACTGACACTAATTTGATTGAACAACCGAACCACTGGATTGCCAACTTGAGCAGCACTAACAACACCTTCGTCTCCAGCTCCGGGTGGCAAACTGAAAGCATCCAAAGCTTCATTTTGTTGATAGACAGGTGGAGAACCACTTTCAATACTGGCAGGTGAAGCAACACTTTGATTATTGGCAGCAGGTGGAGAATCATTGGAGTTTTCAGGACAATCATTTTGTTCTGCAGCTGCCAAATTGTTTTCGGTCTGCTGAAACTTCGCTATTCTGACCTTAAATACCATCTTCACAAATTCCCACACCTTCTTTCTGTTATTGGCAGGTAAAGGATCCGTTTGAGCGTCAGCAGGTGGAGAATCATTGCAGTTTTCAGGACAATCATTTTGGTCTGCAGCTGCCGAATCGTTTTCGGTCGGCTGAAACTTGGCTTTTCTGTCCTTAAATACGATCTTCAGACCTCGCAACAACTTCTTTCTCTTACTGGCAATCAAACAAGCACCTCCAATACCGATCAATACTAATCCACCGATGCCAGTAGCAGCACAGGCCACACCCATCGCTACGGTAGAAACGTAAACGGCACCGGCACATACAGTGATGGCTGTTCCTCCGGTCATTGACACGTACCCAAACACCCGTGAATTCTTCCTGACTTCTTTTTCTAGGTTCACTTCAAACTTAAGTTCACCATCTTTGTTAAGGGCGCTCTTTAATTTCTTCACGAATTCTTGATTACTCCTGTTCTGATCCAGCTTCGGTAAACTCAAGAAGTACTCCACGGTTTCTCTGACCGCTTGTTCGTGACCGTCGCTGAACTTGCTGACGGGTTGTCCAAACTCGTCCATCAATTCATCATATTTCTTTTGGGCCAGCTCCACCGCCCTGACGTTGTGGCTTTTCACTTGTAAATTAAAATGGGCTTCTGCTTTCGGCATTTCGGCATCGCTTACCGCCTTAAAGTAGTCTTCGATAAACGTGAATGAATCCTGCGCGGTTCGAAGCGAAGTGTTCGCTTCGATGTTGGCCACAACGTTCGAGATGAATTCGTTTAAATAGTCAAGAAAAAATGGATCGAGCAGGCAGAGTTCTCCCTTGAAGTTTCCAACAAACCAAACGCTTTGGCCCGGATGAGGCATGAGGAAACATTGTAGTTGTCTGAAAGTTGATCTCAAATTCTGGATGTTATTTGTTTCAGGTTTAATCGTTTGTTTCGAATCTTGGTTTGCATTGTAATCGACGAGCCAAGTGTCTAAATACTCTTTGCCGCCAATAAATCCAAATGTGTGGGATTTAATGTTCTCCCAGTCGCGGATAAGAAATATCAATTTCTGGAATGGATTCTCATTCTCATTTCTCACAGCAATTCTTGTTGGTCAAAAGACCAATTTGTATCGATGAATATATTCGTTATTTCCTAGATTTCCCATTATGTTTAGGTATACAGCGTATTCTTGTCATTATTTGATTGATTTCGATGTTACTATTCGTTTTGCGCTGTCCCGTATGTAATTCCATACTCCTGTACCTTTTAGACTATGATTTGTTCTCCAATTCAATGATTTGTTCACACCTAATGTTAATTTCCGGCACCAGGGTGCCCTTATCACTGTATCCATAAATCCAAGATGGCGCGATCCTTTGATTCCAGCTCCTTGGATATTTTCCACCTGTTTTGTAATGTATATTTCGTTTTATAAAGTGTTTTATATATTTTTGACATTGTGTTGGGTCTATTCATTGCTTTAGAGCAGCCCACAGTGCGTATAAGCGACCTTACGTCGCGCACTTTGTTTGCAAGCGATACGGATCGTATCGCCGCCGTCCGCGCGTGTAGCGCGGCTCCAAACACGCTTCCAATCGGTGATAACCGATATTTTGCGCATTCTCTGTCTACATTGGTAGCAGAGGGTGGTTGTTCAGTGAACAACCGTTCTATTTACCTGATCTTTCGACGCTTTTTCGCAAAATTCGCGAATTTGCGCCGATATTTTTATTTTCAGATTTTCGGCGGCCATTTTGTCTCGATTTTCGTCTCGCCTACGACGCCGACGTCCTACCGACGTTCACAGACGACCAGGGTCGTCAATCACATCAACATTTGTCTAATTTTCTCCGAAATTACGCGGGATTCGCGAATTTCGAGAGAAATATTTTATATTTTCAGATTATTCGTCGATTTTCCTTTCGCCAGTGTCGAAGTGACACTTTTCAACGAGAAACGGATCGAATTCTGCTGTGTATACCCCGGCGTATGCACAGTATCGTCGATCTATTATTTTCCGGACGAAGAGCCTCGATTTATCGAGAAGAAATTCGGATTTTTCAATCCGAATTTGCGTTTTTTCCAGTTTTTCGAGAAAACTGCGCCGTGCCTTCATTTGCACGAGGATCGCAACCGCGATCGATTCACCTATTTCTCCTTCTGTCGAAATACCATTGTTAATCTTAAGATAAATTTAAGGCTTTTGGGGGTTCCTTTAGAATCGTGTTTGCTCTTCGATCGAGTCCGATCACGCTTACACGTATTCTCCGGTTGTGCTTGTCGCGGTACAAGTGAGGTTTCCCGCGGCTCCAGGAAGCCGATCGGACCCTCTCAGACTGGCAACCGGAGGTTATTTGATTCCTTCAGAAGGAATTGCCCAATTTGTGGTTTTTCGCATCGAACACCGAGGGAATCGTGCAGTGAAGTGCTCCGAATTGTGAAAAGTGCTCCAATCTCGTGCGACATTTCAGTGCCTCTCTCTGAGCCTGTGTGATTTTCGCGTTGTGTTACGCTCTTCGCGAATCGATCTACGATGCAGAAAGCGGCCAACTCGAACAGCTTAATTCCGGTTCTCGGTGTCGACAATTATGAACAATGGCGATTGTCGATGCAATTTCTTTTGAAATCGGAAGGGCTCTGGAGGCACGTGACGGAGGACAAGGAAGCGGAACATATTGCCACGTTAACGCCCAAGGAATTGGACAGATTCATGATCAAGAAAGATAAAGCGTTAGGGCACATCTACATCCATGTGAGCCCCGCCAAGCGTACTGTTTTGGAAACCTGTAACACGCCAAAGGAGGCGTGGGACAAGTTGGCGAAAACCTACGCGCCCAGCTCTAGAGCCCGTCAAGCGGCGATGCGCTGGGAGTTTCTCAGCCTCCAACTCCAACCTGGCGAAGATATGCCGGACTTCATTGCCCGCGTCGATAATTACGTGCGGCAACTAAGCGATGTCAACGAGATTATTAGCCCGGTTCACCACGCGTACCAGTATCTGAAGTGTCTGCCGCCCGAATATGCTCAGGCGACCTTCGCAATATACCATTGGCCAGACCCTCAGTTTACGCCGAAGGATGTCGCCGAACAATTGATTTCCGAGCACATGCGGCTCAAATCCATCGGGTTACTCGGAACGAGCCAATCATCAGCTCACGCGTCTATGAAAGGACAATTCCGACCCCGAAATAAATCCGGACCTCGCGATATTTCGACGGTGAAATGTTTCAATTGTGATCAGCTCGGACATTACGCGAACCGATGTCCACGTCCGCCCCGTCAACAACAGGGTCAACCAGCGGCTTCACTGCAGCAACGATCGTCACGCAGCAAGAGTCGCAGGCGCAACAAGAACGCTGCCGCGAAGGCCAACAACGCGCGTCCCCGAGAAAGCTCGCATCCACACCGAGAGGGGACATTTTTCGTCAATGCGCCGCAGCTTATCCAACGTCCAGTCGCTCATTTTATGCAATCCAATGAGTGGATTCTGGATTGCGGCGCTACAGATCACGTTTCTCACGTGCGTGCAGGTTTCACTGAGTTTACCGATGTCATTCCATTCGACATCGAGTTGGGACAGGGAAAGTCCCAAGTCACGGGCAAAGGAACAGTTCGACTTCTTCTGGCGATCGATAAGACCCGATGCACCGTGAATTTGACCAATGTCCTTTACGCGCCGAATTTCGAGGCAAACTTGATTTCGGTTTCGAAGATAGACAAGGCACGACATCACATCCACATTTTCAACAGTGAGATACATGTTTATCAATCGGACATTCGCAGCCCACTCATCCGTGCAAAGGAGAGGGGCGGGTTATATTATGTGGACGGTTTGTGTACTACACCGACATTTGCGACGACGGTTTCTCCCACCGTACAACCGACGACTCCATCGCCACCTGCGCAAATGTACGTAACGACCGAGGAGGATTTCATTAAAATCCCCAAACCGAAAAGGGGAAAGGGCCAACAGCGAGAGATCACGGATTTTCGAATAGAAATGCCGATTGTTGAGACTTCGAAGCAAATTCTGAACCAACAAGCTCCTATTCCGACCAATCCGATACCTCCTCCTATCCCCACGCAAATCCACAATGACCTGACCGTTCCTCCTTCCTATGCGAGTGCTTTGCAGTCGATCCCAACAACCGTTCCAGCCCTAATTCCTATTGCAATTCCAAATGCAAATTCCTTTCCTCCCCTCGGCAACCCGTCTCAACCGAAAAAGAAGGTCATCGCCAATCCAGCCTCCGTCAAGGATGCCACCGGCTTATGGCATAGCCGTCTTGGCCACCTTCATACGAATGGAATGAAGCTGTTGGCCGCAAACGACCAAGTTTACGGAATGTCACCAGGGGAAGTGAGCAGGGAATTGGCCTGCAACGACTGCAGAATAGCCAAATCGACAAAAGCTTCTCATAAGCCTGATCCGAATCCCTCGACTACGAAGCCTTTGGACCTTCTCCACATGGATATTTGGGGGCCCGCCCCTGTGCCATCGTTTGGAGGAGCGCGTTTCGTCCTTACCGTCATCGACGACGCGACACGCTATTGCTGGATAATACCACTAGCCCAGAAATCGCAGGTTTTCGCAACCTTTAAGGACTTCGTCGCTCGAGTTGAGAGAATCCAGGACACCCAAATAAAAGCAATTCGGACTGATCGAGGCGGAGAGTTTATGTCAAACGAGTTTCTCCGGTATCTACAAGACAAGGGCATCCAGGGTCAGCGAACGAATCCGTCATCGCCACAGATGAATGGCACGGCCGAGCGCATAAATAGGACAATGGCCGACAACTTTCGTGCAGTCTTATCCGAAACCAAGTTGCCGGAGGCGCTCTGGGCCGAGCTCTCGGTCACGTTTGCCTACATCAAGAATCGGAGCCCTCATTCTCGACTTAATAATCAGGTCCCATACATCCTTTGGCGACAGAGAGCCCTTTCGTTACGACATCTACGAAAAGTCGGTTCCAAGTGCTGGGTGCACTACACCGCACCAGGACGCAAGAAGCTGGATCCGCGGGCCTGGGAGGGATATTTAGTCGGCTACGCTTCAGGGACCCGTGGATACAGAATTTGGAACCCAACTGACAACCAAGTCTACGAATCTATTCACGTTAAGATCGATGAGCGGCAGTCGTATCGGAAATCCATCAAAATTTCGACGCAGCAGCCGCAACAATCGTTTACTGGTCCCGGACAGCAAACCGTTACATTTGATGATAACCTACATTACCATCAGTGGCCGAAGGGATCTGATTCCGAGGCGTCAGAACATTCTGCGAACGATTCCGAACGTGTGTCGACGGCATCTGCTTCGATGCACACGCCTCTGGCTTTTCCGCACATCCACATACCACCACCGACAACTCCGGAACGGGCATTGCTGGATTTATGTGCGACATTACCTCCAGGTTCTGCGTCTCTTCGTCAATCCCATCACATTTCGTACGAAGAAGAACGCGACACCGACCATGACATCCGAGAGATGGACGAATTGTCGATTTATCCTGAAACATCCGAACACGTTGATGCGTCAGCGGAACAATCGGCACGACCATCGCCTCCGACGACTCCTCGTACATCCGCTCCGCCATCACCTCAGCGATCGGCAGCGCCTTCTCTTCCCCGTGAAACACCGGTACCGACGCCGAGATTTATCACGACACGTCGTCAGCAACGTGTTGATGATCAAGCTGCGCAAGGGCTGCAAATTTTCGACCCCGATCCCAATTCACCAGCGACTGCGCGCCACACTACTCATAAGTGGCGATTCGTCGGTGGAGATGGCGAGTGCCGTGAATGGGTACGCGAGGAACACCTGAGAAAGGATCAAAAGCCCGGAAAGATTTTAATCGATGTCTATTATTTTCCAACTCCGAAGATCCGTCTAAGATCTTATCACGACATCGAGGAGTATTGTATGTTGAACAATATTGATTACGACCCCGGACTGTTTTTCTTCGGTAATCTCGAACATAAGTTACCAACTCTTCCGGGTGTTCGTCATGCGGCTCATCTATGCCGAACCGAGCCGGCTTCATTCGCCGAAATTCCCAAGTTCAACGACGCTCCGAAATGGCGTGAAGCGATTGGAGAGGAGCTCGATATGTTTAAAGAGCGAGAAATCTATAAAGAAGTTCCCCGACCACCCGACACCACTATTCTTGGCTGCAAGTGGATTTTTAAACTCAAAACTGATGCAGCCGGAACCGTCACCCGATACCGAGCACGCTTAGTAGCACAAGGTTTTTATCAAACCCTCGGAGTCGATTTTGATGAGGTGTTTAGCCCAGTCGTGAACTTCATATTGATCCGTCTGTTTTTCTGTCTTCTCGTCGTATTGCGTGGTTGGCAGGACGCCCACCTCGACGTGAAAGGTGCGTACCTGTACGGGGAATTAAAGCATAAAGTATACATGAGAATCCCTGCAGGTGCCACATGCACCGATCCAAACAATGTGTGGCTTCTTCTCAAATCACTTTACGGCCTCCACCAATCCGGGAGACAATGGTTCGAGAAACTCGACGAGACGCTTCGGGCCCTCGGATTTCGAAGACTGCCAGCATGTAATTGTGTTTACGTGTTCGGGAATACAGCTGTTATGCTGGTCTACGTGGACGACATCGTCGTGTTTTACGCGTCCGACAGCGTTTTCAAACAGCTAATCCGTCTCATCTCTTCGAAATTCGATATAGTCAACCTCGGACCGATCACGAAGTTATTAGGCGTCGAGTTTATCCGCGACGCCGGACGCACTTTCATAACGCAACGTGCTTATATCGCCAAACTGGTTAAGAAATTCGGGGCGACGACCAATAATCTCGTCAAGACACCAGTGACCCCGGGAACGACACTCGTTAGAGGATCGACCGAGAACTTGGATGATTTTCCATACCGATCTCTAATCGGTTCACTTCTGTTTTTGGCATCGAGAACTCGTCCCGACATACTCTATTCCGTCATTGCTTTGGCACAGTACAACACGTGCTATAATCGAACCCACATCCGCGCCTTGTTGCAGGTTTTGCAGTACGTAGCAAACACTGCAGAACTTTGCATCGAATTATCCGGTTGCTCTTCTAGTCAACTATCTGCATTCACCGACGCGTCGTGGGCAAGCGATCCGGAGACATCGTTGAGCTTCGGAGGATACATCGTATACGTTGGAAATGTCCCCATTGGCTGGTCCTGTCGCAAACAGTCGACCGTAGCGTGCTCAACCATGGAAGCCGAATTCATCGCCCTGGTTGAGTGCGTGAAGGAGATTTTCTGGCTCGACAGCGTGTACACCGAATTCCCGATACTCAATCGTCTATCCCGACCTATCGTGTATTCCGACGCCCTGGCCTCGATTCAATTTACGTCCAATGACATCGAGAACGCGAAGACGAAACATATTCGCGTGAAGTTTCACTGGCTCAGGGAGTGGTTTACTGCGGGAGTCTTCGATCTTCGAAAGGTAGCCGGCGAAGTTAATACCGCCGACATATTCACAAAGTGGCTATCTTCGGAACGTTTACGATCATTGATTTCGAGGATCTTCCGAGTATGAACAGACCGTGACATTCCTATTTTTGTTTATCACAGTTTCGAGGATCATCGGGTTTCTGTGGGAATACCGAGCTTAGTTAAGTGATAACCACGACAGTACCCGGCCCGATGATTCGACTTTATTATTTTCTTTTCTCGTCAATTATCAACTGTAATTCCAGTCTACGTTCATCTTGTCCCCTGATAAATATTTCCATCGAAGAGGGGATTTGTTGGTCAAAAGACCAATTTGTATCGATGAATATATTCGTTATTTCCTAGATTTCCCATTATGTTTAGGTATACAGCGTATTCTTGTCATTATTTGATTGATTTCGATGTTACTATTCGTTTTGCGCTGTCCCGTATGTAATTCCATACTCCTGTACCTTTTAGACTATGATTTGTTCTCCAATTCAATGATTTGTTCACACCTAATGTTAATTTCCGGCACCAGGGTGCCCTTATCACTGTATCCATAAATCCAAGATGGCGCGATCCTTTGATTCCAGCTCCTTGGATATTTTCCACCTGTTTTGTAATGTATATTTCGTTTTATAAAGTGTTTTATATATTTTTGACATTGTGTTGGGTCTATTCATTGCTTTAGAGCAGCCCACAGTGCGTATAAGCGACCTTACGTCGCGCACTTTGTTTGCAAGCGATACGGATCGTATCGCCGCCGTCCGCGCGTGTAGCGCGGCTCCAAACACGCTTCCAATCGGTGATAACCGATATTTTGCGCATTCTCTGTCTACAATTCTGGCATATTCCGCGCAGTAGTTTAAATTGTCCAGATAATTCTTCTGCAGGCCACTCATTAAATTGAATATGGTAACGGTGGAAATCATGGTGCTCCACGCCAATACGTTTGTGTTTGCTTGATCGGATTGTTCGGCATCGAATGACCCTTGTACATCCATTAAAAATATGGCCACGTCGCCCACAATTAGCGGTTTTGGCCACATCCAAATGCCTTTCGTGTCGGGTTCGGCTCCTTGGCGCCAGTGAAATCCTTCCAACGGCTCGTTCGTTTTCACTTTGAGCCAGTCGGGATGGCGCTTGTATTTAAAGTAGCGAATGAAGAAACTGAGCAGAAATGACTTGCCTTTGCGAAACGGTCCGACAATACTGACAATGGCAACTTTCATGTTTTTCACTTTTTTACAGTTTAAAATGCTTTTCAACACTTCTGTCTTCAGGTCAATCGTTCCCGTCTTCTCGTCGATAGATACTATCTGTTTGGCACGGCTTGCTTTTTCTTTGGCGTTCCCTTGCTCCTTGGAATCCCCGCTGGAACTAAAAGGTGGGTTTTGGTCAGCTGGCAATTTTGTTGTTACAAAATTTGGCAGATTTGGCACTAATCGAGAGTAAAACGCCATTCTTCTACTTTCGTGGCAAAACGAATGCTAGATTTAGTTATCAGATGCAGATAATTGGAGCTTTCCATTCTCTAGACGGGTGCCAAGATGTTGAAGGTCACGTGAAGAGTAACAAATTCTTGGAACTGATGACGAAATGTTTGTTTCTAAACTTAAGTCTTGTTTCCAAAAAAAGAAACAGAAAGCGAGTTAGTCAGTTCTAGATGCACTTCAATTTCAAATTCGTGTTGAAACAAACTTTGGATTTTCAGATACAATTGATGCATGCTGGCATCTGGTGGTGGCGTATGGAAACTCTAATCCAGACACACCCAAGAAAAAATAATCACGTTTTTTGTTTGATTTGTTTGATTTGTTTGATTTGTTTGATAAGACTGGTGCGAATGAGAATCTACAATCAGGACATCATTTCGCTGTTGTTTACGTTTAATCATTTCTTGACGGTAGATTTACAGATACAGGTGTGTGCAACCTCACTATTGCGAACTAATTTGTTATAACAAAATTCTTATTATTAAGAACTAATTTTTGCTTTCTCGACCTGAATCTTAATTGTGTTAAAAATAGCTTCAGGTTAATATTAATTCACATTAATATCGAGAAGAATAAATGATTTTTCTATTTCATTAAAAGTGTAAAATACAAAATCGCTTTTGAACATACATCACATTACAGTAAAGTTTAATCTGTGTGATATCATCATTTTTTGTATCCTTTTTCCTCAATCACAACAGATATGTGTAATAAAAATTACATAAGCGGTCACATCAGACCAGTGCATGGTTGTAAGAAAAGCTGAATGTAAACAATTTAAAGCAATAGGCGCATTCAATTTCAAATTGAAAAACCAATTCTCTCGATTATCTCGATTTTTTCTGGCGGAATGATGCAAAACGCGTCATAATTTTTGAGAATCAGATTCTCGAAAAACCGATTCTCATAATACACGTGTGGAGTGGTTTCTTTGGATTTCGACCCGATTTCAACACGTTTTTCTGGCGGCCATTTTGAAATCAAATAGATTGGCGGTGAAAGTCAGAACTGCGCATGCCCAAGATTTACTTTGATCGAGTTAAATATAACTCGTTCAAAGTTAAAAACCGATTCTATAATGAAGTTGTGACGATTACCTTCTGGAGATAGCAATTGCTAAACTAAAGTGTGAACTATCCGTGTGAAAATGTAAAATATGCAAACCTGATGTTTTCTCAAAACATATAACATTTATTCCGGTTTGAACCTTATATAAATACTATGCCTACAAGTGGCTAAAATGACGAGAAGTTAAACTATACAGTTATTTGGCAAAAGCCCTGAAATAATATCATTTGAAGGCTTCAGTCATGCAATAAGAATTTGTAACGGTCTTATTGCTGTGACGTAAAAGATGTCATCTATGAATGGCTTTGGCTTCTAAATGGTCCGGGGTTTGGTTCTAAAAGGCGTGTAAATGGTTAGGCTGGGTGGGTTATATCCGAGAGGTGCGGTTGACTTTTCTGTATCTCACACACATCGCATCGCAGATAATTGTTGTAATCAATAATTACCGCGAGATGTAACAATGTGAGAATAAATATTCATATTAATTCTATGGAATTAATCATGATATTTTAGAGTCACAAACTTAACCTAAACTGTGAAAATAAGCAAAATATATTAAAATAGCGCCGAGCTATTTTTTGCCCCGAGTGCAATCAACATCTAAGTTAGACTTAAATGTTCCGCCAAACCAATAACGAATTGAATCGAAATATCTCGCAGGAAAGGTTATCCATCGCCGGGAAATTACTCCACTCGGTCCTGGCTGGCGGGAGAGTAACCGGGAAATTACTCCGCGTCGATTACTCTGATAATGTGTCTGTGGAATTTAAATACTCCACTCTAGATGCTACATTACCAATGCGTCTGTGAATTTTACTCCACTCTAGATTCTGCACTCTACAACGGAATGTTGGCATGAAGCTGGAGGGAGTGCGTCTGTGGGTTGTACCCCACTCTAGATCCTACACTTAAATGTGTCTGTGAATTACTCACTCTAGTTACGACATTTCTACAACGGAATGTTGGCATGAAGAGGCGGGCAGTGTGTCTGTGAGTCTTCTACCCACTCTAGATACTTACACTAAATACAAAGTATTTCTACAACGGATTGTCGGAACGCAGAGAAGTATAATATGTGCTCAAGTAATATCAGTATCAAACAAAACAAGAACAAGAGCGAGCTATATCCGTTTTGCAGGGGGATATATACTCGGTGAGGAGAATAGCTGTTCAGTGATCCAATGGGATCACTGGGCAGTCAAATCCATCCAATCCTAGATCACAGGAAGTGGATACTCAGGACATAGTCTTCTACTAGGTCCAAAACAGGAACTGGATACGCAGGACACATTTTGGATTAAGTCCCTTTGACTATAATCCAAAAGGAGTCCAACTCACAGTGGGTGATGAAGGGTGACTTCACCAGGTGTAAAGTTTGCACATAATTCAATAGAATTATGTGACAAATAAATCAACTAGCATTTAAACATCCAAAAGTATTTAAAAGTGTCTAAAGTCGCAGTGGAATAAAATATAAATAGTAATTTATATTTTATTCACTCAAAAATTGTCGAAATTTGAAATTGCCGCTAAAACGTATCAGCGCCATCTATCGGTGAAATAATCGTCCTATACTAACAAAGTGTATGACAGTGTAACCGTCACAAGTCCCCCTTAAATATATGTTAATACCTGTATTAACATACTATTTATTCCGAATATCTTGAGGATCAAGACCACACTGTCATCTATGGAACTGGAGCTGTAATCCTTGGTAAGTAAAAACCTTTATTTTATATCTTAATAGTATAAATAAAGAGTATTTCTTAATCAAATGCTTCAAAAAATATTTATTAGGGTTATAAAACTTTCAATTATCAATAATAACTTCCATCTTTCTTTACAGGTGGACTTACAACTGTATCAAGAAAAGGCGATAACTTAAATTAACATCAAACTCTTGTACCAAACAAATGATTAATAAAATTCAACAATTATTTTCACAAAACTTAATTTCTCACTGGAAATGTAATGATTTGCAAAATAACACTTTACACGTTAAAATTCAAGTATTAAAATTAGTATTCATTTAAACAAACTCACATTGACTCGTAATCAAACTTTAACAGAATTGTTAATTTTAAATATTAAAGATCTTTGAATTATTCACAAAAAATGGCATAAAATACACCTGAACCTGACTAAATCTTTGTTTCATCTCGGGTCAAGAAATGGAGATGGAGGAAATGGACTCGTTACTTCTGGTCTTGCCTTAAAAGGGAAGATATCGGGAAAGTAACGGATCCCGACATCGTTGACGCTTTTCTAGTCCAATTCTTCATCCTCAATAAATCCTTCCATGGATGTGACAACTTCCGAGACGGCTGCGGGTGGAGAATTAAGTTGAATAGCTACCAATTCCGGTACTACATCTGGCTCAACGTCATGGATCAGTGGATTTAGGAGCATTCTGTGTTGTTCCTCGGTGAATACTTCCAGGGGATCAGGCCCTCCTAACGGAATGGTGTTAGCGCTGGTTGGCTCGGAGAAAACCAAGTGATGGTCGGGTAAGCCAGAGTGCCATCCCTCACGAATCAACGGGTGTGCTGCTGCTGAGACCTGTTGCAAAATCTTACACCAAATGAAAGAGCGAGTTTGAAAAGATTCCGGCCGGGATGGATGAAAAATCCATTGGATCACGGCCAGTGGCACGCTCAAATCTGGAATTCGGTCGTTTGAAATCGACACACTAATACGCTTAGCTGCTTCCAATAAAATTGGGAAATAATGTTCCACTTCTGCCTTCGTTTGTTCCGTGAGTGACATGTCTGGTCTCGGCATATATGGGTGGACCAGTAAAATAACCGGTTCAGCAGCGTTGTTTACTTCGGGGAGCGGAATAGTCGCTACGATCATGTTGTTAGCCGAAGTTCCCTCTGGAGAAGCGGCGGCTTGCGGACCAGAATCGGCTGCAACCGGCGGAGAATCAGACGCAGTAACTGACGTTGGTTCGTTCGTTGGGAGGTTTTCCGCCGAGACAACCGGAGTTCCATCAATCGCAGGGGTGGGAGTTTCCGGCTCGCGTTGTGGCTCCGTAAATCCTCCTCGTGGAGTCGAGGTGCTGGACATTTGTGCCGGGTCTACATAAATAGCCTGCTCCGGGCCCTGGTGGATGAGGCCACATTCGCGACACATCGCCCAATTGCGTGCTGTCGGCGTACTTAGCCCCTTGACGATAAATGGAAGAATTTCTTCATTCCACATGCTGGATATGGCAACGCGTTTACCACCGTGACAGTTCACGCAGACTACGGCGTGAATGCCGGATAACAAGGACGACAACCATCCGCATCCTGCGCACAATGGGCAGAACATCAGCTTCGACTTTGGCATGATGTTAGTCCCCAAGGCGGCAGCTTCCATATCTCGAAATACGTGTTCTCTTCGCTGCTTCCGGTAACTTGGCAAATTTAGCTCCGATATCGAGCGAGCCTGCGATGTTGGGCGGGTCAGCGCTTCGGATGAAGATGCCAACGTGGACTTGGTGGGTCCTTTGGACTTGCCGGTTTTGCCTCGACTAGCGGTATCGCGAGGATTTCGTGGTCGGGCAAACTGCCTGCTGGTGGTCTGAGGCGGAGCTTCTTCAACCGATTCTTCTTCTTGTGAGAAGTCATCTTGGCGCCGTCTCCTCGAGGCAGAACGGGAGTATTGTGACGAGTCGTCAGAAAAATCCCAATTCGGCGCATCATAGGTTACAACACGCTGACTAGCTTGACGGCCTCTGGAAGGACGCGAGTCGGTCGGGCTAACACCCATGGCGGTCCTAATTCGTGGCGGTACGAGATCCGGGTTATCACGGGCCCAGTTGGCGACGAGCTCGGGGTCAGAGGAGGGATTAACAAAGCGATAATCCGTCTCTTCCGACTCTTCTGGATCCCAATGCACGTACTGTCGCTTGCTAGCACGACCTCGGCGACTCATTGCATCTTCAAGAAAATATAAATTTTATTTGAGAACATGAATCAACCGTCGGAAATTAATTTAATTTCAAATTAAATTAATTGTCGACCAACAACTGTGACGGTGACGACCACAACTCCCATTTAACAATGGTACCGGGAAGAGATCGCAATAAATAAACAGTGAATACAATACGAGATAAATACAAGACAGTTTATTGTTGGCAAACAATATGGATGAGCTAAATTATACATAGGACTAATGCCGACATTTGGCAAGTTAAATCAGCTATTAAACTATACAAAGAATTGGCCAACTGGCCCTAGAATAATATCACTACGGGTCTGGAATATGGGAGCGGTTTCCCCATCGCTCGACCTGATTATAGATGTCATCTTAAGCCGGATGGCTGTGTCCTGGAGTCCGATACGGCTTCGCTGGTTTCCTTGGTTCGCTGTGTAAACTATCGCACGTCGATAAATCGAATGATCTGAGCATTGCGGTTGACTTTGTCTGCACCGCCACAACTTTGGGAGGATATTGGTGTAAGTAAATGTATTCATTTACTTATCAATATTCCACTTATGAATTATATTTAATTCATATCGTTGTGAATTCTTATTTAGATATTTCGGGAATAAGTTGTCGTCAACTTATCGGTTATATTGAGTTCAATATGAGATTAAGTCTTCTGACTTGATTTTGGTCCAACTGGTTGTCGAGTTTAAGTTTTGCTGTTATAAATAAAATGAAGATTAAGCTTCCCGTCGCAACACACAATTGCCATCGATTAGAATATACGCCTTGCCATGCAGAACGGTATCAAGCGTCCCCGGCGTCGCAGCACGGTCGTCCATCGAGTGGTTGACGGTACCACGTACACAGGGGTCGATAGCTCGCGGCTCCGCACAGCAGTTTTATCTCTCGCGGTACTAATAATAGACCGACTGCTTTGGCATCGAATACCATGAGAATCAGCTTGCCAAACACTTGGTGCTACTCGTGGTTACTGTAAAACAGACTGCTTTGGCACCATCAGGTGAAGGAACCGATTCTCAACAATACCGATGCTACTCGTGGTAACGGAATACGTTCATACCGAAAAAGACAACTTGGTCCTGTCCGGAGGATACTGAATTGCACAACGGCGGGTTCTCCTTCGGCGTCGCAACCGTAGACTGTAACATTTATGCAACATAATAATCCCAGCACTTCGACTTCAATTGCCGGCGGTGGCATGATTCTGTAGAATCATGCAACGGTTCTTTGCGAATAAATCAACAAAGAACCAAAAGGTTTTTTACGTGAACAACGAATCATACTTCTTAAGTAACAATACCAAACAGAAATAATCAAACAGAGCTGCGGAATGGCCGATTGTTTGGGTTTATATAACCTGACTGGATTAAGGATTAATCCAGTCATCCAATTGGAACATGGGTTCCACGAATCCCTCCAATCCCGTATCACCGGAAGTGGATACGGAGGAGCATTATGCTAATTCTCACCACAACCGGAACTGGATACCCAGGGCCGGAAATGGATCCACCAATCAGATCGATCGGTTGATCGATTGATCACCAAATGTTCTATCCCGCAGAAAATGGAAGTTATAATGTATTTAACATCAAAAGACATTAATATATCTTTATATTAATGTTCACAAAGCTTCGTTTCGTTCTAGTAAATATAGTTTTATATTTATTTACATGTTTTATATTCATATCTTGAATTTACCGCTAAATCGTGATCGCGCCATCTGGCGACAACATTGCGCATGGACAAATGCGGTTTTAGTAGACGAATCATCGTGATTTGGTCGTGATATCTTGATATCATGTAGGAATGTTATTAATACTAATTAATACATCATCTTTTATCATGGAAACCTCATAAATAGCTTTATTTAGGAATTATATCCGTTTTACACAGAATACTGTAAAAATACCGTCATAATGACACAACAGCGCTTTTCTATAGAAAATAGGCATTTATAGCCATTAAAAACCGTCACACATCCCCCTTAATAACACAACTATATAATATTTTATAGAGTTTTCGTTATTCTCCTAATTAGCATAAATGCTATTTTCGGACTTGATGTATCTTGGAGATACTGTGACTTCCAATTTCGAATTTGAGTTTACATAAACTAACTTGAATTATCTAAGTTCTGGATTTCTGCCGAAATAATCTTTTCTAATAGCCTAAATTCAAGTCCAGAATTTATTTCCAAGTCTTCTTTTTGAAGAAACTTTCGTCATACATAAAATCATCATTTGTGTTATCACAAAATATTTATTTCATATGCCTAGTCAGATGTATTGCTATAAATATACAATAATAGCTTTCGGATGATAAGAGTTGACAATTAAGAATCAAAATGTCCCCCTTAATTGTCATGACCGGAGTCACTTGGTATTCTTTGTACAATTGACTAATTTAATTAAACTAGTTGTCTTAATAATGTAGCATTACCTTTCAAAATTTTGTTAATTCTAACTTTTATATTTTGTCCCCCTTTTCTTTAGAAGAGAGGTCATGATTTTTAGAAGAGGATTTTCTGTTTACACTATAATCGGGGAATCTTTGTGTATCATATCATGTTAATCAACATGATTCTTTGCTAAATATTGAGCTCGCATATTTGCAAATTTCCGAGATCTCTCAGCCTGCTGTACTGATTTCTTTCGACGTTTTTTCTTTGGGCAGTTACACACAGTGTACTCACTTGGCAGTGTAAATGACCGTGACGACCCAACTTTTTGTTTTAGGTCATCTCTGGAAAACCATACATGAATGGGACCCTCATTGGAAAACCATACGTGGAAAGGACCCATATTTGGAATTGTGAAATCCCGCAACAAACGAGGGGATCTATATTTGACTCTAAGTCGTGGAACTGATGATTGGAAACCTGGGTTTTCAGTCAGTTTTTGAACATGTTGGTTTGTACTTGAAGTTTCTTCATCACCAGCTGGACTTGGTGACCGAAAACGCTTTTTTGAAGTTCTTAATTCCTCTCGTTGAGATGAATTATTCTGGATATTGCAGGGTTGCTTTCCAGACGCAAATTGTTGTATCTCCGTCAGATTGACGACTGGGACGGGTTTTAGTCGTTGGTTACGGTATTGATTTCGAAATACGAATTGTTGCGCTTCGTTTATATTTTTAAATTCAGCTGAATTTAACTGGTATTGTTTACAATACTGTTCGAATTGATACCGGATCTCCCGTGGGTTAGTCAAAAAACTTTCTTTTTTAGGTTTAAAATCATTCTCATTATCGTGTTGGTAATACTTTTTCAAGGGAAAAGTTTGCTTGACCTTTTTTCGATTTGAAATGGGCGTTAGGTAGAATTGTCTTGGCTGGGGACTCTTCTTGGTAGACAAATCATACGTCCGCAAACATGAGTTTGTGATCGGCGATCGGGCACGTTGTTGTACGTTATTTGACTGCAAATGTTTGTTTGGAGTCCGAATATCTTTCCTTTGCGTTGATATTGGTGGCCCAAAACTTTTGTTTACGGTTCCCAATTCTTTTGATAGCGGTAGGTTAATCGACAGATTAAGGCTAGCCACATATCGTTGTGCTTCAGCTGGATTAGCATATCGAACTGAAATTAGCTGATCTCGATTGTAAACGAGTTTTAATTTGTTCTGAACAACCGACTGGTTAGTTAACGAACTCTCTGGACGAGAATTATTAGGTTTATAATTCTCTTCCCCCTTATCTACCGAATTAGGTGGTTTAAACTTTTCTAACTTAGATCCCCTACTGGATGTTTGAAACATAGTATGAGAATCTTGATTCACTAAGTTTCGGCTGTATGTTTGTGGATTCCGTACTGGATCTTGATGTGAAGATTGAGATTGGGTACGATCTCGCCAGTTCCTAGCTTTTACATAGTCTGAAGCTTCGATTATATTTTTAAACTTGGTTTTATCCAGTCCATGACGATTACAATACAGAGTAAAATGATCGGGAATCTTTTCTGTTTGATCGCCAAGTGGTACAGAACTTAAATTTAAGTTTGTCTGCTTATTATTTCCTTTTGGATCGATCATATTCAATGGTTTTTGAGCCATAAAAAAATTCAAAATCTGACGATTTTAATTCTTTAATTTATAAAGAAGACGAATATAATACACTTTTCAACAAGAAACACTTCTAAACTTTACTTTTGACAAAATAAAATTAAACTTCGCGTTTGTTTGACACGTGTTAGCTTTTGCAGGTTACACGGCACACAAAATTCGAATCGTGACTGAAATCGGGACGGCGTGGTCAAGATGACTCTGGAACACGTCTTCTGGTCTGGTCTGGATGCGAATGATCAGTATCTGATCTGGTCCTCCTTTAATAGCAGGGGGCTGGGGATCCCTAGATCTCCCAACTTCTGATTGGCGGATGTTAGTGTCGGCCAATGGTATAAAGGACGTTACATCTATTTAGTAGTTCTCTACTAAGTCCGTTCCCTTCGAGATTCAATTTTACCGATAAAATAAAATTCCTTCGGGAAGACATTCGTAAAATATTGTATTTTTCAAATGAAAATAAAATAAACTTACTTCAATCTTCTTGAACTTTGGGATTTTTACCAATCCAAATAATTAAATAACTTTTCTTCAAAAAATATTTTTCTTTGATTATTCCGTTTAGTGTGTAATATCATTACAACCACAGTTTTAATAAAGTTTTCTCAAACTCTCAATTTTTCTTATTCTTATTCAATTATCGTTCAAATAATCATTCCTTTGTAATTGAAATCTATTTTCGATTCCCAACATTGTGTATTCATTTCCAATAGGAAGAATAATTTGACCAAGTCTTTACTTTTTCGGGTTTAAATTCCATTTTTCGAGTGTGAAAAAATAAATTTTCACCATCCATCTCCCCCTTTTTTAACAAATTTTTTTAACAAATAAAAATTCGTTAAAATTCTTTAAATTTGTTTTGCGAGAAAAATTATCTAATTCTCTAATCTTCCAAAAGAAAATATTCGAAATTTTACTTTAAACGATAAAGTTATTGGTACAAATGTGTACTTGTTTTTCGGGAGAAAACTATTCGACAATCCTTTAGACTTTTGGGTAAAAATTATTCATCAAATCTTTCTTTTTTGATGACAATTGCTTTGATTTTTCGAAAGAAAATATCTAGCTAAATTCCACTTTTCCTGAGCGGACAATTGTTTTCACAATTAGTTATTCCTTTGCGATATTTACGAAGGACGTGTCTTTGATTATTCGTTTTAATAATTTTCGTCCCCCTTATCTCTAATAACGAGATGTTTTTGCAGAGATCTTTTATCTTTTGAATGAAAGAATATTTAAATCTCAATTGTCGTAAATACCTTCATCTGCTGCAGCATTTCCTCAATTTGAACTTTTCAAATGAAAAGACAAATCTGGAGAACTTTCACTGTCAAACTTCTATTCCTATCGCGCCAAAATTCGTAATTCACTGGTTTGGAATTCCGTATAACACGTGACACAATAACAGTATCGATGTCACAATTAAGCAGTTTACTACTCGTACTCGGTCCGCGCGAGGACATGTAAATTACTTTTTTCCGATAAAAATAATTTTTCTTTGAAAAATATTTGAAATTGATTTTTCACAACTACTTTTGAATGAAATAAAATGAAGTTATTCCAACTTTTCGTTAATTGCTCACACATAACATTCCCTTTACTGTGGGATTTGCATCGAAATTCCATTTTTAAAGAACCTTTCTTTTACTTATCGCAAATAAAACATATTCAATCGTTTTTCTGATTAAACTTTAACACGTAAATTACGAACGAAATATATGATGACATTCCATTAACCTTTAGGAAAATTGACTAAATTCTTAATTTTTAGAGAAAAATAATGTATCTAGAATCTTTCCTTTTCCGAATAAAATCTATGTTCAAAATAGAAGATAAATCTTGTGCAATTCTTAGTTTTTTCGAATGGAAAAATACAACTTTTCATCAGCGGTGATTTATTTGATTTTTCCGAAAGAAAAATAATTACTTTGAAACTTATTTTCTTCGTTTAAATCAGCTATCTGATTTTAAAGCTTCAATCCAATCAAAAAATATTCGCTCCGTAAATATTTCATGTGGCAAAGTTCATAGCCACAAATGGATTTGTTATTCCGGTTTTAAGAAATCATGTGGGAAAATGTCCGATTAGATTACTAAAAATATTCGTTGTTTTTCAAACAGCTAAATTTCATTTAGAAATTCTCAAAATTTGGGAGACCCAAATATCGTTGGAAACTTAAAACACTGTTAAATTTCCGAAAGGAAAGATTGAATGAAATCCTTTTACTTTTCCGAGGGAAAGCGTTTATCGTGATTCGTAACTTTCAATGTAAAAAATACTATTCTACGTGGTCGGCAACTTCATTCGCCGCCATTTTATATTTTCTTAATTTCCATTGTCCCGAAGGAAAAAATGTACTTTTTGTGAAAATAGTTAATTCCTTCAAATAAAGGTAATATTCATTTCGATTTGCAAATCTTTTCTGCGAAATGGAGTGTGTTGTTTTTCTCCAACAACTAAATTATCTTTGGTACCGATGGCAGTGGAAAAATTAGTTCGCGACACTTAAATAAATCTCTACGAACCTTCTGTAACATTTCTCCGCTGTCTTTTATCTGTTGTCCGCCATAATTTCCAAGCATTCGTTCGCACCTTGCGTTGAAGGTTTGAGTAGCTTCCCTGCTGCGTTTGATACGGAGATCGACGCGTATTGCTATGGCGCGTGGTCGCTGGCTATCGGTGTCGACGTACAGTTACAAGAAACTTAATTTCTTGTAAATATTTCCAAATAGTTGCGGTGTTTTCTTCGTTTTAACTTTTCAGGTGGAAAGATAAATTCGTAAGAAGTCCGCCTTCTAAACTTGTATGTTTTTAGCTTTTCGAAATAAAACAAACTTCGAAAAAAATATCTGTATTCTTATTTCACTCGAAACTTTTTTTTGATTTCTTATTTAAAATACTTCGTATTCCTTAAATTGTCGAACGAAAATAGTAAAGAGAGTTCACTAAACGTTTCCATTTCGTCAGTTTAACTTTTCACATGAAAATATAAACTGAAAATCTATTTGTCTGTTTTAACTAAAATTTTTTTGTTAATATCGGATTCAAGATTCGCTTTTGCAATTCGATCGAATTAATTTGCAACCTATTTCAGTGATCGTGTGATAGGTCTATAACTTCCGAAATTCCTAGTTAAAGGACAGTTTTGGTGTTTCTCCAGAAAATAAACATGGTTTGAAACTGGTCTGTTTTTTAACTAAATCTTTTAGTTAAATATTTATCTCAAAATTCACTTTTACAATTCTATCGAATTTAATTGCAACCTAATCTCGGTGGGACCTCCACGTGTGAGATTAGGTGGTAGTCTTTGAAATCCCTAAAATCTTCAAACGAAAATAATGAAGGAAAATCTACTACGTATTTCTATTTCATCAGTTTAACTTCTTCACATGGAAATATAAACTGAGAATTTAATCTGTCTATTTTTAACTTAAATCTTTTAGTTAAATATTTATCTCCAATATTCACTGTTGCAATTCAATCGA
This sequence comes from Strigamia acuminata, assembly GCA_949358305.1. Lineage (NCBI taxonomy): Eukaryota > Metazoa > Arthropoda > Chilopoda > Geophilomorpha > Linotaeniidae > Strigamia > Strigamia acuminata. The sequence goes on along the minus strand of OX442320.1, from coordinate 2,382,911 downwards.
ATTTAATTGCAACCTAATCTCGGTGGGACCTCCACGTGTGACGGTGACGACCACAACTCCCATTTAACAATGGTACCGGGAAGAGATCGCAATAAATAAACAGTGAATACAATACGAGATAAATACAAGACAGTTTATTGTTGGCAAACAATATGGATGAGCTAAATTATACATAGGACTAATGCCGACATTTGGCAAGTTAAATCAGCTATTAAACTATACAAAGAATTGGCCAACTGGCCCTAGAATAATATCACTACGGGTCTGGAATATGGGAGCGGTTTCCCCATCGCTCGACCTGATTATAGATGTCATCTTAAGCCGGATGGCTGTGTCCTGGAGTCCGATACGGCTTCGCTGGTTTCCTTGGTTCGCTGTGTAAACTATCGCACGTCGATAAATCGAATGATCTGAGCATTGCGGTTGACTTTGTCTGCACCGCCACAACTTTGGGAGGATATTGGTGTAAGTAAATGTATTCATTTACTTATCAATATTCCACTTATGAATTATATTTAATTCATATCGTTGTGAATTCTTATTTAGATATTTCGGGAATAAGTTGTCGTCAACTTATCGGTTATATTGAGTTCAATATGAGATTAAGTCTTCTGACTTGATTTTGGTCCAACTGGTTGTCGAGTTTAAGTTTTGCTGTTATAAATAAAATGAAGATTAAGCTTCCCGTCGCAACACACAATTGCCATCGATTAGAATATACGCCTTGCCATGCAGAACGGTATCAAGCGTCCCCGGCGTCGCAGCACGGTCGTCCATCGAGTGGTTGACGGTACCACGTACACAGGGGTCGATAGCTCGCGGCTCCGCACAGCAGTTTTATCTCTCGCGGTACTAATAATAGACCGACTGCTTTGGCATCGAATACCATGAGAATCAGCTTGCCAAACACTTGGTGCTACTCGTGGTTACTGTAAAACAGACTGCTTTGGCACCATCAGGTGAAGGAACCGATTCTCAACAATACCGATGCTACTCGTGGTAACGGAATACGTTCATACCGAAAAAGACAACTTGGTCCTGTCCGGAGGATACTGAATTGCACAACGGCGGGTTCTCCTTCGGCGTCGCAACCGTAGACTGTAACATTTATGCAACATAATAATCCCAGCACTTCGACTTCAATTGCCGGCGGTGGCATGATTCTGTAGAATCATGCAACGGTTCTTTGCGAATAAATCAACAAAGAACCAAAAGGTTTTTTACGTGAACAACGAATCATACTTCTTAAGTAACAATACCAAACAGAAATAATCAAACAGAGCTGCGGAATGGCCGATTGTTTGGGTTTATATAACCTGACTGGATTAAGGATTAATCCAGTCATCCAATTGGAACATGGGTTCCACGAATCCCTCCAATCCCGTATCACCGGAAGTGGATACGGAGGAGCATTATGCTAATTCTCACCACAACCGGAACTGGATACCCAGGGCCGGAAATGGATCCACCAATCAGATCGATCGGTTGATCGATTGATCACCAAATGTTCTATCCCGCAGAAAATGGAAGTTATAATGTATTTAACATCAAAAGACATTAATATATCTTTATATTAATGTTCACAAAGCTTCGTTTCGTTCTAGTAAATATAGTTTTATATTTATTTACATGTTTTATATTCATATCTTGAATTTACCGCTAAATCGTGATCGCGCCATCTGGCGACAACATTGCGCATGGACAAATGCGGTTTTAGTAGACGAATCATCGTGATTTGGTCGTGATATCTTGATATCATGTAGGAATGTTATTAATACTAATTAATACATCATCTTTTATCATGGAAACCTCATAAATAGCTTTATTTAGGAATTATATCCGTTTTACACAGAATACTGTAAAAATACCGTCATAATGACACAACAGCGCTTTTCTATAGAAAATAGGCATTTATAGCCATTAAAAACCGTCACACAACTGGATTAATTTCATAATTAATTCTTAAGTTCCCTTGTTAGCGTGTTTCCTCCATTTGTCGAATAATTATTAAGATTAATAATTATTCTCGACTTGGTATATAATTTCATTTTATCGTTTAAAACAATATCGCTGATAAAATATTCAAATTAGTGTTTATTTAATGAAATAAACCTAATTTTTTGTATCTACGCGACATAATAACTAAAAAACATATAAAAATATTAAAAAAAATATTTTTGTAAGTGTTTTTTAGCATCTGACAATAGTCATTTTACATGGTTTTAATTGTACGAATAATTCCACAATTCGTCCGAGTAAATAATTTACTACCGACATCTGGTGGCGTTTGCCCCTATCATACACGTGACTTGTTAACACATGTCTGCTCACCAATTTCCAAGGAACTTAAGAGATATTTTATCTTTCATAAAATAAACACTTACTAACTAGGTGTAGTCCTAGAAGGGTATACTTGGCTAGTTTAATGTCTAGCTTCACGTATTTGCGAGGGCTGCTCGGTTCTGGCGACGTTGGCCGATAAAAACGTTGTGCGGCGCGTGCGAATTCTAAATCCGCCGTAACGAACGCTTAACCAAAATAAATGTTGTCAATTAATGTCAAAATATTATAAATTTTGACAAAATATTGCTTAGATATTTACCGGGAATTCACTTAGTGAGTTCGTGAAAGGCTTACTCGCGATTTGTCCACGAGATGGTTTCGATAATCAGCGTCGTGTCGATAATTTCTGAATTTGAACTGATATTCGTCAAATGAAAAAATCAGTAAAATAAACGATAAGTGTTCAAAATCATCTAGATTTTAACTCACTAAATTTCAGCGAAAATCCGTTAAAGCGTCGAAGGGTCGAGAATAATCCTTGATTTCAGTCCAGTACAAAACTTGGCGAACAAGTGAGTGATAATCTCAAACCAGGGGTTAAGGGGAGTTTCGAGGAGTAATTTGATTGGTTTGTAATTACTCATCTCGAAGTTTCTATTAACCCAAAGGGGGAAACACAGTTTCAAGTAAATGTTTACACGTAGATTAATTTAAATACGATCGGCCGTGTAAAAATAACTCAAACATTTGTTAAATTTTATTCACATCAAAAAAAAATGTTTTTAATTAATAAAATTTAACAATTCTTTGTGAATATGATTGGAAATATTTATTTAAAATAAAATATTTTCAATATATTGTGTCTTTAACCCAACTTGACTTGTTTTAGACAATTTACGAGTTGTACAAAATCGGTCACGTATTTTGTGTTCGGCTTGGGTCTACGTTTAGACTGTCGAACGGGAGATGGAAATCTTTTCCTCTTTTTAGACGGATTTTGAGGAGTTTCGTCCTCTTTAGAAGAAATCTGAGAAGTTTCCTCCTCTTTCTCTTCAACTAAATCCTCTGTTTCCATGGACACAGTTTCATTTATTAATTCTGAAGAATTAATAACCTGACCTGCCATCCAATCTGGAGTCGGGTGTGACTCGTTGGTACCGACTTTCTGATCTAATGTCCATTCCTCAATCGGGTAACTTGGGATATAAGGCATTAAATCCTGTATGTTGATCGCTTTTGCTTTCGTGTTATCAGAAAGCTTACGTAGTGTGTAGGAACCTCCGCCGAGAACAGCCGTAATTTCCCAAGGTCCATCACGTTTCTCAGCGAATCCTGCCGAAATCCCTTTATCTTTATTTGATAAAATATGTGTGGCTTTCCACACGAGATCTCCTTTGGCAAATTGACAAATATAATATTTGTCTTTATGTAGTCGATCATGCTTTTCGTAATTCGATTGAATTTTCCGATGCATTTCGCTGTGTGCACGTCTAATTACGTCTAAAATACTATAGACATAAGCTTCGGGATTCTCTTTGTCGAATTTGATGGCGTGTTTAGTAATACGCGGGTCAAATGGCAAAGGAACGATTCTTCCCGTATTAAGAATCATCGGAGAACAATTTGTTGCCTCGGACTTAGCGGTGCGCATCGCAAAGGCAAAAGAATTTAAATATTTTGGCCAGTGGGAGTGAATGTCCGAGTATAAAGCTAACATCATTTTTAAAGTCCTGTTAGCCCGCTCTGTAATATTAGCGGCAGCGTGATATGGGCTAATGTGAGCAATATCTACGTGATTTTTTCGACAAAAATCATTAAATATTGTCGACACGAATTGTTTGCCGTTGTCGGAGATTATCTTTTTTGGATATCCCCAACGGTGGAAAATTTCGCTCATTTTATTAACGATGCATTCACTTGATGCAGTCGCTAGTGGGAAGACTTCAATCCATTTTGTACAATTATCAATGATTACTAAAATCCATTTTAATTGTGAACGACCGGCTGGTTTTGGTCCCATCAGGTCAATGCTTACTGTCTCCCACGGGTTGGTCATGTTGTGGGGTGTATAGCTTGCCCGATGCTTTTGGTGTTGGCTAGGTTTGTATTGTTGGCAATGAGTGCAACTGCGAACGTAGTTTCGAGTGTCTTTGCTCATTCTAGGCCAGAAATACATCTGTTTTGCTCTATCTAGGGTTTTGCTCATGCCAGCGTGTCCTGTAAGTGGATGGCCATGGCATGCGAATAATGCACGTCTCACAAGCGAGCGCGGAATTACCGCCTTAAACCCGTTGCCAGAGTCGTTTAACTCTTCCTCATCGGTCGGAGCAAAATAAATTAGCATAACACCTTTATTTTCTTCCGGTTCGTCGAGAGTGTAGCCACGAATCGCGTTTAACCAATGTTTATCCGTGACACGATTTTTTAATTTTTCGTCTCCTTTTAGGTAAACAAGGATTTTACTACATGCTGGATCTTTAAGCTGCGCTTCGATAATTTCGTCTCGCGTCGGCGGAACTACTTTTAGGATATCTGTTAGCGCAGTGTGTACATTTTCGTGATTACAATTGTGGGCATCTATATGTCTGCAATTTTCTCTCGTACATCCTTCTTCCTCCCCCTTTTCTCCAGAATCATGAAATCTAACTGGATTATATGATTCTGAGAAAAAGTCTAAACTAAGGCCAACATTTGTAAGAAAATGTTTGCGCTCAGTTTCCGTCACTTGCAAAGATGCACACCTGTTTCCATTCCAAGTTGGATAGAAATGGGTGATCTCCTCTGGTTCGATATAATCATAATCTGGAGTGTCTAGTGCAGACAGTGGAGCGCGTGATAATGCGTCCGCTACTTGGTTCATTGCACCGCGTCTAAAAATAATTTTAAACGCGCCACATTGTATTTTGACGGCCCAACGACCAAACCTTCCGGATGGTTCCGGCGTACTCATCAACCAGCTAAGGGCTTTAGCATCGGACTCGAGAGTGAAAGTCGTGTATTCTATATATGGGCGAAATCTCTCGATTGCCCATACAACGGCCAAACACTCCAATTCCGTCGTAGAATACCTCACTTCGGCCCCATGCAACACTCGACTGGCGTACGCGACTGCCTTTGGAACCATGATTAATTTCTGTTTCTTTTCACAGAATAACTCGACATCTTGGCAGAGTACTGCACCTAAGCCTGAATGAGAAGCATCTGTCAAAATGACAAAAGGCTTATTCATATCTGGCATGTGGAGAAGGGCTTGGTCCTTGTCACACAAAATATCTTTGATAGTTTCGAATGCAGTTGTTTGTGGATCATCCCACACAAACTTTGCTTGATCATGCATAATATTGGTCAATGGACGAGCAATATTTGCGATGTTAGGAATAAATTTTCGGAAAAAATTCGCAAGTCCTACAAATCTCTGAATGTCTTTAGAACAAGTCGGTTTAGGAAAATTCCTTACAGCCGAGACTTTGTCAGGGTCTGGAAGAAGAGATCCCTCCGAAATTAAATGGCCTAAAAATCGTAATGATGTTCGACCAAATTTTGACTTGTCTTTATTGATAGTTAGATTCGCGGCATCCAACTTCTCAAGTACGTCTTTAATATGTAATAAATGATTTTCCCATGTGTCGGAAAAAATAATTATATCGTCTAAATAAACCAGAGCATGTTTATATAGAGAGTCACCCAATACGGTAGTCATGAGGTGTTGAAAAGAACTAGGTGCATTACAAAGACCAAATGGCAATCTCTTGAATTGAAATTTGCCTTTTGGGGTGTAAAAAGCAGTTTTGCTCTTATCCTCCTCCTCTATTTCCATTTGATGATAACCTTTAGTTAAATCAATGGATGTACAGTACTTGGCCTGATTAGTATGGTGAATTAATAGGTCAATACTTGGCATTTGAATTGCATCAACTTCTGTGATCGCATTCAACCAGCGGTAGTCGATACATAATCGATACTTCCCGCCGGGTTTAGCCACTATGACGGGGTGACTTATATAAGGGCCAGTGGCAGGTTCGATTAACCCATCGGCCTCTAACTCCTCGACCAATTCCGTCATAATCGCCTTCTTGGCCGGATTGTACATTCTATACGGCTGGTGTTTCCAAGTAGCACCAGGTTTAAACTTGATGCTGTGCTTGGCAACCTTCGTACAGCCCAATTGGTCTCGAAATACGTTTTTTAATTGTACAAGAACGTTTACGAGTAACTGTTTTTCTTCCGCCGAACTGTTGCAGCCTTCGACGAGTTTTTCTGCCCAGTCCGGTGAAGTGGGAGTTCCTTCACCTTGGAGACCCAAAGTCTTAATGCTTGCTAAGCAACAGTTAAGTTCAGTGGTCTCGTACGGGGCTGTCCATCCGGGCATGTCATCACAGGTGAACACTGCTCGTCGGGGATTAGGGTTTATCCCCGTTCTACGCATAAAATTGTGACCCAAAATCAACCCACATACATTCTTGTGTAGAATTATGAAGGTCATAGGTGTAACTCTCCTTTTATCGGCCCATTTGACACAAAGACAAACTTGACCGATAGGTCGGTGATCTATTCCGACCGCGCAGACACGCATTCCCCGAGGACATTCTTGTATGAATTCCACCGGAATTTCTGTGTTTGAAAGGAGTTGTACTCCAATAAAACATTGGGTGGCTCCAGAGTCCATTAGTGCGTTGTAATCCAAACCTCCAATTTGGACATTCATACGCGGATCATCTTTGCCACCATTAATTAATTTGCTATTGCAAAGTTTGCCAAGCAATACTTTTCGTTCTTTCTTGTTCCATTTTTCAAGTTTAAGAAGTTTTCTTAACTTGAAAACCTTGGGTACAAGCGGTTTCTTGGGTGCATTCCAGCTTCCACTGAAAATACTCAAATTTTCTAGTTGGTCTGTCATGACTTTTAAATTTTCATCGACACCGCCAGTAGAGCTGCTAGTCTTTCGACAGACAGGTACTGCTTCGTAAGAAATGACCAACGATGGTGGTTTATTCTTCGAATCATCGACATAAGGTACTGTGAGATGACTAGGCTTATGTCTTAATTTAAATTCATCTTTTCGTAAAAATAAATCATTTGACAATTCCGAGAGAGGAAACAACTCTTTAAGCGGGGGTTGGGCAACTTGAACAACCCCCTGAATCAGTTTTTTGTCTCGTCGGGAGTGGCTGACTCAGTGGCTGCTGGTAAATGCTTAATTAACAGGTCAACCATGTTTTTCTGGAAGTCAGTAAATTTGGAGTCTAAAGTTTCTGACGTAACCCAATTTTGTTTGGGTCGTTTAAACTCGGGGTTGGGAGCAGAGTGGTTAAATCTTTTATTTGCATTTAACGAGTCTGTTTTCCCTGCTAATTTTTTGGCAAGAGCGGGACATTCTCTTTTAAAATGTCCAGGCTCGTGACAGAAAAAGCATTTTCCAGTAGTCTTTTCATACTGGGCGGCAAATAATCGCTCCATTGAACCATCGTCAGTTGAGTCGTCATTTTCCGACTCGTCTTCATTTTCAACTTCATCTTGAGTTTGCGTTAAACGTAGTGAAGTTTTAGATGGAAAAATCTTAGATTTTTCGTGAAGTTTGGGAGTAGGATGATTCTCTCGATTATCGTACTCCAATTTTGCTGCAAGTTGAGAACTTTCAAACTTAGAGCGATTTGCTCCTACATATTGTAGAATGTCATCTACTGTAAAGTTTGTTGGGATTATTTGATGTGGAAAATCACCACTTGATGTCATTGTGTAATTGATGTAGTTTGAGTTTTTTTATATCCTGTGGTGACACTCCTACCATATATGGAGTGAACATCCTTCCTGTGTTTTTTCCCCACTCTTTCACTTGATGTAGAACAGTGAGGTTGCTCTAACCTTGTATTAAACTTCAACCGTTATTTCCATATTCATAACAAATGGTAGCAGAGAGGAAGGTTGAACAATCATCAGCCACACTGAATAGAAGAAAAACGGTATTGAGACCGAAAAACAAGAAGTTTTGAGTGGATTTGAGGCGACGGTTGAGAGCAACCACGAGGCGAAAACCGAGAGTAACGACGCGCCATCTTGAAGAGCACGATACGAGACGACGAGAAACAACTTTAACAAAGACTGTGAGCAACAATTCGATTCGAGGTGAATTAAACAATATTGAGATTGTGCCACAGAACTGAGACGAGGAAAAAGTTGAACAATACGTGCAAATTGAGACGAAACCAACAAAGATGAGCGACACCGGTAATTGGAGTTTGGCTAACATTGAGCCATTAAATGATGCGAATTATTTCCTATGGGAATCGAGAGTGGAGGGAGTCCTCAGGGCCAAGAAATTGTGGAAAGAAGTAATAGTTGGAGCCGAACCGCAACGAGGAGTCCAAGGAGAAGCGGATTTTGCCGCACAAGAGAAAACTTGGAACGATTGGGACGATAAAAACGCGGCGGCCCACTTCACGATGATCAGCACCATGACGGCACCACAAGTTTTGAAATACTCAAACACAAAAGGTGCAAAGGCACTTTGGGATTTGGTGAAAACAAATATGGCGGCAAAAACCCAAGAATTACAAATGAGGAGTGCCTGCGAGCTGACACAGCTGAAAATGAGCAGTAAAGAAGATGTTGACACGTACATGAACAGGGCCGAAGCCATAATTAACCGCTGTGCGAAACTTGGCAAAAATATAGACGACTACGAGTGCAAGTTTTACGTGACGAAAGGACTGAGACGAGAGTTTGACGCGAATGTGCGCGCAATTGAAGTGCAGGCGGATTTAGACATGTCAAAAATCCGCAACATACTAAAAATGGAGGAAGGTCGAATTTCAACTAGAAAAGAAGAGAAAAATACGACAACAAACGAGGCTGCACTAAAAACACGAGAGAAGGGACAAAAGCCAAAGCGCACATGCTTCAACTGTGGCCGTGGAGGACATATGGCAAGAGAATGCTACAGTGAAGCAAAATGTTACAACTGCCAGGAGTTTGGTCACTTATCGAAAGATTGTTCGAAACCGAAACGAGAATTTAAAAGTGGCGACTCAAGAGGACGTGGTCGAGGCAGAGGCAATCAGCGAGGTCGCGGCAGAGGAAAAAGCGAAATAGCAATGATGGCGTACGAGGAAAAGCCTGAATTCACGCTCATGACGTATGAGATGGATGAAAACACCAATGATGAAGAGACGAATGAAGAACCAAATGAAGAAAACGATTGGGTGTTGGATTCCGGAGCGACAAGCCACATGACGGCGCTGGATGCAAAACATTTCGACACATTTGATGAAGATGAGAAGAACATCGGAATGGCGAAGAAAGGAAAAAGCATGAAATCGATTGGAATGGGCGAGATTGTGCTCGAACACGACGGGAAAAATTCCAGATTGAAGAAGGTGTTGTGCGTGCCGCAAATTGGAAGCAATTTGCTATCAGTATCGAAAATTGTCGATAATGGACTAAAAGTCACATTCTCCAAAACGAGCGCAACAATTGACGATGAGAATGGAGAAGAAGTTATGACGGTACCAAGAAAAGGAGACATGTTTGTGTTGCACGCGAACATTAAACAATGCGAGAAGTCGTACAAAGCGGAGGAAAACGACAACAATTGGCACGTGAGATTGGGACACCTGAATTACAACACCCTGAGAGAAATGAAAAATGAAGAACTAGCATACGGCATAGAAATTAGCAGCAAAGGTGGCGCCGTGTGTGAACCATGCATCGCAGGAAAAATGAAAAAGACGTCGCACAAATCGGTAACAGACCGACAATCGTCCAGCATCATGGAATTATGGCACATTGATTTAATTGGACCAATTGGACCCGAATCTCGAGGAGGTGCAAACTATGTAATGACGGTAGTGGACGATTGGAGTAGGATGTTGATGGTAAAAACATTAAATGCAAAAAGCGACGCAAAAGAGAAGTTGACAGAACTAATCACGTGCATGGAGAGACAAACTGATAAAAAGCTGAAGAAATTAAGGAGCGACAATGGCGGCGAGTTCTTGTCCAAAAGCATGAAGGAATGGACGACAAAGAGGGGCATTGAGCATCAGCTGACCACAGCATTTAATCCGGCTAGCAATGGTGTCGCGGAACGCGCAAACCGGACAATACTTGAGATGTTGAGAGCAATGTTAAAAGATTGCAAACTGCCAAAGACGTTTTGGGCGGAGTGCGTATCGACGGTGGCGCACATCCGCAACCGGTGCAAATCCTCAGTTCATGGACGCACACCATTTGAGATATGGTTTGGGAGAAAACCAAACTTGAAATACTTGAGAAGATTTGGATGTATAGCATATGTGCTAATTAAGGATCACAAACGAAAGAAATTGGATCCCAAAGCAGAGAAAGCAGTATTCATTGGATACTCGAATACAAGGAAGGCGTACCGAATTTATCATCCGGAAAGCGATTCAATTAGTGAAGAAATCGACGTAAAATTTGACGAGAGCGAAATTGGCGCAGATTTGCTGAATGGAGAAATCAAAGACGATGAAGAGATTGAGACAGTCAAAATCGATCTGAACTGCGAAGAAAACGAAGACGAATCAGACGATGCTGAGGATGAAGAGCAAAACGAGATAAATGAAGAAGAAAATGAAGCCAATGAATCGGAAGATAACACGGAAGAAAACGACACTGAGGTCGAACGTGACGAACCACCACGGAGGGGACGACCAGCAGGGGTGACCAGGGAAATGAAGTTGGTCGCCGATAAAGTGCAAAGAGAAGAACACGAGAAGAGACTGGTTGACCAGGGAGCGCGAAGATCAGAGAGAATTAAGACGAAGCAAATGGCATTACTAGTAGAAGAAATCTTAACGCCGAAAAACTTCCACGAAGCAACAAACTCCCATCACGCGACGGAATGGAAGGCCGCGATGGATGACGAAATGAGTTCGATGAAACAACACGGAGTGTGGAAAATAGGAAAATTGCCAAAAGGAAAGAAGGCGGTGAAATCCAAGTGGGTTTATAAAGTGAAGTTAAATTCCGAGGGGGAACCGGAAAGATTCCGAGCAAGACTAGTAGCCACTGGATACTCGCAGAAATTCGGGGACGATTACGAGCTGACCTTCGCCCCGGTTATCCGAATAGAGACTTTGAGAATGCTGATCAATGTAGCAGCAAAAATAAACAGACCATTGAAGCAACATGACGTAAAAGCCGCATATCTTCACGGCAAGCTAAAAGAAGTAATATTTATGATGCAGCCGGAAGGATACGTTGAAGGAGGAAAAGGACATGTGTGCCAACTAATTAAGAGCATCTATGGATTGAAACAGGCAGGGAGATGTTGGTTTGAGATGTTAGATAAAACATTGAAGAAAATTGGATTTAGACCATCTCCAGAGGACCCATGCCTTTATGTGATTTTTGTTGATGGCAACTTTATGTTCCTAGGCGTGTACGTGGACGATGACTTATCTTTGGCATCCACAGACGAATTTGAGACGGAACTAATGTCGAAAATGAAGGCAGAAATTGAGTTCGTGAGCATAGGAAGACTGGAATACATCCTGGGAATCCAAGTTGAGTATGGAAATGGAAGAATCAGCATCCACCAAGGCGGATACATTAGAAGATTGGTGGAGAGTGAAGGATTGGAGGGATGCAATGCAGCAATAACCCCAGTGAACCCCAATCAAAACTTGGATGAATTTGAGGAAAGCGAAAAGGTTGATGCAACACAGTACCAGGAACTGCTGGGCAAGATGATGTACCTTGCCACACACACGAGACCAGACCTGAGCTTCCCAATGAGCCTGTTATCGCAATATAACAAGGACCCACGAAAGATTCATTTTACAGCATTGAAGCGTGTGCTGAGATACCTGAAGGGGACGGTGGACTACAAGCTGAGCTACGGGAGAGAAGAGAGCCATATCCATGGTTACTCGGACGCAAGTTGGGACCGGACATCGAACGCACGATCGTTCTCCGGATTCATCACACTTGACGGGAGTTCGATTATTAACTGGAAATGCCAGAAACAAGCGATAGTCGCGATGTCGAGTACAGAGAGTGAGCTCTTGGCGCTGACCGAAGGAGTGCGAGAATTAATTTGGTTGAAACAACTCGCAATTGGACTAAATGGAGAAGTCGACGACGGAAATGCCACAACGATGCACTGTGACAGTTTGAACGCAGTGAAACTGTTGCGAGGCGGTGCACAGAAGACGAGGACCAAGCACTTGAATCGAAAAGTGCATTTCATTAAGCAAGAGATCGAGGATGGAAACATTATCGTGGAACATGTCGCAAGCCAAGACATGTTAGCAGACTTTTTAACGAAGCCTTTAGCCGGACCTGCACTGAACGGAATACTAGAAGCATTAGGACTAAAGACTGTGGGGGAATAATGACTTTATTGTGTGCAGTGTTCATATTGATTGTTTTTATATAATTGTGTTTTTGAGAAGTGTTTTTGTGATGAAATCGAATTGTTGATTTTGGGGGAATTTGTTGGGATTATTTGATGTGGAAAATCACCACTTGATGTCATTGTGTAATTGATGTAGTTTGAGTTTTTTTATATCCTGTGGTGACACTCCTACCATATATGGAGTGAACATCCTTCCTGTGTTTTTTCCCCACTCTTTCACTTGATGTAGAACAGTGAGGTTGCTCTAACCTTGTATTAAACTTCAACCGTTATTTCCATATTCATAACAAAGTTACCATACATTCCTTGTGTACATAACGCCGTGAAACTTTCTTGAGTTAAATTGTCGAATAATTGCGCACGTCCAGTTTTATCACCTGGCGGCACTTCACCTTGTTCTTGCGTATAACGCAGAAGAAAACTATAAAGTGACTCGTCGGCTCGTTGTTTTACATTAAGAAGTCGCCTTTCTCTTGTAAGTGGAACGAGGTCGAAACAATCGAGAAAAGAGGCTTCGAAAGTTCGCCAACTGTTAAAAGTATGGCGTTGCTTATGGAACCAACGTTGTGCATGGCCTAATAGTCGTCCAGGTACAGCAGTGTGTACCATGTCGTCTAAAGGGATGCCTTTCCCGAGTGCGACAGCTTTGACGATTTCAAGGAATCGCGCAACCTCTGTCTGTTTCCCGTCAAAAATAGGAATCTCGATTCCTTTTCCAAAATTCTGACTGGGATTACTCGGGCTTCGGATTTGACCAACTAAACCCTGAATAATTTGTTTTACATTTTCGTCCGACAAATTAGAAGCAGAGTTCGAATTGGGTGTAGACCGACTTTCTTGGTCTCTGGGTGGCGGATTTGGCTCTCCTCGAAAATTTTGGCGTCTATCAGGTGGCGGAGGAGAACGAGAATTATTACGTCGGTGGAAATTATTGTTATAATTTCCCCCTCCACCAGCGTGAGATTCGTCACTACTCGAGTTAGGATCGGAGTCACGAGGATCACCAGGAGCTCCGGGAAATCGTTGATTTCTCGGCGGAGCTCGTCCACCTTGAGAGCGGGAATTTCTATAATTCCTAAAATCTCCATCAGATTGGGTGTGAGATTGAAAATTTTGATAATTTTCATTTCTCCCCCTTGGTTGGACCGACAGATTAGTTCGAGGCTGTGGAACTCTGAAAGAATCATTCAAATTCCCAGTGGGAGCGGGTAAAATATTATTTACAGCCGTCGCACTTGGTAAATTTCGGGAAATTGGCGCAGAAATATTTCCTTGTCCGGAATTTCCCATTCTTTCGGCCGAATTCGATCGCCAAGAACTAGTTGGTAACTGTATCGAAGGTTGAACAGATAGTGAAGAATTTAACTGCCCATTGTCGTCACGAGCAACATTCATTCGCCATCCAGGCAATTGCTGGTAGCGATATGTGGCCGGCGAACGAGGGCCAGTTCGATCTACAGAAACACTTCGTTCGTTGGTTACAACTACATCGGGAGTAATTACACGATTTCTCTCGTGATGATTATTCGCCGTGTATTGTTGAGCTTCACACAAAGAGGAAAACTGCGTCACTTCCAATTGGTAATGGCGACAGTAAACTTCTAAATCATGTGGGACTGATAGTGGATCCGTTCGAGAACTACCTGGGTTGGAAACGTCTCTAGGAACATTTTCTTCCCCCTGGCTTTCTAGATCAGACTCCACAATTCCTCTTGGTGTTTCACACATACCACCACGTCGTCGTGCTCCACGATTTCCTCGTGTTCCACGAACTCTTACAGGTCTACGGGCCATAATACTCAAAGAAATACACGTACAAAAGAAAAAATAAACTTTAACTGAACTAGCGTAAATGTAACACGCTTAATATTAAACTAAGAAATAATTTGAAAAAATACAACCTTAGCTGCTGAAACTGAAGTGGCTTCGGAAAAAACTGTCCTATTGCGTGGTCAAGAATGGTCCAAACGGGCACTGGTCACAAAGGCACAACTGGATGGTCGCACTGTCGAAAAGCAAGTGTGGCTGAATATTGGTTGTCAAACTAGCTTCCGGAAAATCTCCTTTGTCAAGACAGTCTGCTGTGATTGGCGATGTTGAAAAATTCCTGATAATTTCTAATCCGAAATTCTCAACAATGTCACATCTGGATGACCTACTCCGAGCTGCATCGTGAGTGGTTCTCTTTGGCACATTCTTTACCTTGTCAGGGATTAAAAAATCATAATTCCTAACATTGACAGAACAATAGAAAACTAGTCAAGTTTTCAACCAGTAACATAAAATACTTTAACTTTTTATTTTTCAGTCAGCAGAATTTCTAGTCAAATTCGTTTTTTGATCAAAATTCAAGGTTTCGAAATTTTCCAGAATATAGCTGAATATTCTGGGAAACTCAATAAAATCATAATAGATTTTTCGTAAGAGATTCGGAATTATAATGAGTTTTTTTCAAAATAATCCAAAAATTCGAATTCAGATATTTCCAAAAGATAATGAGAATTTTTTGAAAACAAATGGATATTTCACAGTAAATTTATAGAGAAAAATCGGAAATTTTCTAATTATAATATCTATATAAAATAATCAAGAAAATTCATTTTTTCAATTTTACACCTGATCACAGAGTTCACTTCAATAAAATGCAACCTATCTCGGTAGAACCTCCACGTGTGACGATTACCTTCTGGAGATAGCAATTGCTAAACTAAAGTGTGAACTATCCGTGTGAAAATGTAAAATATGCAAACCTGATGTTTTCTCAAAACATATAACATTTATTCCGGTTTGAACCTTATATAAATACTATGCCTACAAGTGGCTAAAATGACGAGAAGTTAAACTATACAGTTATTTGGCAAAAGCCCTGAAATAATATCATTTGAAGGCTTCAGTCATGCAATAAGAATTTGTAACGGTCTTATTGCTGTGACGTAAAAGATGTCATCTATGAATGGCTTTGGCTTCTAAATGGTCCGGGGTTTGGTTCTAAAAGGCGTGTAAATGGTTAGGCTGGGTGGGTTATATCCGAGAGGTGCGGTTGACTTTTCTGTATCGTCACACACATCGCATCGCAGATAATTGTTGTAATCAATAATTACCGCGAGATGTAACAATGTGAGAATAAATATTCATATTAATTCTATGGAATTAATCATGATATTTTAGAGTCACAAACTTAACCTAAACTGTGAAAATAAGCAAAATATATTAAAATAGCGCCGAGCTATTTTTTGCCCCGAGTGCAATCAACATCTAAGTTAGACTTAAATGTTCCGCCAAACCAATAACGAATTGAATCGAAATATCTCGCAGGAAAGGTTATCCATCGCCGGGAAATTACTCCACTCGGTCCTGGCTGGCGGGAGAGTAACCGGGAAATTACTCCGCGTCGATTACTCTGATAATGTGTCTGTGGAATTTAAATACTCCACTCTAGATGCTACATTACCAATGCGTCTGTGAATTTTACTCCACTCTAGATTCTGCACTCTACAACGGAATGTTGGCATGAAGCTGGAGGGAGTGCGTCTGTGGGTTGTACCCCACTCTAGATCCTACACTTAAATGTGTCTGTGAATTACTCACTCTAGTTACGACATTTCTACAACGGAATGTTGGCATGAAGAGGCGGGCAGTGTGTCTGTGAGTCTTCTACCCACTCTAGATACTTACACTAAATACAAAGTATTTCTACAACGGATTGTCGGAACGCAGAGAAGTATAATATGTGCTCAAGTAATATCAGTATCAAACAAAACAAGAACAAGAGCGAGCTATATCCGTTTTGCAGGGGGATATATACTCGGTGAGGAGAATAGCTGTTCAGTGATCCAATGGGATCACTGGGCAGTCAAATCCATCCAATCCTAGATCACAGGAAGTGGATACTCAGGACATAGTCTTCTACTAGGTCCAAAACAGGAACTGGATACGCAGGACACATTTTGGATTAAGTCCCTTTGACTATAATCCAAAAGGAGTCCAACTCACAGTGGGTGATGAAGGGTGACTTCACCAGGTGTAAAGTTTGCACATAATTCAATAGAATTATGTGACAAATAAATCAACTAGCATTTAAACATCCAAAAGTATTTAAAAGTGTCTAAAGTCGCAGTGGAATAAAATATAAATAGTAATTTATATTTTATTCACTCAAAAATTGTCGAAATTTGAAATTGCCGCTAAAACGTATCAGCGCCATCTATCGGTGAAATAATCGTCCTATACTAACAAAGTGTATGACAGTGTAACCGTCACAAAGTT
This sequence comes from Strigamia acuminata, assembly GCA_949358305.1. Classification (NCBI taxonomy): domain Eukaryota; kingdom Metazoa; phylum Arthropoda; class Chilopoda; order Geophilomorpha; family Linotaeniidae; genus Strigamia; species Strigamia acuminata. The sequence continues at coordinate 2,365,984 of OX442320.1, read as the reverse complement.
TTTGTAATTTTGGTAATTTGGAATTGAACGCGCCTAGTGGTGATTCACAACTTTTTTGTATTTGTGAGTCCGATCCTGTATAACAGTCACATCAAGGTACATCCGTTTCAATTCGTGAAATACATCACAAACCAAGTCCGGTGCAGGACTGAGGTTGTCAATTTTTTTTCCTTTTCTTGTGGTTCGATCCATCCAGATTTCCCGCTAGAAATTTGTTCCCAGTCCGGCCCTGACCAAGTCAACAACTCCTCACGTCCTTTCTCCAGCGATTACAACAGCACGTACCAAAAACACCGATAAAAACTCCACAAATGATCATACTCACAGTATTCGACATCTCAAGCTTACTCATCAATAAAAACGCAACAAGTACAACCAGCAAATAAATCACCCAATTTTTAAAAGCTGATCCATCATCCATCCGCGTTAAACCCCGATTCACTTCCATACCGCCCCTCTCGATTCTGGGCTGCGCATTACCGGTATCTCTCCCCGACACCCGCGACGACACAAATTCAGACACATACGACGCAGCACTTGTCAACAAAGTCGAAGAAACACCGTGCGAAACGGTCACCGAAGACACGACCAACACTGCAACAGCAACCCCAATGAGCCCCACACTCCCCACCGCAAGTAAAATGCAAGGAACGACAAACGCCGCGTCGTACACGGCGATTGCGCCGAGCGCAGTGAGCGCACCGCCCGACGCGAACCCGGCCGCCACTGTCCGTTGCCCCTGCGCACAACGAGCTCTATCGTTGCTACCAGCAAAATCCCTTCCCACAAGTTCCAGGTATTTCTTCAATTCTTCCACACCCGCTTCACCGCGCTCACTCCCACCCATTCTTGCGCGACTTTGAAACCTCTTCACCGCTCTTTCCACTGCGCTTTTGTGCGCCTCCTGCAACCTCTTCGGGTCGACCGGCACCGCGTCCACTCCGACGATTTCCGACATCGAATTGCAATACTCGTCCACCGCCAAATCGTGCGCGATTAAATCGTGCGACATCGCCTGCAAGTCGATCCGGTTGCCGACAGGCGGCATTCTGCCCAGTGCTTCGAAACACCTCGCGAGTCGCGAAAACACTTCCGGTCCACTTTGGAGCGCCGCGTTCGTTCTGGCGACGTCCACGACTACCGGGATCAATTCGCCAAGACCCGACACGAAATCTTGGTCGAGATGGTCAATTTGTCCGGAAAAAAGTGGCGGTACAGCTCCCGCCACGTGTTTGCGCATGAGAAAACAAGAAACGTCCGCGAAATTCGAGCGAAGACTTTCCGTGACTCGTTCGCTCTGATCGCGAAGGAAATTCTCGACGTATTGGCGACCGCCGGCGAACCCGCACGGGTGCGTTCGGTGGACCCAATCGCGCACGAGCACCACCAGTTTCCCCGCCCCGTACGAATCTTCGGATCGCAGTGCGCTTTTGCCGTACTCGGCGCAGAAATGCAGAAAATCCACATCGTCCTTTTGCAGATCCGCTTGCAGGTTGTAGATGGTGACCGTGGAGACCATGGTGGTCAGCGCCAATATCGTCGCGTTGTCCTGGTCGGATTGCGTCGAATTGAACGAGCCCTGAGTGTCCATTAGGAAGATGGCGACGTCGTCTATGACGAACGGTTCGGGCCAGAGCCAGACGCCAGTGGTGACTTCGTGGGCGCCGTCCGTCCAATCGAATCCTTCTAGGACTTGTTGCACGTCCGCGCGGAGCCAATCGGGAGCGCGGTTGCGGCGGAGGTAGCGGATGAAGAAGTTGAGGAGGAAGGACTTGCCTTTTCGGAACGGTCCTGCGATGCTGATGATGGCCACCTTGAGTTTGTGCGTTTTTTTGTGCGTGAGAATGTTTCGGGTGAGGCACGGGTTGAGATTGAGGTGTTGGGGGTTGGTGAGGTCGACGGAGACTATTTGGGAAGCCATTGCTGGTTCGCTTAGTTAAAGTCGAGAGGTTTGTTTCATCCGTTGGTTTTGCCTGGTGTTGGGCTGTTGCTGGGGTGGTTCATTTCGTTGACAGGGGGGAGTACGGTGATGATAAATCGAGGGGAAAACCATGAAGCGTTGAGAGAAAATAGACTTGTGATGTAATATTTTAAAAAAAATAAGAATTGTAATATTGTGAAATTTCTTTTGAAAAATAATGTTTTGGCCGTGAAGAAATGAATAAAATCAAAATGATCTTGGGATTTTACATTTTTTCAATTTAGGAAAGTTGAAGAATTCACCACGAGATTTCGTCGCGGTGCACTAAAGCGCCAAATTCAAAAATTGTCATCAACCTAAAAATCTCGCAAAAAAATTGGACATCGTTGTTATTAATACACCACACGCATCATATACGATGGTATAATTTATTTTATTTTGTATTCGTACATTTAAATGGGTTGTTTTGCATCCCAAATGAACTATTCACATTTCCCACCATAATCGTAAAACTCACACCTATAGGGTGAACAACAATCATCCTTCGTTTTGCAATTTGCGTGAAATCTGCCACATCCACTAACACCGGCAATCCTTTTGTTTTTCAAGAAATAAACAAAAAATGAATAAAACAGAAATTATGAATTAATTTGATCGATAATGTTATTCAAATTGATTGATTTTAACCTACAATTCAGTGACTGCCAAAACGAGGAATAGAAAACCCAAACGGATATACAAATCTCTTTTCATTGTGAAAATATTCATGAAATATGCACGACAATAATTGACTACTTTGCTTCGCTACTGTCTGAAAATTAGCGGATGTTTTTGTACTTAAGTGTTTTAGTGCCTACACTAAACATCATCGCTAACTAATTAAATAATCGTCTCGAATATATTCTCATTGAATTGGAAATTATATTAGCGTGAAGAATACCTAATAAAACCCAAGGTTAGTTTAAATGAATATTTATACAGTGACATAAACGTGGATTAATGTTGCATTACCGGTAATTATTATTAATTTGGTGAAAAAAAAAACAGATATTAGGTGTACTTTTACATTTGATGAGTGCAGTTTGTGATGAAATTACGAAATAAAAAAAAAGAATTGTAAAATTATTCCAAAAAAAAATTGAGTAGAATTTCTTTTTTCAAGCAACGAAGCGTTATTTATAAAGCAATAAATTAAAAAAAAATATTTCCTGTATTGCATTGTTGCATTTGGAAAAGTTGCATCATTCATCACCAGATCTCACCGCAGTACGCTAAAGCGCCAAATTCAAAAATTACCATCTTTTCATACATCCGTTTGACAGTGAAAAAACCTAAAAATCTCGCTAAAAATAACCTTTTACCCTGATAGATTGCGTCCTGCAACTGTTTTTAACCGTTCAGAAAGAAGTTTTTGAAAATTGTTATTACTTTGTCTTTTTTAGCGCAAAAATTTGACACAGTTGTTATTTGTACACCATCACACGTGATGGTATAATTTATTTAATTTGTATTCATACATTTGTATTCATACATTTAAATCACATTTTTTTCATCCAAAATGAGCTATCTGCAACGATGACCTGCAACGAAGCACTTATACTCGCTGCAACAATCTTTTGTCGTATCGCAAGGTCCTCGAAATTTGCTACATTCACCAGCAGCAGCAACACTTTTAAAAAATAAAGAGAAAAATCAATAAAATGACAAATTAATCAAGAAAATCAAGAAATTATGAATAAATTTGATAGATTAGATTTTAACCTACAATTCAGTTAGTGCCAAAACGAGGAATAAAAAGCACAAACGGATACACAAGGCTCCTTTCATTTTCAGAGTGAAATATAGACGAACTATGCACGACAATAATTTTCTAGTTTGCTTTGAAAACTAGCGGAGGTAAGTACTGTACTTTATTTTTAAGTGCGACGAAAAAGTATCAATTTATAATTTATGAGTCAGTAAAATTAAATATGTTATTGTCTACAAAGCTTCTTTCATTGTTACTACACTAAACATTACCGATAACTAATTAAATACCGATAATCTTCTCAAGCTACATTCTTATTGCATTTGAAATTATAATATTTATTAGCGTCTAATAAAAGTATGGTTAAGTTTAAATGAATACTGAGATTTATAAACGTGTGGATTCATGTAACATTATTAATTATGAATGCATTAATTTCATACAATCAAAAAGTTTAATACGTGCACCTGAGGATGAGGGAATACAATATTTACATCAATAATCCAATTTTTCCATTAAAAAATCCAACCTTGAAAAAACATATATTTACAAAACAATTCAACAAAATTACCAAATTTGAATATATTATTCTACACTTGACACCATTTCTTTCAAAATAGTCGCTATATTTTCTTCAAACATCGTCGAATCGCGATTCAATTCGATCACCTGCGAAAATAAAAGAAAAAAATAATAAATTGCGGTGAATAAAAAAATCACAAAAAAAATTACATTTATGCTGCATAAAGCCGAATCCGTCGGCTCCAAATCGCACAACGACCGACCCAAGCGATGCATTAGCAGCCAAACAACATCCGGTTCAATATCAGCCGCTAAAATCACCGTCTCGACCGCCATCTTCAAAAACAAACAATAAATCTCATTAAAAAATCATCAAAAAATGAAACAAATCAAAATGGCCAAACAATACCTCCTGCAATGCGATTGGCTGCTGATTACTCAAATACGGCACACAAACTTCAACCACCGAATCGATATTTTCGCCGCTAACTTCCAGCTAAAAACAAAAATAAAATTAAAAACAAAAAATAAAATATTTCATTGCACTTCCGTACATAACCGATCAATTTCCCCAAGCAACTCAAACTCTGCAACTGCAATTTGTACGCCGATGTCAAACTGTACGCGGTACTCGTGTTTTTATCGCTGATTTGCGCTTGCTTCCGTAAAAATTGCATCATTTTCGGCCATATTTGGTCCACCGTCCTCTTGCGGATGAAATAGCTGCAAACTCGAGCAATCGTGACCAAAACGTCGCACGCTTTCTTTGCTATGATTAAATTCTCGTCAGAAAACTTCGTTTTGAATTCGGGCCAAATTTGGTGAATTAACGGCAGCAAATCGTCTGGAAAAAAATAAAATTTAACAAATGAATGAGACAAAATTGTTGATTTATTAAACCTGTCCAATTCGCGAGAATTATAACGCATTTTTCAATCGTGTCCATGACTAAGAGCGTAAAATTCAGTTGTTTTCTCGCCAATAAATGCGAACATCTTTTGAGTGTTTCGACTGCAATTTTGACAAAATTTGGCTTGTTTTTCTCCTTTTCGACTCCGTTCTCTTCAATTTCGTCGTTATTAGTATTGGTTTCATCAATTATGTCACTATTTGTGTCTGTTTCTTCGATTTTGTCGACATCCGCACCTTTTTCCGTCAATTTTAGTCGGTGATGCTCCGCGAAATAATCAAATAAACATTTTTCCTGGATTCGTTTCGTTTTAGGGAATTTTCCGTCCTAAATTTGACATTTTTAAATCAATGAATTCGTTTTTACGAAATTAATTGCATTACTCGATCGTTATTTGGAAACCAAAGCATAAAACGACCCATTAAAGTGTTCAAAACGAGCAGAAACGGTTCCGAAGTTTCTCGATGAAAATTGTCTAATCCGTTAAACAACTAGAATACATCAAAACTAAATTAAATTCGACAAAAAATAAATGAAAAATTGACAAATCCACTCACCAATTCAATCGAATCTTCGATCAAACCCAAAACATCGGCTCGCGAATTCAAAAAAATGACCCGCAAAACTTTAGTCACTTCCGGATTGCATTCGACGTGGCGTAATTTCAACGTCAATGAATTGAGCAAATAATCGCAATTTTCATAAATCAACTCCGAAATCGACCTAAAACCCCAAAAAAGTTTAAATTGTTTGCAAAATAAAACAATTGAGCAAATTACTCGCATCCGACGCTCGAACTAATGACAGAAAGACAATAGAAACTCGAATGCGATATCACCGACAATTCGTTTCCCATTTTTTCCAAAACTGGATACAAAACATCCATCAAAAACGGCTCGAAATTTCCTTTCAACACCTGCAAAAACAACAAAAAACGATTAAAACAATTAAAAAAAACAACCAAAAATCATTAAAATATTAAAAATCAATCATTAACCATTAAAAATCAACCAAAAACTATTAATAAACCAATCGAGAAACACATTTAGCACCTTAGAAATGGCCGCAATCGACTCCAATACGAGGCAAATCAACCACACGTTGCTGTTAACTTGTTTCAACGACTTATTTCCATCTGCTCCCGCATTTAAATCCAAACTGACAGGCAAATACCACACGGATGGCTGTAAATACTCATCCAACAACAATTTAACGACGCCAATCAAGTCTAGACTATCTTTTCCCATCTTTTCCGCAGCTCCGATCAATAATTCCGTCATCAAGAGCACCGATTGACATCTATAAACGTTGGAATTGTGAAATAAATCCAAACAATGATCGACGAGTAAATTTAAATCACCTAAAAACACAAAAAAATCAATAAAAAAAACCACAAATTTCTAATCATATTACCGTGTTTCCCTAATAAACGACAAAGACGACTGAAATTCGAATAGATATTGTCGTCTCTGAAATGTTTAAACACTTTTTTCGTCGGTTTTACGTCGAACTCGAGCAAATTAACACCGGAAACCGTCTTTTCCGTCAATAATTGCACATTTCCACACTCCAGCTCGGTTAATTGCATCAAAGTGCGTCCTAAACGGGTCAACTGAGGATACGATAACAGTAAACCGTCCACATTATCGTTTAAAATCACTGAAAATAATTTTTTTTTTTTTTAAAAAAAACATTAAAACCGTATTAAATAATTTCATTTTTTTTTATACCCAGAATTCGGATGTAACCGACCAGAAGACGTAAAGTCGACAACTTTTTATCGTCGTCCGAAATCCGGAATATTCGAGGTAATTTGGTGATCAAATTGTGAATATTTTCCTGCACTAAATCGTCGATCGGACGCGATTTGTCAACTTGTTGCAGGAATTCGCCGCTGCGTTTCGCCACCACGGTTCGTTCGTCTTCGGAAAGCGTTATCAAAACCTCGAACAGTGGCCCGGCGCAATTGACGAGCGATCTGAAACGCCAAAAACATTCAAATCTAACCGAATTTAATTTTTGTTTTAATTTTCACTTGTTGCAATCGATTAACAGCGTTCCGGCCCAATTTGCTAAACCCAAACGTACGCGCCAGTCGGAATTCGACACCAATTCGACGATTTTATCGATCAAAATGCTCAATTTCGATGCTGTATCTTTCACCCAGTCGTCGTTTTTATTAATAATTGGTAATTTCGTGTTGCCAACTGGAAATAAACAACAAAAATCCATAAAAACAATTTTTTTTTGTAAATGTAAATAAAAACCTGTTTTGTCGTGTAAATCCATTTTCGACGATTTTAAATTCGAATCACCAAGAACCAGCGATACGATACGAGTCCAAGCATTCAACGAAACTGTTAAAACACTCTAAAAAATAATAAATTAATTTAGAAATTATGAAAAAGATTCCATTTAGACGATTTTACGTGTCCTTGGGTGATGTTTCCCGTGATGATCTTACAAAGCGACATGGAAATTCCGGGTAAAAACGAGGCGAAAGACCGCGAAGTGACTTTTTTCAATTTATTTCTCGATTCCGCACAACTAACGACGACCAAACACTCGATCGATTTAATCCTCAGTCGTTTATTCGTTTCGTATTCGGCCAAACGAACGAGAACGAACACGAGATGTCCGAGTTGTGCGATAAATTGCGCGTGGAAACACTTCAGAACACTTTTAAAAATAAAAACAAAGAAATTCGATAAAAGATCACGAAATTATTAATTGATTAATTAACTAACTCGTTCGTTGAATTTTCGAATAGACTCGAAATACAATCTACGGCAGACATTTTTAATTCCTCGCTCACATCGCAAACTGCAAAAAAAATAACCAAAAAACAAATTAATCTTAAAATAGTTAAAAAAGACAAGAAAAACACATTGAATACTGTGCTTTTGTTTACTTTTTCCACTGTCTTTCGGGTGACTGATTAAAATAACGATATTTAACAAGATATTTTCAAATAAATCCAATTTTTCGATTTTCGTCGCTTTTAATATCTCCGTGATGACTTCGACAACGTTTTGCAGTAAATCTTCGTTCCTAGAAAATAAAAAATGTTATTAAATTTTAATTTTATCCATTTTTTACATTTAAATTTCAAATTACTTGTTTTTTGATTTCAAAATGAAGCGCAATGGAAACAACACGTATTCCTGTAAATCTTGCAGACATTTTCTATCCACGAGTTTTAACGTGTCTTTTAGTGTATCTACGTTGTTTTTAGAAATTTCCTTCGTTAATTTAATACAAACTGGTCGCAAAATCGCGAAAGCTTCCGAGTTATCCATCGAAAATTGAATAATGACAATAATTGCCAATCAAACCACCAGAGAGCGCCATAATTTATTAAGAACAAAAAGTAAAAAATAATTTATGTAAAAGATAATTGCCAGTTTAATTAATTATGAATTGAATAAAAGATTCTTCTTTATTTATTTTTTTATTTTTAACTTGAATAAAATGTGTGACACGCGATTTTATTGTTATTTCTCGAACATTTCTGCCATCTGACGAGTGTTATACGAAGCCGATGTCATCGCCCAAGAAAAAAAATTAAATCAATTGTTTCTAGCAATCGATAGCTGAAAGTGCATAGTTTTTCGAAATTCGAGGAAAAGAAGCGTAAATCGTCCATTGGAATCAATTTGGAGCTGCTAAACAGTACATTTCTCATTTATTTATCGAGTTTTTAATCATTTTCAAAAGGAAAACGGCAATTTTTAACTAATCAACTTACCGGTAATTAATAAACGCACGTGACAAGTAAAGTTTCAAACAATTTAATTTTCGTTTTGCTGAAATTCCCGATCGCGCTACGTGTATTATCTGCAGCTGCAGACTGCGTTTATTTGAAATTGCTTGCAAACTGAATGAAAAAAGGATTCAAATTTCGCAAATTTTGACGGTCTTTCTTACGATTTTTTTACCTCCATTGTCGATCCGTTTGTTTAATTGACTTGAAATTGAGTTTTTATATTTTGTGTTGATAATTGATTCATTTATTTTTAAATTTAGGAAATTAAATAACAAGATTCGTTATAATTAACACCTAATCTTTGAAAAAGTTAAATTTGCGAATAAAGACGCCCGTTAAGATGTCCGACGAAAGAATGGTGGAAGCGGAAGCGGATGCGGCTGCGACGGATCCGCCGAGAGATCGGTTGCAGAAGCTGAGAGATAACATCCAAATTGTTGCGCCAAGATGCGATTGCGTTGCTGGACAGAAACGGAATAAAGGTATTGAGTTCAGGATTTAAATTTGAGTCACAAATAATAAGATTGGAGGCAGTGGAAATGAACTTTAGACGTAGAACTACGTCTAGGTCGACCGTTCAACCACCACTCTCGATGTGACAACAACAATGCCACGATGGAAAACAATTTCGATCAATCCCCTGTGTTCACCCTGCGCCAGGAGGGTGAAGCAGCATTTTCTCCTCACTCATTTTCTCGCCCACGCATTCTCTTCTCTCCCACTCAATCTCTCACTGATGAATATCGAAGGATTGAAGTGGATGCGTGAAGAAAACATACAACGTGTTAGTTTTATAAACTGATAGGCATGTGAAATTAGCCCGTTCTGCTTGTACTTATTGATTTGTTTGAATAATGTTTCTCACAGATTTGTGCTTGTTTTTTTATTTGTTTTATTCACATGTCGGAACCGGGTGTGGTTGCTAAGTTCTCTTGCTTAGCAACCACCCAATTGAATTACATTGTATTAAAAAGGATTTGTTGGAATTGAACATCAAGAATAAATTGGTAAAGGTTATTGGTAAGAATGAGCAGTTCAAAGCGTTTTTGTCCACGACTGTACACAAGGCATGAATATAAAAAAGATGCACAATGTTGCGCGAATACTGGTTTGTAGAAGATGTAATGGCGCCGGGTTAGGCGCAAAGAAAAGCGAAGAAGGCGTTGTTATGAGAACAGTCCCTCGGTATAGCCACGGCCAGGATACTGGGCAGATCCTGGGTGGTGTCTGGTTAGAAGAGAGTTGGTGATACAGTGGAGAAATGTCGGTTTAGATCAAAGCAATCACACAGGTAACCTCTGATCACATGTCAGTTAGAACATATTAATTCATGATCAGAGGGGTAGGAACTTAAGAATGAATGTGAAGTAATTATATGCGCGAGAAACTATTTGCATTTAGATTATCAATTACATGATTATTTCTCCATGCAAACTGAACAAACTAAATTTAATCAAACAAAATAACTTCTATGATTCTATTCGTATTGTTACGTGGATCCTGGGTGCCAATCCAAGTTCCACCTAACCTGTTTTCTTCAGCTAAGAGAGAGAATCATGAGTGATTGAAATGAAATTAAGAAGAGTCAAGTTTTTAAGGTTTAATGGGTTTCCTTTTATTAACCGGACAGACAATGTGTCTGTTCGATTCTTTTAATCAAATTACATTTGGTTAAACAATTACAAATGCTTTATTTATTATCACATTATCATTAACAAAACTTGGATGAGTTGGCATTGACATTTCCAATCATTACAAATGAATTTCAACACTGTATAAGGGGCCGTCCATAAATTACGTAACGCTGATTTTACGATTTTTAGACCCCCTCCCCCCCCTTGTAACAAGGTCGTAACAAATCCACAAACCCCCCCTAGAATATTAATATTACGTAACAAAACTCACTACCCCCCCCCCCAAAAAAAAAAAATTTGATACAAGCTTATACGTACTATAAAATTTTACACAAATTTAAATTATTTTACAAAAATTTTTAAAAAAATTTAAAAATTTTCACAAAAAATTAAAAAAAATTTCAAAAAATTTAAAAAAATTTAAAAAAATTTAAAAAAATTTCAAAAAATTTCAAAAAATTTCAAAAAATTTCAAAAAATTTCAAAAAATTTCAAAAAATTTCAAAAATGTTAAAATAAATTTTGTTACGTAACATTATTAAGACCCCCCCCCTCCCCGTCGTAACAACCCGTAACAAAATTTGAAACCCCCTCCCCCCCTCCAGGCGTTACGTAATTTATGGACGGCCCCTAACACCTTTAAAAATCAATTCAACTTCAAATCAAACAGTTTATAGTCTTCAGCCGTACCCAGTATCGGGCGACATCAGACTCTTTAGAAAAGGGCGGGTGTTGTTGATAGTTACCTGTTGAAGTCTAGAGAGAAGAGAGAGCTCTGTCCAAAAGCGGGTGGTTTTATAGGAAAAGTCCTATAATCCCCATTCACCAATTAATCGGTCCAGTCACATGGTGATGACGACTAGCGTCTGTCAGCGCCATCTATGGCCGAAATTTAGCAACGTTAAATGAGAATAATGCCTAATTGAGCGCTACGGATCACCCGTCGATCGGGACGATCCGTACGCGTGACAGTATAATCACTGGGGCGACATCGATCCCTTTAGTTTAATTAGAGCTATATAGGACGATTAACCACAGGACTTCACATCTGTAGCAAAATTTCATTGTTATAGACTGCAAAACGATTCTGTCTTGTGATCGTAGCGCCATCAAGCCGAAACGGCACAAAATAACGTTATTTTGCGGGCAAATGGCGGACAACTAACATGACATTCTGCATTTGCATTTTTAGAAGACTTTTATATTTTATTTTTAAGTTAAAAATAATGTCTGAAAATTATTTATTACATTTTTAGATATTATTTTTAAATGAAATGTTAATTAAAATTTAACTACGTTATAACGTCCGCCAAAAATGTAAATGCGGGATGTCAATTATCCGCCATTTGCCCGCAAATAATTTTATCAATGCAAGGACAGGTGGCTCCATCGTCGCATTTCTACGGGACAACTTAGATTTCAAAAAAATGGCGGATGTGAAGTCCTGTGGTTAATCGTCCTAGACATTATCCTTCATTACCCTTCAACTGACTTTAAGTTCTTCTCTTAATTATGAAAGCTCCTGTTTCACCTAATTGTTCAAGTTGACTAGCCCAATGATGCTGTGGCCAGCAGCGCCATCTGCTGTCAAAATTCATAAGCTTAATTATCAAATTGCGCCCTCCCCTGACCAAGTGGCGTCCGTCCAAACACTCACAATAGGTGCTTTCAAAGTTTCGGTTTATGCCGTTTATAAAAACGGCCAAAATAGTATGCAAAAATGTACCTCATTGTGAATGTGTTCATTTGTAGGCCCGTTAGTTGTATCGTTTTTGCGTCGTTATCATGGTGCATAAAAATTCCTTTTCTTTCATCCAACGGATTGCGGTTGTGGCCCCTTTATTTAAACTTAATTTAGCATTTAGGGGCCATCCATAAATTACATAACGCTCCAAGGTGGGGAGGGGATTTCAAATTTTGTTACGGTTATTAGTAAAAAAAAAAAAAAATTTAATGTTTTTAAATTGAAAATATATGCGTTTTTGAGACTGACTTTTGAAAATTTTTGGGGGGTTGATTTCAGTTTTATTACATAATTAGGGAGGTGGGGGTATGTGAATTTGCTTCGGCCATGTTTCAGACGGGGGATGGGGTCTAAAATTCCCCAAATTTGCATCATGTAATTTATGGACAGCCCCTTACTCACATTTTGGGAGGTGGATGAAAGTATTTATGACACTTGAAAGTCTGATCCTTCGATCTAACTTTCAGGTTTGAATATGGTTGTAAAAACCAAAACTTGGCAGAAACCGATTCATACACCACTCCAGTTCTGGTTTTGGTTTTTGGTAATGGGTTTTGGCAGTTTTTGATGCCATTCTATTTATAGAAATAGTAAAAACTGTAAAAACTGAAACTAATGTTTATAAATAATATAATAATTAAAAAATGTTCAATCTCTAGTTTTCTATTTTTTTAGCTCCCAAAAAAATCCATTTGAACACCACTTTTTGATGATTTGAAATTAAAAAATAGATTGATAAAATGTTTATATTTCGTTTCAGATGATCAGTTGCTGTGTTACACTCACTTGGGCAGCGCATGCTCATTACCAGTGTTGAGGAAAATTCTGGAGGATAGGTAAATGCCTGATCCACACATCAACCATCTACTTTACATAAATTAAAATGATTTGTTATTTTAGACTCAAACTAAAAGGAGCAGCGATCAGAATCGAGAAGTTGCTGTACACGGACAAACAAGGCAAAACCACTGAAGAATGTCCTGTTGCCAAATGGGTAAAACTACTAAGAAGAAGTGAGAAAGGAGCTAATTTTACTATACTGAATTCAATTTAGATTATACGACGTTCTGGGCCCAAAGAAAAGGTTCTGGTTTTGGCTAAGTATAGGGACGGACACCATTGCTCGTCCGCGTGGATTGTGGTGATATTGGTCACCTGGGAAGGCGTACCGACCGACACAGCCAACGATCTCTACAAGACACTTGTTTATAAATTATCAAAATTCGGCTTGCCAATCAAAAGACGATGTGATACCAACAAAAAGTACAGAAAATAAATAAAATAAATTTTATTTATTTATTTATTTATTTATTTATATACTTTGTGGTGACCCCGCGGGTGGTCGTCCCTCCAGTGGACGCCATCCGCATGAGTCACTAGGAAAGGTCAGTTCCCTCGCGTTGGCTCCGCCTTCCCTCCCTGGGAAGCGCGTGCCCCGAGGGGGTGAGGTGGCGCGTGGCCGGCCCCCATTGGCCGAGCCAGGCCCCTCACCCTGGCCTATATCAGGTAGAGTTTCGCGCCCTACAAGCAGAACTTACACAAACGACACCAAGAACACAGCAACTACCTCACCGTCAGGCCAACTCCACCAAAAGTTAGGATTGATAGAGGACCGCTGATTCCAGTGCAACTGTAACTCTCACGAATTTACACTGTGCGTTTATTTCCCGCGAAAGCAGGAAAATAACCCTTGTGAATTCACACCGAATAACCGACCCACGGTTATTCCATCACTAAAGTGTCCGAGTGCCCTGTAAGAAACTCCTCGTTTCTGGACGGAGCCTTGCGACGCTAAAACCAACCCCTAGACAACAGGCACGGATAGAAGACTCGAAAGAGCATTCCACCGCGTCCGTGAACGACGAATCCGTGACGAATTAACGACAACTCGAGACGCCGCCTTTGTTCCGCCGACCACGCGGAACCGACGACGCCATCTTGGGAAATCCTTTGTTCGACTCTGACCAAGTCGACTCTAGTTTTTTATACTGAGTGTATTTTAAGGCTTACGCCTATTGAATAAACCTGTTTGTTCATTTACATATACTTAGTATTCATTTGGGTAATTTACATATTTAGTAGAATCACAGGTAAAGTAATACACGTTAGCTCATTAAACCTATCACCAGGTAGGACGCGACACGTGGGGGCCTGTCCGGGATTTAGAAATAAATCTCAACTGAACTTGTGATCTCTCATTTAATATAATAACCCAAATCGAAGAATTACTCAAAGAAATGTCAGACCAAGATGAACAATCCGCGTCTGATAACGAGCGACCTACGCTCGAAAAGGGAAAACGGACCTCCGACTATAACTTAAGGTCGGGTGGCCCAGTTCCCGAACAATCCGCAAAGGCGAAAGCCCGAGCGAATCGGAGGAAAGCAAAGGCGCAGAAAGAGGAAGCAGCTGCTTCGCTCGAGGCCCTAACCGAGCCCGAGCGAGAGCCGCTCTCCTCAGATATGCCCTTTGTCGAAGATACCGATACGGAAGTCCTAGAAAATCAAGAAGAAATTCGCGATACAACAACAGGACGAGTGCCGATACTGGTAGCCGAGGAGAAGACGGAAACTCCGAGGCGAACAACCACATTCGACAGCAACCCATCACCGGCAAAAAATCACCAATCCGCCCCCCTAAACGAAACTCCGGTACGAAGCACGAGCGGGACCCCGATGGCCTCCAGCGCCTCGGCGAGACCTGCCCCTGTTTCCCCCGAAGTAGCCCATTTAATTCACCTATCGCAACAAGCAGCCCGACTGAAGGCGGTAACCGATATTCCGCCGGGAACGTCAGTCTGGGACTCTATTACCATACTCACAAATGCAATTTGCGCAGCACAGGCCCCGACGCCAGTCGCAAGACCAGCGGCGGAGACGCCTGTATCGCAAGAGACGCCGAGTGACGTAGGTAACTTCGTGCCCGATCCTCACAAAGCCCTTCACGAATCTCGGGAGAAAGCCCGAGAAGAATCGAGGCAAGAAACGATAAATCGTCAGCGTAGAGTGAGCGCTGAGAGGAGAGAACTTTGGAACGAGGAAGAGGAACGACTACAACGTGAAAAAAGGACCACGGAGGAAACGGAAGAAATGGTACAGAGGATAAGGGAAGAGCAGGAAGCAAAGATACGGAGAGAATGGAATAATACAGTAGAAGGAAGGCACAGAGAAGCCCAAGACTACGAAGAGCAATTCCGAGCCCTCCTGGCCCAACGAAAAGCCGAGAAATTGCAGAAACTGAGAGAAGAAGCTCAGCAGCAACACCAGAAGTGGGAAGAACAATACCACGAAAGGATGAAAGCCGCAAGAGCAAGGAGAGAGAAGGAGCAATTTCGTGAGGAACAAGAAGAATGGGAGAGGTACAGAGGGACCGACGAGTACCAAGCTAAGAGAAAAGCGATAATTGACGAGCAAAAACGATGGGAAGCCGAAAATTGGGAAAAGGAAACAGAGAAATTCCAAAGAGAGTACGAGCCGGACGTTTCGGAGAGGAATAAAAAGGAGGATCCGAAAACGGACAAAGAGCCCACCAGCGGCTCCAACGCCGGAACAAAAAAGAGGAAGTCACAGGAAGACGACCCACCGGACAGAAAATCCAGAAACCGTAACCCCTCGAAACGATCCGAAAGAAGCGCCGCAATCGACGCGTTACTTAACAAAAAGAACGCGAATAAGGACCGCGAGCGCCCAGAAAGCGAAGAGAATAAATGGTATTCTTTTTACGGGAGCAGCGACGAAAAGGAGCCGCCGCCCTCCGGAGGCTCGAAGAAATCACGGGATGGCGAAGAAGTCCCCCCGAAGGGACCAAGAGACCGCCCACAAGGCGACCCTTCCGACCCTTCTGATTCATCGGACGACGACGACCAAAGTCGACCGTCATCCGGATCGCACCGAGAGAGCCGCGGCAGCAACCAACACCATTCGGACCGACCGAATGCCTCCAACCGATCTTCGCACAGCTCTCGCCCTTCCATACTGTAGGTCGGTAGCAGAGGAAAACGACCAAAAAGCACTCGAAACTTCGAGTGTAACGTCGCAAAAGGCGTCGCACTACTCGTGCGAACGTGTGGGCGACGTCGGGAGCGAAAAACGAATAAAACGACCGCGCAAATGCGCTTATATGTCGTGCAATAAACAAGGCAACGTTTAAAAACATAAAAACAAGTTTACTAAACCAAAATACTTACAAATGAAGTCATTACAAAGTGAAAACATAAGGGCGAGAGCCAAAGCGATGGTCGCCGCCATCTTGGAAGAACGAGTGATACAAGAACGACACCTGGTGTCGTGAATTGGAATTATATAATCAAATAAATCGAGAATTAATAGGAAACACTGGACACAGCATGATGCTGTGTGTTAAAAAGCAATAAACAAATGCATAATATCTAAACAAGCAAATATCATCGGATATAAATAAGTACGGGATAAATATATCGAGATTAGATAATTAAACAATAAGAATGTGATTTTATGTCACATCGACACAACTGGCGGTCCAATAGACCAACAATTCCCCCTTTCGATGGAGATAGAATCAGGGGAAACGAAATACAGTTACTGGAATTACAGTAGGTAATCGAAAATAAATAATAAAGTCGAATCGCCGAGCCGGGTACTGTTATTGAAAACGCCACGTAGGCCCGAATATTCCCGCAGAAACTCGGTGATCCTCGAAGTCGGGTAAATAACGAAAGAATGTCACGATAAAGTCTAAAGTCGGAACACACGAGAGATCAACGACTGAAGACGTTCTGAACTGAGCCACTTAGTGAATATGTCCGCGACGTTGTGCTCGCTGGACACTTTTCGGAGATCAAAACAGCCTGCCGTAAACCATTCCCTGAGCCAGTGATACTTGACGCGGATATGCTTCGTCTTCGAGTTTTCCACGTCGTTGGATGTGAATTGTATGCTGGCTAAGGCATCGGAGTAAATAATCGGACGAGACAGGCGGTTCAAAATCGGGAATTCGGTGAAGATGTTATCGAGCCAAAAGGTTTCCTTCACGCATTCAACTAGGGCGAGGAATTCGGCTTCCATAGTTGAACACGCGACAGTCGATTGTTTTCGACACGACCAGCCAATTGGCACATTCCCGATATATGTAATGTAGCCACCGAAACTTAAAGATGTCGCCAAATCGCTAGCCCACGATGCATCCGTATACGCCCATAATTGGCTTGACGCACAATTCGAAAGTTCGATACGGTAATCAATAGTATTCGCTACGTACTGGAGAACTTGAAGGAGCGCACGGATGTGAGTGTTATCGTAGCATGTGTTGAATTGCGAAAGCGATATGACGGAAAATAAGATGTCGGGGCGCGTTCGTGATGCCAGAAAAAGCAGTGACCCGATAAGCGAGCGGTAAGGAAAATCGATCAGGTCTTCTGTCGATGCTCGAACTAATGTGGTTCCGGGTGTCACTGGCACCTTCACGAGTCGATTTGTCGATGTACCGTACTTCGTGATGAGTTTCGCGATATACGCACGTTGAGAGATGTAAGTGCGTCCCATCTCGCGGATGAACTCGACTCCTAGCAGTTTGGTGATTGGACCGAGGTTGACGATGTCGAATTTCGAAGTTATGAGTCGGATAATTCGGTCCAAAACACTGTCGGCTGCGTAGAAAAGTACAATATCATCGACGTAGACTAACATGACTGCGCAATTGCCGTAGATGTAAACGCAATTGCAAGCGGGCATTTTTCGGAATCCGAGGGTTCGAAGTGCTTCGTCCAGTTTCAAATACCATTGTCTACCGGACTGGTGAAGTCCGTAAAGCGATTTCACGAGTAACCAAACGTTGTCGGGGTGATTACAGGTGGCACCTGCCGGGATGCGCATATAGACCTTGTGCTCCAGGTCCCCGTACAGGTATGCACATTTGACGTCGAGGTGTGCATCTTTCCATCCTCGTAGCACTACCAAAAGGCAAAAGAATAGACGAATGAGGACGAAGTTCACTACTGGGCTGAAGACCTCGTCGTAATCGATTCCGAAAGTTTGGCGAAAGCCTTGGGCGACAAGTCGAGCACGATATCGAGTAATCTTGCCGGTCGCGTCTGATTTGAGTTTAAAAATCCATTTACAACCCAGGATTGTCGTGTTAGGCGGTTTCGGCACTTCGACATAAATTTCCCGCTCCTTAAAAGTTCCCAACTCTTCACCGATGGCTTCATGCCACTTTGGAGCATCGTCGAATTTGGGAATTTCCGCATACGATGACGGTTCGGTGCGACAGAGATGAGCGGCATGTCGAGCTGGAGGAATCAATGGTAGTGTATGCTCCATATTGCCGAAAAAGAATAGCTCGGGGTCGTAAGGGAGATTGTTCATAACACAGAACTCTTCGACGTCTCTGCGAGATCGAAGTCGGAGGCCGGGTTCCGGGAAGTAGTAGACGTCGATGTCTATCGAACCTGGCTGTTGATCTTTGCGTAGATGTTCTTCGCGAATCCATTTACGAAATACTGTGTTTCCGCCGACATAACGCCAATAGAATGATGTCTTGCCGGCAGAAGGGGCTGCAACATGTGTTGCGCCAGGAGGCAATGGAGACATTTGCCCCTGATCGAAGATTGGCATTGTGTGCTGTAAAATGTTCGGGCCGGCTTTCCTACGTAACGTGATGAAACGATTTGGGGAAGTCGGTGGCGAAAGGCCGGGGGAACTGGCATTGGACGTTTCCGGTGACACATGTGCAGACTGATTCGGTCGCAATTCTTCCGCGTCCGGTTGAACCGCAAATTCCTCGATCTGCTCGGCGTCATCGTCGGTGTCCTGCCCTTCAGCTATCTGTTCGTGTTCCTCATTAGTAATCGGATGCGATACGGAACCACGAGCTGGAGTCGGCAATGTTGATGCACAAAGTTCTAATAACTGTCGTTCCGGCGTTGATGGGGGTGGAATATGAACAATCGGTATCGGTGGCGTCTTTGATTTGGAAGCCGACTTGGATACAGATTTGTCTTCGGATATCGAATGTTCGTCATCTGACGCTGGTTTGATCGACCAGTTTGCATATTCGATGGTGTCGTTGAATGACACTCTTTGTTGCTCGTTGTTGGGTTCATAGAAGGATTGATTGTTGCCATTTGGTACGCTTCGTAGGGATTTGCGATACGATTGATGTTCGTCTATGCGGACATGTGCAGACTCCGTGACCTTGTTATCAATGGGATTCCAAATTCTATAGCCACGAGTTGCAACCGCGTACCCAACGAGATATCCTTCCCATGCGCGTGGGTCAAGCTTTTTACGGCCCGGCGCTGTGTAGTGGACCCAACATTTGGATCCGATCTTTCGTAAGTGTCGGAGAGATAACGCTCGCTCACGCCAAAGTACATAGGGGACTTGATTCTTCAAACGTGAGTGAGGGCTTCTGTTCTTGATATAAGCGAAAGTCACTGCAAGCTCTGCCCATAAACCGGCCGGAAGTTTGGTTTCTTCATGAATCGCGCGGATGTTGTCTGCCATCGTTCTGTTGATGCGTTCGGCCGTTCCATTCATTTGTGGGCTCGATGGGTTCGTTCGCTGCCCTTGGATCCCTTTGTCTTTCAAATAGCGCTCGAATTCATTGGACATGAATTCACCGCCACGGTCTGTGCGAATGGCTTTGATTGTTGTATTCGCAACCCGTTCATCTCTCGCGGCGAAGTCCTTAAAGCATGCGAAGACTTGGGACTTCTGCGCTAATGGGGTGATCCAAGCATATCGTGTAGCGTCATCAATGATCGTTAGAACGAAACGAGCTCCACCGAAAGATGTTGCAGGAGCCGGCCCCCACACGTCCATATGCAGGAGGTCGAGTGCTTTGGTAGTACTCGGGTGAAGGTCCGGTTTGTGCGAAATCTTGATTGATTTTGCAAGACGACAGTCGTTGCAAGCAAGTTCTTGTTTTACTTCTCCCGGTTCCATTCCGTGTACATGTTCGTTGTTTGCCAACAGGCGCATTGCATTTGTGTGCAAATGCCCTAATCTGCTATGCCATAGACCCGTAGCATCCTTTACGGTTGCAGGATTAGCAATTGTCTTCTTTGGTGACTTAGAAGGATTGCTCGGGGGAGGAGGTATGGCAGGAGGAGTATTAGGTAATGGCGTTGTCGGAATGGATTGGAGAACGTTGGAATAAGATTGGATAGGAGGATCTGGTTGGATAGGCGTGGATTGGGGAACAATTTGAGACTGGATAGGATTGACGATTTGATTCGGAATTTGCTTCGGAATTGGTGGCATTTCTATGCGAAAATCTGTAATGTCTCCTTGTCTCAATTTCCCCTTCTTTGGTTTCGGAATGTTCTCAAAATCCACTTCTGTCGTGACATAAGTCAAAACTGGCGGTTGTTGAATTGGTGGTGGAATTGTCGTCGACACCGGGGTCGAAATAACCGCAGACACAGAAGGAGTTGAACATAAACCGTCCACATAATATAATCCAGCCTTCTCCTTCGCCCGAAGAATAGAACTTCGGATGTCCGATTGATAGATGTTGACTTCACCGTTGTAGAAATGTATGTGATGACGTGTTTTGTCGATTTTGGAAACCGAAATCAAATTGGCCTCGAAATTCGGTGCAAAAAGTACGTTCGTCAAATTCACGATGCAATTGCAGTCATCTATCCTGGTTAGAAGTCGGACATTTCCTTTTCCAGTCACTTTGGACTTGCCTTGTCCGAGTTCGATGTCGAAAGGCACGATGTCCACAAAATCCGTAAACCAAGCTCGAACATAGGAGACGTGGTCCGTCGCGCCACAGTCGACAATCCATTCATTGGATTGCATGAAATGTGCAACTGGGCGCGCTGGGGCTTGTGGGGCACTGGCGAAGAATGTCCCTTCTCGTGTTGGACGAGAACAACCACGCGGACGCGTATCGTCGGGCTTGGGCGCGGCGTTTTTGTTGCGCTTCTTGCTCTTGCTTCGAGAGCGTTGGAAAGAAGCCGATGCCGGGGGTTGATTGTGATCCTCCCGTCGTGGATGGGGACACTTGTTCGCGTAGTGGCCCATCTCATTACAATTGAAACATTTAATTTCCGATAACGGTCGACGAGGACGAGAATTCTTTCGGGATTGTTGGCCTTTTACAGACGAATGCACAGAAGATGAGTGTACATTGTGCAATCCCATCGGTTTCAACCGTAGATATTCGGAAATCAATTGTTCGGCAACTTTAGTCGGAGTGAATTCTGGATCGGGCCAGTGATATATGGCGAACGTTGCCTGTGCGCATTCGGGCGGTAGTCGGTTGAGGTATTGATACGCATGATGATCAGCTGTCGTGACTTCATTGATATCAGCCAACTGACGAACAAAATGATCCACTCTATTGATGAAATCCTGCATTTCCTCATTGGGTTCGAGATGCAAAGTCAAGAACTCCGACCGTAATGCTGCCCGTCGCGCCCGCGAACTAGGCGCGTACGCTTTTGCCAGGACGTCCCATGCCTGTTTGGGAGTGTCACAATTGTCCAGGGCTGAACGTTTCGGTTCGCTGACATACATGTAGATATGCCCGAGAGCTTTGTCCTTTTTAACCATGTAACGTTCTTTTTCTTTGTCCGTTAAAGTCAAAAGATGATCGGCCTCCTTCTCCTCCGTTACATGCCTCCAAAGGCCCTCGGATTTCAAAAGCATCCGCATCGCTCTCTGCCAGGGCTCATAATTCCCGACAGAGAGGATGGGAATTCGGCTGACCGTCGTTTCCGTTGTCTTTTGCATCGTTGCGAAGACTCGGCGCACCGCACAAAGCACACGGACTCAGGAGAATGGTATAACGGCGATCGAAGCACTTCACTAAGGCACAGAAAGTGTGGACGAATGTTTGTTCACACAAAATCGTTGCACTATTCACTAAATCACCTCCCACGTGGTTCAAAGCGGATATCACCAGAAGGGGAGCCGATGCTACAATCGGCTGAGAACCTAAAGCAAGTGTCCCCCTAGCTTCCTTTATAGCCACCTGGGGCTGCGGGAGTGCTAGGTGGCGCAGGGCTCAGCCTTGCTTTAGAATACAAACACCGCTTGGACAGACTTGTCCGTAGGGCAGTGCCGATACTAACAGTGTCCCACTCCAAAATACCCACTTAAAATTAACAAAGTTTCACGAAATGAAGGAGAAATAGATGATGTGACGGTGACGACCACAACTCCCATTTAACAATGGTACCGGGAAGAGATCGCAATAAATAAACAGTGAATACAATACGAGATAAATACAAGACAGTTTATTGTTGGTAAACAATAATATCAAGGCTAAATTATACATAGGACTAATGCCGACATTTGGCAAGTTAAATCAGCTATTAAACTATACAAAGAATTGGCCAACTGGCCCTAGAATAATATCACTACGGGTCTGGAATATGGGAGCGGTTTCCCCATCGCTCGACCTGATTATAGATGTCATCTTAAGCCGGATGGCTGTGTCCTGGAGTCCGATACGGCTTCGCTGGTTTCCTTGGTTCGCTGTGTAAACTATCGCACGTCGATAAATCGAATGATCTGAGCATTGCGGTTGACTTTGTCTGCACCGCCACAACTTTGGGAGGATATTGGTGTAAGTAAATGTATTCATTTACTTATCAATATTCCACTTATGAATTATATTTAATTCATATCGTTGTGAATTCTTATTTAGATATTTCGGGAATAAGTTGTCGTCAACTTATCGGTTATATTGAGTTCAATATGAGATTAAGTCTTCTGACTTGATTTTGGTCCAACTGGTTGTCGAGTTTAAGTTTTGCTGTTATAAATAAAATGAAGATTAAGCTTCCCGTCGCAACACACAATTGCCATCGATTAGAATATACGCCTTGCCATGCAGAACGGTATCAAGCGTCCCCGGCGTCGCAGCACGGTCGTCCATCGAGTGGTTGACGGTACCACGTACACAGGGGTCGATAGCTCGCGGCTCCGCACAGCAGTTTTATCTCTCGCGGTACTAATAATAGACCGACTGCTTTGGCATCGAATACCATGAGAATCAGCTTGCCAAACACTTGGTGCTACTCGTGGTTACTGTAAAACAGACTGCTTTGGCACCATCAGGTGAAGGAACCGATTCTCAACAATACCGATGCTACTCGTGGTAACGGAATACGTTCATACCGAAAAAGACAACTTGGTCCTGTCCGGAGGATACTGAATTGCACAACGGCGGGTTCTCCTTCGGCGTCGCAACCGTAGACTGTAACATTTATGCAACATAATAATCCCAGCACTTCGACTTCAATTGCCGGCGGTGGCATGATTCTGTAGAATCATGCAACGGTTCTTTGCGAATAAATCAACAAAGAACCAAAAGGTTTTTTACGTGAACAACGAATCATATTTCTTAAGTAACAATACCAAACAGAAAATAATCAAACAGAGCTGCAGAATGGCCGGTTGTTTGGGTTTATATAACCTGACTGGATTAAGGATTAATCCAGTTATCCAATTGGAACATGGGTTCCACGAATCCCTCCAATCCCGTATCACCGGAAGTGGATACGGAGGAACAATGTGCTAATTCTCACCACAACCGGAACTGGATACCCAGGACCGGAAATGGATCCACCAATCAGATCTATTGGTTGATCGATTGATCACCAAATGTCCTGTCCCGCAGAAAATGGAAGTTACATTGTATTTAACATCACAAGACATTAATATATCTTTATATTAATGTTCACAAAGCTTCGTTTCATTCTAGTAAATATAGTTTTATATTTATTTACATGTTTTATATTCATATCTTGAATTTGCCGCTAAATCGTAATCGCGCCATCTTGTGGCAACATTGCGCATTGACAAATGCGGTTTTAGCAGACGACTCTTCGTGATTCGGCCGGAATCCTTTGATATCAAGTAGGAATGAGTGTTTATTCTTAATAAACGAACATCTTTGTATTTGAAACATCATAAATAACTTTATTCCAGACATTTATCAGTTTTACACAGAATATCTTCGAGATATCATGATAATGGCGCAACAGCGCTTCTTTCTAAGAAAATAGGCATTTATAGCCATTGTAAACCGTCACACATCCCCCTTAATAACACAATTATATAAAATTTTATAGAGTTTTCGTTATTCTCCTAATTAGCATAAATGCTATTTTCGGACTTGATGTATCTTGGAGATACCGTGACTTCCAATTTCGAATTTGAGCTTACATAAACTAACTTGAATTATCTAAGTTCTGATTTTCTGCCGAAATAATCTTTTCTAATAGCCTAAATTCAAGTCCAGAATTTATTTCCAAGTCTTCTTTTTGAAGAAACTTTCGTCATACATAAAATCATCATTTGTGTTATCACAAAATATTTATTTCATATGCCTAGTCAGATGTATCGCTATAAATATACAATAAATAGCTTTTAGATGATAAGAGTTGACAATTAAGAAATCATAATTGTCCCCCTTAATTGTCATGACCGGAGTCACTTGGTATTCTTTGTACAATTGACTAATTTAATTAAACTAGTTGTCTTAATAATGTAGCATTACTTTTCAAAATTTTGTTAATTCTAACTTTTATATTTTGTCCCCCTTTTCTTTAGAAGAGAGGTCATGATTTTTAGAAGAGGATTTTCTGTTTACACTATAATCGGGGAATCTTTGTGTATCATATCATGTTAATCAACATGATTCTTTGCTAAATATTGAGCTCGCATATTTGCAAATTTCCGAGATCTCTCAGCCTGCTGTACTGATTTCTTTCGACGTTTTTTCTTTGGGCAGTTACACACAGTGTACTCACTTGGCAGTGTAAATGACCGTGACGACCCAACTTTTTGTTTTAGGTCATCTCTGGAAAACCATACATGAATGGGACCCTCATTGGAAAACCATACGTGGAAAGGACCCATATTTGGAATTGTGAAATCCCGCAACAAACGAGGGGATCTATATTTGACTCTAAGTCGTGGAACTGATGATTGGAAACCTGGGTTTTCAGTCAGTTTTTGAACATGTTGGTTTGTACTTGAAGTTTCTTCATCACCAGCTGGACTTGGTGACCGAAAACGCTTTTTTGAAGTTCTTAATTCCTCTCGTTGAGATGAATTATTCTGGATATTGCAGGGTTGCTTTCCAGACGCAAATTGTTGTATCTCCGTCAGATTGACGACTGGGACGGGTTTTAGTCGTTGGTTACGGTATTGATTTCGAAATACGAATTGTTGCGCTTCGTTTATATTTTTAAATTCAGCTGAATTTAACTGGTATTGTTTACAATACTGTTCGAATTGATACCGGATCTCCCGTGGGTTAGTCAAAAAACTTTCTTTTTTAGGTTTAAAATCATTCTCATTATCGTGTTGGTAATACTTTTTCAAGGGAAAAGTTTGCTTGACCTTTTTTCGATTTGAAATGGGCGTTAGGTAGAATTGTCTTGGCTGGGGACTCTTCTTGGTAGACAAATCATACGTCCGCAAACATGAGTTTGTGATCGGCGATCGGGCACGTTGTTGTACGTTATTTGACTGCAAATGTTTGTTTGGAGTCCGAATATCTTTCCTTTGCGTTGATATTGGTGGCCCAAAACTTTTGTTTACGGTTCCCAATTCTTTTGATAGCGGTAGGTTAATCGACAGATTAAGGCTAGCCACATATCGTTGTGCTTCAGCTGGATTAGCATATCGAACTGAAATTAGCTGATCTCGATTGTAAACGAGTTTTAATTTGTTCTGAACAACCGACTGGTTAGTTAACGAACTCTCTGGACGAGAATTATTAGGTTTATAATTCTCTTCCCCCTTATCTACCGAATTAGGTGGTTTAAACTTTTCTAACTTAGATCCCCTACTGGATGTTTGAAACATAGTATGAGAATCTTGATTCACTAAGTTTCGGCTGTATGTTTGTGGATTCCGTACTGGATCTTGATGTGAAGATTGAGATTGGGTACGATCTCGCCAGTTCCTAGCTTTTACATAGTCTGAAGCTTCGATTATATTTTTAAACTTGGTTTTATCCAGTCCATGACGATTACAATACAGAGTAAAATGATCGGGAATCTTTTCTGTTTGATCGCCAAGTGGTACAGAACTTAAATTTAAGTTTGTCTGCTTATTATTTCCTTTTGGATCGATCATATTCAATGGTTTTTGAGCCATAAAAAAATTCAAAATCTGACGATTTTAATTCTTTAATTTATAAAGAAGACGAATATAATACACTTTTCAACAAGAAACACTTCTAAACTTTACTTTTGACAAAATAAAATTAAACTTCGCGTTTGTTTGACACGTGTTAGCTTTTGCAGGTTACACGGCACACAAAATTCGAATCGTGACTGAAATCGGGACGGCGTGGTCAAGATGACTCTGGAACACGTCTTCTGGTCTGGTCTGGATGCGAATGATCAGTATCTGATCTGGTCCTCCTTTAATAGCAGGGGGCTGGGGATCCCTAGATCTCCCAACTTCTGATTGGCGGATGTTAGTGTCGGCCAATGGTATAAAGGACGTTACATCTATTTAGTAGTTCTCTACTAAGTCCGTTCCCTTCGAGATTCAATTTTACCGATAAAATAAAATTCCTTCGGGAAGACATTCGTAAAATATTGTATTTTTCAAATGAAAATAAAATAAACTTACTTCAATCTTCTTGAACTTTGGGATTTTTACCAATCCAAATAATTAAATAACTTTTCTTCAAAAAATATTTTTCTTTTAATTATTCCGTTAGTGTGTGATATCGTTACAACCACAACTTTAATAAAGTTTTCTCAAACTCTCAATTTTTCTTATTCTTATTCAATTATCGTTCAAATAATCATTCCTTTGTAATTGAAATCTATTTTCGATTCCCAACATTGTGTATTCATTTCCAATAGGAAGAATAATTTGACCAAGTCTTTACTTTTTCGGGTTTAAATTCCATTTTTCGAGTGTGAAAAAATAAATTTTCACCATCCATCTCCCCCTTTTTTAACAAATTTTTTTAACAAATAAAAATTCGTTAAAATTCTTTAAATTTGTTTTGCGAGAAAAATTATCTAATTCTCTAATCTTCCAAAAGAAAATATTCGAAATTTTACTTTAAACGATAAAGTTATTGGTACAAATGTGTACTTGTTTTTCGGGAGAAAACTATTCGACAATCCTTTAGACTTTTGGGTAAAAATTATTCATCAAATCTTTCTTTTTTGATGACAATTGCTTTGATTTTTCGAAAGAAAATATCTAGCTAAATTCCACTTTTCCTGAGCGGACAATTGTTTTCACAATTAGTTATTCCTTTGCGATATTTACGAAGGACGTGTCTTTGATTATTCGTTTTAATAATTTTCGTCCCCCTTATCTCTAATAACGAGATGTTTTTGCAGAGATCTTTTATCTTTTGAATGAAAGAATATTTAAATCTCAATTGTCGTAAATACCTTCATCTGCTGCAGCATTTCCTCAATTTGAACTTTTCAAATGAAAAGGCAAATCTGGAGAACTTTCACTGTCAAACTTCTATTCCTATCGCGCCAAAATTCGTAATTCACTGGTTTGGAATTCCGTATAACACGTGACACAATAACAGTATCGATGTCACAATTAAGCAGTTTACTACTCGGTCCGCGCGAGGACATGTAAATTACTTTTTTCCGATAAAAATAATTTTTCTTTGAAAAATATTTGAAATTGATTTTTCACAACTACTTTTGAATGAAATAAAATGAAGTTATTCCAACTTTTCGTTAATTGCTCACACATAACATTCCCTTTACTGTGGGATTTGCATCGAAATTCCATTTTTAAAGAACCTTTCTTTTACTTATCGCAAATAAAACATATTCAATCGTTTTTCTGATTAAACTTTAACACGTAAATTACGAACGAAATATATGATGACATTCCATTAACCTTTAGGAAAATTGACTAAATTCTTAATTTTTAGAGAAAAATAATGTATCTAGAATCTTTCCTTTTCCGAATAAAATCTATGTTCAAAATAGAAGATAAATCTTGTGCAATTCTTAGTTTTTTCGAATGGAAAAATACAACTTTTCATCAGCGGTGATTTATTTGATTTTTCCGAAAGAAAAATAATTACTTTGAAACTTATTTTCTTCGTTTAAATCAGCTATCTGATTTTAAAGCTTCAATCCAATTAAAAAATATTCGCTCCGTAAATATTTCATGTGGCAAAGTTCATAGCCACAAATGGATTTGTTATTCCGGTTTTAAGAAATCATGTGGGAAAATGTCCGATTAGATTACTAAAAATATTCGTTGTTTTTCAAACAGCTAAATTTCATTTAGAAATTCTCAAAATTTGGGAGACCCAAATATCGTTGGAAACTTAAAACACTGTTAAATTTCCGAAAGGAAAGATTGAATGAAATCCTTTTACTTTTCCGAGGGAAAGCGTTTATCGTGATTCGTAACTTTCAATGTAAAAAATACTATTCTACGTGGTCGGCAACTTCATTCGCCGCCATTTTATATTTTCTTAATTTCCATTGTCCCGAAGGAAAAAATGTACTTTTTGTGAAAATAGTTAATTCCTTCAAATAAAGGTAATATTCATTTCGATTTGCAAATCTTTTCTGCGAAATGGAGTGTGTTGTTTTTCTCCAACAACTAAATTATCTTTGGTACCGATGGCAGTGGAAAAATTAGTTCGCGACACTTAAATAAATCTCTACGAACCTTCTGTAACATTTCTCCGCCGTCTTTTATCTGTTGTCCGCCATAATTTCCAAGCATTCGTTCGCACCTTGCGTTGAAGGTTTGAGTAGCTTCCCTGCTGCGTTTGATACGGAGATCGACGCGTATTGCTATGGCGCGTGGTCGCTGGCTATCGGTGTCGACGTACAGTTACAAGAAACTTAATTTCTTGTAAATATTTCCAAATAGTTGCGGTGTTTTCTTCGTTTTAACTTTTCAGGTGGAAAGATAAATTCGTAAGAAGTCCGCCTTCTAAACTTGTATGTTTTTAGCTTTTCGAAATAAAACAAACTTCGAAAAAAATATCTGTATTCTTATTTCACTCGAAACTTTTTTTTGATTTCTTATTTAAAATACTTCGTATTCCTTAAATTGTCGAACGAAAATAGTAAAGAGAGTTCACTAAACGTTTCCATTTCGTCAGTTTAACTTTTCACATGAAAATATAAACTGAAAATCTATTTGTCTGTTTTAACTAAAATTTTTTTGTTAATATCGGATTCAAGATTCGCTTTTGCAATTCGGTCGAATTAATTTGCAACCTATTTCAGTGATCGTGTGATAGGTCTATAACTTCCGAAATTCCTAGTTAAAGGACAGTTTTGGTGTTTCTCAAGAAAATAAACATGGTTTGAAACTGGTCTGTTTTTTAACTAAATCTTTTAGTTAAATATTTATCTCAAAATTCACTTTTACAATTCTATCGAATTTAATTGCAACCTAATCTCGGTGGGACCTCCACGTGTGAGATTAGGTGGTAGTCTTTGAAATCCCTAAAATCTTCAAACGAAAATAATGAAGGAAAATCTACTACGTATTTCTATTTCATCAGTTTAACTTCTTCACATGGAAATATAAACTGAGAATTTAATCTGTCTATTTTTAACTTAAATCTTTTAGTTAAATATTTATCTCCAATATTCACTGTTGCAATTCAATCGAATTTAATTGCAACCTAATCTCGGTGGGACCTCCACGTGTGAGATTAGGTGGTAGTCTTTGAAATCCCTAAAATCTTCAAACGAAAATAATGAAGGAAAATCTACTACGTATTTCTATTTCATCAGTTTAACTTCTTCACATGGAAATATAAACTGAGAATTTAATCTGTCTATTTTTAACTTAAATCTTTTAGTTAAATATTTATCTCCAATATTCACTGTTGCAATTCAATCGAATTTAATTGCAACCTAATCTCGGTGGGACCTCCACGTGTGACGGTGACGACCACAACTCCCATTTAACAATGGTACCGGGAAGAGATCGCAATAAATAAACAGTGAATACAATACGAGATAAATACAAGACAGTTTATTGTTGGTAAACAATAATATCAAGGCTAAATTATACATAGGACTAATGCCGACATTTGGCAAGTTAAATCAGCTATTAAACTATACAAAGAATTGGCCAACTGGCCCTAGAATAATATCACTACGGGTCTGGAATATGGGAGCGGTTTCCCCATCGCTCGACCTGATTATAGATGTCATCTTAAGCCGGATGGCTGTGTCCTGGAGTCCGATACGGCTTCGCTGGTTTCCTTGGTTCGCTGTGTAAACTATCGCACGTCGATAAATCGAATGATCTGAGCATTGCGGTTGACTTTGTCTGCACCGCCACAACTTTGGGAGGATATTGGTGTAAGTAAATGTATTCATTTACTTATCAATATTCCACTTATGAATTATATTTAATTCATATCGTTGTGAATTCTTATTTAGATATTTCGGGAATAAGTTGTCGTCAACTTATCGGTTATATTGAGTTCAATATGAGATTAAGTCTTCTGACTTGATTTTGGTCCAACTGGTTGTCGAGTTTAAGTTTTGCTGTTATAAATAAAATGAAGATTAAGCTTCCCGTCGCAACACACAATTGCCATCGATTAGAATATACGCCTTGCCATGCAGAACGGTATCAAGCGTCCCCGGCGTCGCAGCACGGTCGTCCATCGAGTGGTTGACGGTACCACGTACACAGGGGTCGATAGCTCGCGGCTCCGCACAGCAGTTTTATCTCTCGCGGTACTAATAATAGACCGACTGCTTTGGCATCGAATACCATGAGAATCAGCTTGCCAAACACTTGGTGCTACTCGTGGTTACTGTAAAACAGACTGCTTTGGCACCATCAGGTGAAGGAACCGATTCTCAACAATACCGATGCTACTCGTGGTAACGGAATACGTTCATACCGAAAAAGACAACTTGGTCCTGTCCGGAGGATACTGAATTGCACAACGGCGGGTTCTCCTTCGGCGTCGCAACCGTAGACTGTAACATTTATGCAACATAATAATCCCAGCACTTCGACTTCAATTGCCGGCGGTGGCATGATTCTGTAGAATCATGCAACGGTTCTTTGCGAATAAATCAACAAAGAACCAAAAGGTTTTTTACGTGAACAACGAATCATATTTCTTAAGTAACAATACCAAACAGAAAATAATCAAACAGAGCTGCAGAATGGCCGGTTGTTTGGGTTTATATAACCTGACTGGATTAAGGATTAATCCAGTTATCCAATTGGAACATGGGTTCCACGAATCCCTCCAATCCCGTATCACCGGAAGTGGATACGGAGG
This sequence comes from Strigamia acuminata, assembly GCA_949358305.1. Taxonomy (NCBI): domain Eukaryota; kingdom Metazoa; phylum Arthropoda; class Chilopoda; order Geophilomorpha; family Linotaeniidae; genus Strigamia; species Strigamia acuminata. Next base: position 2,334,498 of record OX442320.1, on the reverse strand, counting down.
AACAATGTGCTAATTCTCACCACAACCGGAACTGGATACCCAGGACCGGAAATGGATCCACCAATCAGATCTATTGGTTGATCGATTGATCACCAAATGTCCTGTCCCGCAGAAAATGGAAGTTACATTGTATTTAACATCACAAGACATTAATATATCTTTATATTAATGTTCACAAAGCTTCGTTTCATTCTAGTAAATATAGTTTTATATTTATTTACATGTTTTATATTCATATCTTGAATTTGCCGCTAAATCGTAATCGCGCCATCTTGTGGCAACATTGCGCATTGACAAATGCGGTTTTAGCAGACGACTCTTCGTGATTCGGCCGGAATCCTTTGATATCAAGTAGGAATGAGTGTTTATTCTTAATAAACGAACATCTTTGTATTTGAAACATCATAAATAACTTTATTCCAGACATTTATCAGTTTTACACAGAATATCTTCGAGATATCATGATAATGGCGCAACAGCGCTTCTTTCTAAGAAAATAGGCATTTATAGCCATTGTAAACCGTCACAATGAATCGCTGTGGATTGTCACACAGCCTCGTGCAATCAGATAACACGGCACAGTTCTCTCGAAGAACTGAGAAAAACGCAATTTGGATTCGAAAATCCAAATTCTTCTCGATTTAAATCGAGGCTCTTCACTTAAAGCGTTGAAAATCGTCGTTTTTTAAGTTCGGCGATACTGTGCACACGCCGGGGTGTGACACAGCGAGAATTAATCTCGTTTCTCGATGGCGGACGTCTGCTCGACGTCGTCGAATCGAAGAACGTCGTCGAAACGTCGGAAATCTGCAAAAGACAAAATCGCCGCAAAATTCGCGAAACCCGCGGAATTTTCGGCGATAATTAATGAAAATAACTGGTGCACAACGTCGCCAAGGCGTTGTGAGGATGTAGGCGTCGTCTCACGTCGTGAAACATCCGAAAAATGCCGAAAATCGTCGCGGAAACCTAAAAATACAAAATTGCCGCGAAATTCGCGAAATTCGCGGAATTTTCGGCAATAGTTAGTGGAAAAATAGCGTGCAAAGGATGAGAACCATCCTCTGCTACCAATTGTAGGTCGGTAGCAGAGGAAAACGACCAAAAAGCACTCGAAACTTCGAGTGTAACGTCGCAAAAGGCGTCGCACTACTCGTGCGAACGTGTGGGCGACGTCGGGAGCGAAAAACGAATAAAACGACCGCGCAAATGCGCTTATATGTCGTGCAATAAACAAGGCAACGTTTAAAAACATAAAAACAAGTTTACTAAACCAAAATACTTACAAATGAAGTCATTACAAAGTGAAAACATAAGGGCGAGAGCCAAAGCGATGGTCGCCGCCATCTTGGAAGAACGAGTGATACAAGAACGACACCTGGTGTCGTGAATTGGAATTATATAATCAAATAAATCGAGAATTAATAGGAAACACTGGACACAGCATGATGCTGTGTGTTAAAAAGCAATAAACAAATGCATAATATCTAAACAAGCAAATATCATCGGATATAAATAAGTACGGGATAAATATATCGAGATTAGATAATTAAACAATAAGAATGTGATTTTATGTCACATCGACACAACTGGCGGTCCAATAGACCAACACATACAGGAGGGGAATTTCCAGGACTCTGCCGGCCGACAATATACAATGGCTGAACTGGGACGTGCCTTATTGAACTCTTTCCGAAAGGAAGGAATCGACTTAGGCCACCCCGGAGATGAACATAACCGCGCCGGTGAAAGGGTCAAACGCAAATATGGCGTGCGTAACGAACCAGCGGCCGAAGCCACGGGTAATATCCGATGGCAACACTACGTGCAGACGCGATTCGACGGTTCGTGGAAAGCGGGAGACCGCTTCCTCGACGAAGTAATGAGAATTAAGAAAGCTACAAAGGCGACCGTCGCCGATATGCTTACACACGGCCTAGTGGAGTTAACCACCGGGTCAGCCCGCGAGTGGTACCAAGGGCTGAAAAATTCGACCTGGGACGACTTTCTCGTCCGTTTCGACCTTCGATACGGCGAGACACCAGACGAGATCAGCAACAAATTGCGTGGTCTCCGTCAAGCCCCAGGTGAAACACTCGCCGACTACGACGCCCGAGCGAAATTACTCTTCGCCCGAGCACCGTACGAAATTAACCCTGCCGGGTTTACGATGATTTTCTATGGGGGATTGTCAGCACATTCACAACGAATATTGCTAGACATGCGTGCTCCCCGCACTGGCAACTATCGGGACGTCAGTAATTATCTCCTAACCAATACACTGGAGATAGAACAAAGATACTACGCCTCACTGCCACCCGAAGAGGCGGAAGCCCACGAAAAGCGACTGATAACCAGCGCCGAACGCCATAAAGCTTCCGAGAAACTAATGAGACCGAGCGAATACCTCAGCGGCATAATGAGCCTCACTGAGGCGTCTTCGGGACGGACGTTGACACCAAAAACCGGTATAACGCTCCCAAGCAACCCGATTGCTGCCCCAAAGAAAGCTCCGACGACTACGGCGATGCAGGTGACCTCGACTGACTTAGCCACCTCGGCGAAAGCAGAAGAAGCGTCACCTCCCGCGGCGGTCGCCGAGCCAGCAGAGGAATCAAGCGATGAAGAAGACCTGCACGAGCACCTCGAGAACTTATCGACGGGGTGCGACGACCAAGGCCCGTACCTTCATCACGCGCACCGAGCGCTAGCCATCACCCAATTCAGAGCTCACGCCCGCGCCGCCAAGGAAAAGGGGGCGCCGAGCCTGAAAAAACGGTTCCCAACAGCATTCGTCCCAAGAAAACCGGGTTTCACACCCACGGGCGACAAAAGCAATATTAAATGCTACAGCTGTGGGGAATACGGCCATTATTCCGACAAATGCGAAAAAAAGGCCAAAATCACTAGCGAAACACAGACTATGATGAAGATGATGGCAGAGTTAAATGTCGCCCTGGCAAAAAACTGCCAAGCGCAGGCGTCGTCGAAGAAATAGAATCGACTTCGTCTGCGAAAGCCGAGGAAATAACAAGGAAAAAGAAATTCCATACCGGACCTGCCGGTCACGCCATACTTGATGCGCAGGTCAAAGACCGAGCCCAATCCGCACCAGAAAAGGAAGAAAAAGTGATACTGAGGGGCATGCAAGTGAGAACTGAGGCCAAGACAGACGATAGTTGGGCCGAACTCCCGTTTGACTTGGACGTCGTACCGCAGAAATTGCGAGTATTCCACTGCAACGTCTCAAAGTCACATTGCGAGACACTCTGTATGTTACCAGTGACCATTGAAAACCAAAAGTTACTGGGACTACTGGATTCCGGAGCGGATCGTTCTTTCATATCCGAAGATCTAGTCGAGAGCCTAGACATCGAAGACAAAATGATGAAAGTAAATGAGAATGTGGAATTACTCACGGCTAATGGCTATGTAAAGCCAAGGGGCGTAATAAAAATCACCATCGATTGGAGGGGAGGGAACCTATCCCACCCCTTCTTGGTGCTGCCATCCCACGACAAGGTGTTCCTCCTCGGAATCGACATCATGGCTAAACTAAAAATACAGCCAAATCCGATAACGAGATCGTGGAACTGGATAAGCCCCGAAGGTGAAAGGCCCATTCCAGTGGTACCCCAAAAATTACTGGACGAGGCCCAAGAGAAGGAGGAATACGAGAGAGGACTGCGAAAATTCGTACAGGACTACGATTTCGTAGCCTTCGCTCTGGAATTGCAAAGAAGCAACATGGTGGACACGTTGGTCGAGGAAGCCGCTCTGCAAGTCAACGAGGCATCATTGCTGAGACGAATACTTCGTAAGCACGAGCGGATCCTCACCAAAACGCCCGGAAGGACGACCGAAGCCGTACACGAGATCGAACTGACGACGGACAAACCGATTCGCGTGCCATACAAGGGGATGAATCCCCAAAAACGGGACATAGTGACCCAGATGTGTCAAGACATGCTCGACAAAGGCATCGTCACAGAAGCATTGGGCGAATACGCGATGAGGATCGTCCTAGTAATGCGACCCGGCTCCGAGCCTCGCTTGTGTATCGACTACCGCCCGCTCAATGCGATAACGGTGATAGATCCGATACAGATGCCCTCCATCGAAGCGATTCTCCGTGAGCTGGCTCCATTTAATTGGGTAACCACCATGGACCTGTCAAAAGGGTACTGGCAGGTCGAACTCCGACCGGAAGATAAGCTAAAGACGGCGTTCTACTCGCCTATAGGGCGATTAATGTTCAACGTAATGCCATTCGGACTAGTGAACGCACCAAGCACATTTCAAAAGTTAATCGAGAGCGTCCTCGGAGACATGTTACATGATTTCGTATGGGCTTATCTCGACGATATCATTATTGCATCAGACACTTTTGAGGAACACATAGAGCACATAGACCGAGTGGTCTCCCGTTTAGCCAAAGCTGGACTCCATGTCCACCCCGGAAAGAGCAAGTTCTGTAGAAAAGAACTTGCCTTCCTAGGCTATCGAATCGGAGTTGAGGGGATCGCCATTGATCCCGAAAAAGTACGAGCAATAAATGGATTCCCGGCACCCGAAGATATAAAGGGAGTCCAGAGATTCATGGGAATGATTAATTTTTTCGGCAGGCTGCTCCCCAATTTGGCAGAAGTAGCCGCGCCCGTGACGGACCTCCTGCGAACCGACCGCGAGTTCGCTTGGACGGCCGAATGCGAGGCCGCCTTCAACGCCATAAAACAAATGCTGGCCGACGTCGACAAAATGCCGCTACCCGATCTAAACCGACCGTTCGTACTGCATACCGACGCCAGCCGAGTCGGCTTGGGAGCAGCCCTCTTGCAAAAACACACGTACAACGGAGTGGAGCAAGAAGTACCCTGTATGTTCATAAGCCGAAAAATACAGGGGGCCGAGAAAAATTACACGGCTACAGAACTGGAGTGCTTAGCCGTAATATGGGCTGTTCGGAAATTTCGTGACTACCTAGAGTATACGAATTTCGAAGTGCAGACCGATCATCAAGCATTAAGTTGGTTGATGAAGTTAAAAGAACCATCCGGCAGGCTCGCCAGATGGCAACTCGAACTCATGGCGTGCGACATAACAATAACATATCGCCCCGGAAAATTCAATCAGGTAGCCGACGCTTTATCGCGAGCCCCGGCGTCCGACCCCCATGGTCCGGACGACGACGGCGAAGACGATTCGCGTCTACTTTATTGTCCGACGCCCAGACGAATTTGGCGCCTTCGTAAAGCGAACGAATTGCCCGTGATGGAGCCCGCTGATAAAACTTTTTGTGGTTTCTGGACTCGAACGTACCAGCCAGCTGGAACAACCGACGCAAAGACGGAAGCAGCCCCTCCAGTCGTCCAAGAGACCCCAAAGACTCCGCTGCGTGCCTTCACGGCCACAATAGAAAAGAAAACGCAATACGCACCGCCAACAAGACTCGAGTTTATCGAACATCAGGCGACCGACGCCAAATGTCAAATAATGACACGATTCCTAGAAAAAGGGGAATATCCGATCGACATGACGAATCCTCATCGCAGGAAGCAATTTGCTAAGGAAGCCACCAGCTACCTGATAGACGACGGGTTACTACTGAAATACCACCCGACGTTTCAGGACGACCTTAGCGGAGCGGGAAACGCGATAAAAGTGGTGGTGCCTGTCTCGCTACACACCCGATTGCTGTGGCTGATGCACGGGCACCCACTCGCTAGCCACGCCGGCATAGCACGAACATTGTACCGCGTGAAGCAGATATTCTTTTGGCCCGGAGCCCGCCAGAAAATAACGAAATTTATTCGTCACTGCTCCCGGTGCCAAGCATGTCGACCTCGCGACAAGGTGGCCAGAAACACAATGTCTCTCGGCCCCTATGCTCCCTTTGACTGTTGGAGTGTTGACTTGATGGGCCCCAAGCCCACAACAAGCAACCGCAACATGTATATACTTGTAATTATGGACGTAGCGACCCGTTGGCCCGAGTTGTACGCCCTCGCGAAGCCCTCGGCGGAAAATATCGCCGAGTGTCTTTACGACGTGGCGTTGCGATTTGGGTTTCCTCGGAAGCTCATTTCCGATAACGGGCCCCAATTCAGGTCCAAAATATACAAGGAGTTCTGCAAGAAATTCAAGATGGAGATTTCAAACACCTCCACTTATAATCCTCAAACGAACCCCGTGGAAAGGCTAAACAAAGACGTGAAATACGCTTTGACGGTGTTCACCGACGTACACAATCGGTGGGATGAATATCTACGTGAGATAGCGTTCAGCATTCGCTCCACCGTATCACGAACACGCGACTTCTCACCGGCGTTTCTTAATTTCGCCCGCGAACTAAGAATGCCGTGGGACCCACGAGTTGCGGAGGCAGTGAATGTACTGGACCCCGCTAACCCACACGAGTACGTATGTCGTTTGGAACAGACGATTTCCGACACATATCAACACCTAATGACTCACATCTTTGATCTACGGGAAAGAGTCGCAGAAAAAGAAGGAGAATTGGGATTCACGAATTTCAAGGTCAACGATCTGGTGTGGAAGGAAACACACATATTATCGAATGCTGCGAGGGGCATTGCCGCGGGTCTGGCCGACAAAAGGGACGGATCCTATGTAATTGTGGCAGAACACGGCGGCAACGCCTACCAATTGCGCAGATTAACAGATAATAAAAATTTCCAGTCGATCAACGGCCGGGAATTAAAACCATATCTACCAGAATTTCGCCAAGAAATATGGCTGGAAGGTCAGACGCACAGCGGCCAAGGTGGCACAGTGGTCGACACATTCCAAAATAACAACGAAATTGACGAAGGAGCAGACGAAGATGACGAATTTTTCGACGTCGAATCCCAACCCGCAGATGCTCCCGATCAAGCGGAGCAAGCAGTCTCGGAGAGGGAGGAAGCAGAAGAAAATACTTCTGAAAAAGAAAAAACAAAATTAGAAGAAGTAAACAATACCGCAACATCGGAAATGAGCGACCAAGTGGGAGCCGATACCACTCGCGAGCAAAAACGCAACCTTCGACCGCGAAAATCGAAGAATCCGTTCATCCAAGACGGAAAAATCACCGGGAGAAACTAGAAAGAAATAAAAAGGTCAAAACATGTGATTGCGGCGTCGTAAAGTTGAAGAAATTCACTTACGAGAGCTGCAACGCATGTCGAGACATAAAATTCGGCTAAGTCCGAATTTCGTCGTCAGTTATCACCGTCAATATCGAAAAGCGAGATTGCATGACGTATCGGTCGAAACCCCGTAGCGTAACATGCGCACGGCTCGATCGCATACGTCGTCCCCGTAGCTCCATGCTCACACGGACAAGTCTCGTACCGTACGAGATGCGTCCGTGACCCAGAATCCTCTGCGCCGGTCGGTTTCCGTTTCCGATTGTTCGCTGAGACGAAAGCACGCGTTTTGTAACCTTTCTCCCTGAAAGTGACCCAAAACCTCTTTTTCTCACGAATAATCTTTAGTTTTCTTGAATGGCCGATCGACGCAACCCGAGAATTGACCCCGACGCCTCGTCCTCCAGAGACGAGAGCGAAGGATTGGTCATCGAGGCGGAGGAAGAAAATTGGGATGAGCCGGAGCAACCGCAGGTAACATAAGATCTTCCCGTAAGATCAAAAAATGTAATCCGCCGACATCCGACACCATGTCGGATTGTGGCGCGTGATAACTTGACTGATGAATTCTTTTTGTATTTGTTTTGTTGATTTTCGGTAGAATCGGAGCTCGGGCGCGGAAACCATTTTCGTGCTCGAAGATCTCCGATCTCCAAACCCAGACAAAGGAATTGTTTGCCAAGATGGCGTCGCTAAAAAATTAGAAAAAATTGAAAACTGAAAGTAACGTTGAAACTCCGTAATAAATTAAAATACGAGTAGAAAAGCTTAAATAAAAACAACCGATTCTTTTATATTACGCGACGTTGTTTTGAGCGGACCTCCTGAATCTAAAAAAGGTAGCAAGAGAAAGACTGAGCTACACCAGCGGCCAACCACCGCGGACCTGCGAATAATCAGGACAGAGAGGAGCGGCCACAACCGAAAGAAATTTTGGTGCCACCGCCGATCTCACAATTTTTATTCCAAATATTTGTAAAAAGGGTATCGAAATTAAAATGTATTTAATGCTTCAGATCGACCCGCTACAATCATGGGACGCCCTGCCGTCTACAGTGCCCACCAAGGGCAACATCTTCCGGCTAGCGATGCCAGAATTTATCCGGCTAGCCTATCCAGAGGAAGACACCGATGTCTGGGCCCTGAGATTACGCTACTCCCGAGCGATCGAAGAATTCTTTGACCGACCCAGGACGCTGGTCGAATGTTTGCCCAGGCAAATACGAGAAAGGGTGGGGCCACGGATCGATCCCGATTTCGATCCGTCGAGCCCTATTTTTTCAGAGCTACTTCGAGCTCGGTACGGTGGTACCGAGGCGGACGAGCGCACCGGCCTTCGGTGGCGCAACGCCGCAACGCCAGAGGAGCGGAGACGAATCGTCCGCGAAGAGATCGCTCACCTAGAGCGAACGGCAACCAGTGCCGTAATACGAGTTTTGGAGCGAAATGGTTTCTCGACGGGAGAAATCAAAGAATGGTTACGAGAGGCCCGCGAAGACCGCCAAGGAACACCGTGGGTGCCGCCCGTCGGCTTTATCGCCACTCAAGCCGAAATGTGGCAGCTGCATCAAGTCGGCATCCTTCAGAGCGGCACACGAGTCAGGAGGCTGAAGAGACAGGCCTCAAGCTCAAACGGCGGCCCCGCTCCGAGTAGGCAGGCCCTTTCCACCGAGGAGAGCGGCCCGTCGACGAGCGGGACGCAACCCGGCCATTCGATCAGTTCCGACCTGAGAATTCAAACGGTCACCCAGTCGGGAGGCCTGCGCTCAGTTGTGATCGTACCCGCCTCATCCCGCGAATTGCGACTAGATCCAGAGGCCGGAACTTCCAACTCATGGAGCGACCGGGTCGACGAACAGGAGAGACAAGCAGCTACCGCAGCCGCGCCCTCTCTCTTCCTAGTGCGCACCGTCCGGCCGTCGGACGAAGAGTCGACCATGTTCGACCAAGCGGAACCCCCGTACAAAATCCGAAGAGACTCGGTAACCCATTCGCACGTCGAAACCGCCAACACAAGGCGCAACCGGAAGAGCAGAGCTCGCCGCAGGCAAAGGATGCAAACCCTGCTAGCGAAACTCGCCGCCGCCGAGAAGAGGCCGACCGCCGCCGGTAGTTCGGACTCGCCAAGAGCCGGACCCGCGGCCGTGTCATCCTCCGATCGGAAGAAGGGACCCGAAGGATGGTGCGAGACCATTGAAGAAAAAATGGATTTGGACGAAGGGCCAAAAACGGACCAGCCCATGTCACGAAGAGAACTGGCCGAAGTGCTCACCAACGCCTTTCGCGGATTCTCCGCGAACCGGCCAACGCCCTCTACGGACCAAACCGCGCTCGTGCCATCCGCACCAACCTTCCATCCGGTCCAACCAAGCTGGCCGCCTCTCCTCGAGGCCCCGCCACCAGCCATAACTAGATGGGCGCCCCCTGGAAGCATGCGACCAGGCGAGGCGTTCCTAGAATACGTCACGCACCGACCGCCAGGGCTGGCTCCCCCGCCAGTCCCTCCGCCGACTCAGGCACCGAGGCCGGCTCGTGACGCCATGTGGTACGAAGAAAAAGAGCGGGATGCCCGAAATCGACGAGAGGCAGCGAATCCCACCTTGGGAGAACTACAGGCCCACCAGGCTGAATGTGAGCACCCCGCTACCGCCGAACGGGCCTTGGCACAGGCTGACGCCGCTCAGACGGAGCACATCAATTGGGCGATAGCCCAAATGCGCAAACTATCTGCCACTTTTTCGGCGGATCCAAACCGCGCCCTGCCGCTCAGCCGAAGCAGTCTAAACGCCGAGGTAACACGCGTAATGTCCGAAATCCTGTCTCCCGCCCTCTTCCTGGACGGCCGACAGTCGATGGCCGCCTGGACCATAATCGACAGAGAGGGCGTCTGTCTAAACAGGGCCCTCTACCAACTTTGGGCCGAGCTTACGCCAGCCGCGGCCAACCTTCGATTCGAGTTGGCCCGCTCCATGGAAAACCCGAATTTCCAGTTCGCGAAGATGCGTTCGATGGCATTCCGCTACAAAAACCCAGGGGTCCACCCGACGTTGTTGCGAAAGGTCGCCGAAGAGGCGCCCGCGGAGGAGGAGGCCGTCCGCCCCATCGTGGTGGCCGAGACGGTTCCTCCCAAACCTGCCGCCCGGAGTTATACCCCGTCTCCAAAGCCGGTATTCCCGAAGGAACGAAGATCGAGCAAGCGACCGAAGCTAGTCCCGAAGCGATCGCGCAAGGGACCCCAAACTCCACCGCTGCCGTCGCCCTCGCCGCCTTCTACGAGCATGGACGCCCTGTCCATAGAGGAGACAACTCCACCGTTGGAGATTCCCCTACCACCGTCTCCACCACCTCCGCCCTCGCCGGCTCCCGCGCCGACGCAGCTTTATCTACGATTGGAAGTGGAGTACCCCAACCTGCAAATGTCCGAAGCGACGCGCCAAGCGTTGCTAGCCACTCATCGCCAAGGCGAATCATTCCTACAGTGGATGGCGAAGGAAATAAGGTTGACCAACGACCCGATCCTTCATCAACGACTCCAGCGGGCTCACCGAGAGCCCCTCACGCCGTCGGAATCGCATCGGATGCGTCGATGTCCCAGCCGCTTCCCCTCTTCGACCCACATCTGGGTACATGAAAGAAGAAGCAGCACGGACGGACCCCCCGGCCACGCTCAATTCTTCATTAACGAATCGGAGAATCCAGCGAATCTGACCACGTCGCTGCCCGATGGCCTTCCTCCGCCACCGCCAGCCGTCAATCTCCCAATCCTACGCCCCCGCGGAGGGAAGTTGCCCGCTATTGCGCTGAGGGACCAGATAGGGTAATCGCCCCGATTGATGATCGAAGCTGGGGGAGGGACGTGTGGTGACCCCGCGGGTGGTCGTCCCTCCAGTGGACGCCATCCGCATGAGTCACTAGGAAAGGTCAGTTCCCTCGCGTTGGCTCCGCCTTCCCTCCCTGGGAAGCGCGTGCCCCGAGGGGGTGAGGTGGCGCGTGGCCGGCCCCCATTGGCCGAGCCAGGCCCCTCACCCTGGCCTATAGCAGGTAGAGTTTCGCGCCCTACAAGCAGAACTTACACAAACGACACCAAGAACACAGCAACTACCTCACCGTCAGGCCAACTCCACCAAAAGTTAGGATTGATAGAGGACCGCTGATTCCAGTGCAACTGTAACTCTCACGAATTTACACTGTGCGTTTATTTCCCGCGAAAGCAGGAAAATAACCCTTGTGAATTCACACCGAATAACCGACCCACGGTTATTCCATCACTAAAGTGTCCGAGTGCCCTGTAAGAAACTCCTCGTTTCTGGACGGAGCCTTGCGACGCTAAAACCAACCCCTAGACAACAGGCACGGATAGAAGACTCGAAAGAGCATTCCACCGCGTCCGTGAACGACGAATCCGTGACGAATTAACGACAACTCGAGACGCCGCCTTTGTTCCGCCGACCACGCGGAACCGACGACGCCATCTTGGGAAATCCTTTGTTCGACTCTGACCAAGTCGACTCTAGTTTTTTATACTGAGTGTATTTTAAGGCTTACGCCTATTGAATAAACCTGTTTGTTCATTTACATATACTTAGTATTCATTTGGGTAATTTACATATTTAGTAGAATCACAGGTAAAGTAATACACGTTAGCTCATTAAACCTATCACCAGGTAGGACGCGACAACTTTATTTATTTTTGTTTTAGGCGCACATGCGCTTGCCAGGGGAAAAACCGGTACTCAGGCAGGTGTTTTTCGTTCGGCTGTTCTTGTTTAAGTTACCACTGTGGATACTGCAAATTTGCTCGCAGCAAAAAAGTGGTGCGCAAGTTTCATTTAAAGGCCAGCTCGGAGGTATTTATTTATTTATTAATTTAGAAGTTTACATTTTTGCATTGATTTTTTATTTATTGATTTTCTTTCTAGGAACAGGAGCTGGAAGAAAAGATGCAGGAGTTAGCCACGAATCTGGCTCCGGTGTACCTCAGCATGGCTCCAGATTCCTACCACAATCAAGTGGAGTTCGAGGAGCAGGGCAGCGAGTGCCGTCTGGGTCTGAAGGCTGGGCGACCGTGGTCGGGAGTGGCGGCCTGTGTTGACTTCTGTGCTCATGCCCACAGAGACACACAGAACATGAACAACGGATGCACCATGGTGAGACGTAACACAAGTAGTGGGAATAAACGCTCATTTATGTTTGTTTCTCAAAAGATCGTCACATTGACGAAGCATCGGGGGTTCCAGAAACCCATGGATGAGCAACTGCACGTGCTTCCTCAATACACTCTGGCCGACACGAACGAGCATGGGAGTAAGGCTAGCCAGCGGAAACAAGTGAAGAAGGGCAGTTTAGAGATCAAAAAGAATTTTCCGGCAAACTCGTGCGGCGAAAGAAAGAACTTGAAGCGCAAGTGTGTCGGCAAGGAACCACATGTAGGCGGCAGAGGTGTGAAAAACATATCGTCCTCAACCTCTGCTGTGCATTCCACCAACTACGGCATGTTTACTGACCATATTGGCGGGGTGGGCATTGCTCTGGATCACGGCTCCGTCATGTTTGAATGTGCGAAGCACGAGTTTCATGCGTCGACGGCGCTGGCGACCCCTAACCGTCTGAAGCCAACACGCATTGCGCTGGTATTCTACCAACATAGAAATATGAATCATGCCAATCACGGCAAGCAGGAGTGCTTGAGGAGGAAACAGGAGAAGCAAGAGGCAGAAGCAATGTTTAAATAACGATATTTAATAAGTTATAGTCTAATAAATCCAATTTTTGGATTTTTGTTGCTTTTCATCAACAACGTTTTGTAAGAAGTCGTCATTCTCAGAAATTTAACTACCAATTGTCTCCTTTTTATACATTTTAATATCCGTTTCGTGCTTCATTTTGAAATAAAAAACAATATTGTTTTTTATTTCAAAATGAAGCGCGAGGAAAAGAACCCTTATTCCTACAAAACTTGCAGACATTTTAAATTCCGAGTTTTAACGTCTCTTTTTGTGTGTTTTCTAATTTCCTTTTGTTAATTTAATACAAACTAGTCGCATAATCGCAAAATCTTCCGAAAACTGGATAATAACAATAGTTGCCCATCAAACCACCAGATAGCGCCGTCATTTTATTTCCCAATCAAAAACTAATAACGTATTTGTAATTGTAATTACAATTTTCCATATTATAAGTACAATAAAATATTCTTTTGTATTTCTTTATTTCTTTATTTTTAACTTGATTAAAATGTATGTTACGATATTTCTCAAACATATCTGGCCATCTGGCGAGTCTTGTCTGCAATGCGCAATCGACCCATATTTCGGGAAAAGATGTCACCACCGAAGAAAATGATTTAAAATTATTGTTTCTAACCACCGAACGCCGAATTAACTATGTCACACAACAGGTATAAATAACCAATCACCAGAGAAAATTGAAAAAAAAATCATTAACTTTTCATTCCAGACCTCAAAGTCAAAGTCAAACCCATCATGCTCACGGTAAACGTTAAATCGCTCTCATCAAATTTAATCCACAAATTGCTAAAAAAAAATTAAAATTCAGGTAACATTCCATCAAACCAAGCTCGGGGTACAATCTATACCAACCAGATGATGCCGCAACATATTCCCGGCATGTTTGCTCAAGTATTTTCGTGAAAATTTGGTGAAAAAAATAGAAAATGAGACGAATTTTGCTTTCAGGCGGCAATGAATCGCATGCCCGTGCCCCAGCCGGTGTTTTATTACAACCAACAGCCTCAGATGAGTGAAGAACAGATGAAAATGCAACTTAAAGAATATAATTACCACATTCAGCAGCAGCGTTTGCGCTCGTTCAACGCATCAACGAATCAAAAACGCGTCAATCCCGACGATTTCATTCAATCGATGTTCGGAAAACCGTCGAATATCCGAAATAATGCGGTCGTTTCATCACCGAAGCCAGAACCGAAGCAAATTACGACTCCGATCGCTCCAAAAACGCCGGAAATAGTTCAAGTACAGGAGTTACCAGCGACGAATAACCAAAAGAGTGCGAGAAAGTTGATTTTTAGATGGAGAAAATCGTAAAAATTGATTTTTTTTAGATCTCGAAGATATGTTGTTGGAATGTTCCGACTTAATGCGGCCTGGGAAAGCGCATAGTTTCCCTAAAATAAAGGAAAACAAGCGGAAATCGTCAACTGAAGTCAATTTGGAGCCGAAAAACGGTATAATCCTCATTTATTTATCGATATTTGAATCATTTTGAGTAAAAAAAGAGCAAATTTTGCATCAATTTACCGATTTCTCAATTATCAAAGATCAAATTTTACATGGATTTAATTTATTTGTAGGATTACCAAATTGGTGTTTCAACGACCCAAACCTCCCGGATTTGTACAAACGAGTCGAACGAACCGTTACCGTCGAAACATCAATAGACACGAGTCTCCTCTACCCCATTCTCGTCTCGTCGGGCCTCAATCACGACATCCTCGGCCACATTTGGGCCCTCGTCAACCTAACAACCCCCGGCCAACTCCAACCACACGAACTCTATGCAGCGCTCACTTTAATCGCATTGGCACAGGTGAAAATTAAGGCTTAACCCGCTCAAACGCTCATATTTGTCGTTTTGTTGCGCAGAACGGCTACAAATTCACCGGTTTGGACATCCTACAGTCGCTGATTCGACCGCTGGTTCCGTATTTGAAGGAAAAAGAACCGGAAACGGCAAAAACGGACGAAAATCAAGAAGAATTCACCGAGTTTCTCGGATTCGCGCCAACAGTGCAACCGTCAGTCGGCAGCTCAGCTGTCGGGAACCGTTTGGCTTATTACAATGTTGGTGCGAGTCCCCCCGCGAAGGAAAAGGCCGAAAACGACGACAAATACGGCATTTTTAGGGAACTGGACCGAGAGAGGCGTTCGAGCGAGTCGACCGACGACGAATTTGGCGATTTCATCACCGGAAATGAAGCTAAAATGGAGAAAATGGTGCAAGAAAGAGCGGAAACGGTCGAGAAGAATGTTAAACCATTCGAAGCGAAACTGAGCGAGAAATCGGTGGATTCGTTGATCCAATCGTCGCTGAATCAGTTCGAAATGATCGGTAAATCGACTACGGATTTTGAATTTGGCGATTTCGTCGGCCCCGACGGCAATTGCTCGAACCAGAGTGCGGAGAATCGGTCCGTGTCCAGTTTGGACTTGGGACCGGTGGACAACGCGTCGCTGCATAGTCTCGAGTTGAAGACGATGTTCCACGACGATGATCCGTATCGATTTGTTAACAGTAATGTGCAATCGGTAATTTTTAAATGAAAATGTATATTTGTTAATTATTAATGTTTTTTTTGTTTTATAGGATAGCGAGAGGAATGTGCAGGAGTGGGAAAAATGCCTGGATAGTTGTTACGAACTTATCAATGGAGCAAATCTTATTTTGAACGATATTTCGTCGGAATCCGTGTGCGAAGAAGTGATCAATTCGGACGAGGGAATTAATTACTTGAAAAGTAATAATTTAATCAGTGCCTAAACGTTTCAGATGTATAACAATGTTTATTAACAGTTTCCTGACTGGTTACTTGAAGCTAAATTCAAATTAGGTATTAGGCAGGTGATTACTACATAACAATTGTTGTTTAAGCACCAATATGGCTAATACTACTGAAATAAATTGATGACATAAAACGAAATCAATTTACATAGAATGGTATCATTATGCTTCTACTTTAATGGTAATTACTATTAAAAGTGGATGTTACCTAATCTGCAATAAGTGTTAAATTCGTGCAGAAAAATTGATTTACAATTTGATTTTAGCATCAAGGTACTAGGCGCGAACTGTAGTGAAGAAAAGTGGTCAGTTTTTAAAATTAGAAATTGATTTGAGCCGGAGTGGAGCTGGAGAGGTGATATTAATTGATTTTGAATGAAACTGTTAAATTTCGTCTAATTTCGCTTAAAATTGATCAAATTTTGTCAAATTTTGCATAAAATTGATCAAATTTTGTCTAATTTTGCTTAAAATCGGAATTTGAATCAAAAGCGAATAAATTTCGTGGAATTTGAATCAAAAGCGAATAAATTTCGTGGAATTTGAATCAAAAGCGAATGAATTTTGTGGAATTTGAATCAAAAGCGAATAAATTTCGTGGAATTTGAATCAAAAGCGAATAAATTTCGTGGAATTTGAATCAAAAGCGAATAAATTTCGTGG
The DNA here is from genome assembly GCA_949358305.1 of Strigamia acuminata. Lineage (NCBI taxonomy): Eukaryota > Metazoa > Arthropoda > Chilopoda > Geophilomorpha > Linotaeniidae > Strigamia > Strigamia acuminata. Next base: position 2,318,149 of record OX442320.1, on the reverse strand, counting down.
AATTTGAATCAAAATCGAATAAATTTAGTCTATCTTCCCTTGAGATCAATGCAATTTAGTCTAATTTCACTCATAATTGATCCTTTTCAGATATTTTAGAGATTTACCTCGTTACATGCCGATTACAGCACACAATCAAGGTTTCAGGTAAGAAAAACCTAACCTAAACAACAAAAACTCAAATTTAACCCCAAATTCAGGCTTAACCAACGAAACCCTCGACAAACTACTCGTCGACATCAACACAGCCTGGACCGGTTTGTCTTCAATCATTTCCAAAACCACTCTAACGGTAATGCCTACTCACAGCCCCCAAACAAAAAATGAACAATTTTCTTTCTTTTCTTCCCACCAAAGGCGAAACCGGAGGATTTCGACGCCACAAAAGCCGAGCAAACGTGCGGCGTGTGTCTGCTCAGCATCGGAGACATCCGCCACCTCGAATTCAGCGGGCGCCAATACCACGCGGGCTGTGCCAATTTCTGGGTTAACTGCGTCAATTCCATGTTACCAGCACTCTCGCTCCAGTCGATGAAATAAATATTGATCGACTTACGAGTTGATTTCGAGCGAAGCGACAAAAAATTGCACAAAATGAGCGAATAATGGGAAAGAGAAATTTTATTGTAACAATTCTGTATTATCCGAAGGTGTAAATAAATGGAATTAATTCATAGTGTGTACATCAAATTCGTCACTTTTTGAGCCCTTAGTCAACAAATTCGTAAAAATTATCAAAAATATCGTTTGAAAAAAAATATATAGAGAAATCGTGAAAGGGTTTTTTTTTGTTAATTGGAAATTTTGATTTTTGAGTTTAAAATTAAATTAAATTGAAAGAAATTAATTAATCGTCAGATATTTCATTTATGTGTGTAAAAGGCTGTTTGGTTTGTTTCCTTTCGTTTTAACTGCTGGTCTTCCAAATTGCTTTCCTATTGGTTTCTTCATCGTTAAGATGAACGAATTGTTGAGTCGAATTGATGCAAAATTTATCGTTCAATACGGTCTTTGTCGGTTGTCCCCACGATCCCTGCAAGGTGGAGAAATTGTTCAGTACAAATAATCAATAAACAAATAACTTATAAGATTTTTCTCAATATTAACTGAGTTTATATATAGTATTTGTTTCTATGAATGAAAAATCGCAAAAAATCAACAATTTTTTGATAATTTCAGCAAATCGTTCATCAGAAAACACGAAAAAGGCGCTTGAAATCGCCAATATTACGATATTTTCTGCAAAATGCTCATAAGAAAAGACTAAAAATCACATTTTTTTAAATCATTTCTTCCATTAGTTCATCAAAAAACACTCAAATTCACAAATTTTATGATATTTTCTGCGAATTGGAAATGAAACAACACAAAAAAATGACGATTTTTCATTTCCTCAAAAATAAAAAAAAACAAAGAAAGAAAAATATTCTACTTAATCGCTAAAAGCCAAAAACCAAATCAACTTACCGATACCCGCCACCAAATCCACGTCCGCCACCTCGTCCCATCCCGCCTCCGCGACCCCCACGGCCTCTATCGCCTCCTCGTCCCCGCATTCCACCACGACCGCCTCGATCACCTCCACGGTCACCTAAAACAAACCAAAAATTAACAAAAATGTATTTAAATAAATAAATAAATGAATGAATTACCACCGCCACCGCCTCCATTTCCGCCGGGTCTGGGCGAGTTGCATTTGTTGCACGAACCCCTCCACGCGAAATTATTATTCCCACAGCTCGGATTCGGGCATTTCCAGTCTCCGTCTCGACCCCCAGGTGGTCCACCGTGGCCCCCACCGCCGCCACCTCTACCCCGACTGTGAAAACCCCCTCCTCCGCCTCCGCGACCGCCGCCACCACCGCCGAAACTCGACTTCTTCACCGCCAATTCCACCTTGATCGTCTTCCCCATGAAATCTTTCCCTGTAAAGAAAAAAAAATTAAAAAAAATTCGAAAAATCACAAATATCACCGGAGAAGCGCGCAATTCGCGGCCGCCTGGCGTGAACCCGAGGCGGCCGGCACTCCGCACGATCTGCCTAGCTTAAAAATTCACCGTTGAACCATTCAATGGCCGACGTCGCAGTCGGTGGGTCTTCGTACGTAACTGTGGCCTCGCCTTTCGGTTTCCCGGTCACTTTATCCTTATATATCCACACTCTCGGCTTCCCCGTCTTCTTATCGATCTAGAAATGTAAATTTTTAAACAGATAAGACAAATAAACAAACAAAATGCGGGATATTTCGAAAATGTTCAATTCCTTACTCTCACGACGCCAATTTGGCCGAAAAATTGCGATAGATCGCCCTCAGAGACCTCGTCGGCCAAGCCGGATACAAAAACCGTATCTTCCTGAACCCCGTCTTTCATCCTGTCCATCAAGTGAATACCCGTTAGAATTCAAGTCAGTCGTGATCCGTGATCCAATGATCCAACCAACCGTCCACTTGTCCACGTGTCTGTCACGTCGTTTGTGCGCTCAGTGCTTGCAGGTTGTGGATGCGCGGACAACGTGACATTAGATTAGTGATCGCGCAAACTGGCGCCCATGGGCGAGAACGCGAAATAACTTTGTTCGGCGACAATAAGTGGCCAATAAACGGCGTTTTTGCGAATGCCGATTGGGATTTTTGAGTGGACAATGGAGACGAGTCGCGTTAGTACCGAAATGTGACACCGGCGCCGCTCGGGAATGGTTGGTTTGGCACCGCCGCGAAATCTAGCGGCAAAACATTACAACTTAGACGACATTTTTGTTTCTTTTTTATTTTCGTGTTTTCGGATCCGCCATTTTTATTTGTAAATGTGCGTCGATCGCGCTGATATTTGACGTTTTAAAGAAAGAAAGAAATAAAACGGTAGAAATAATTACAATTTTTACCTTCATAATTAAACATTACATGAATAGATGGACAAATCCATAAAAATTAAATTATACACGCGGGAAGAAATCGTTCAACCCTTACAAAATGAAACAAATGATGAAATGTCCATGAATAATTATAATTATAATCGATATTAAAAAATGATGCAGAATGGATTATTTAATACGGTCTTGGTCGTTTATCTCCGCGATCCCTGCAAATAAACAAACAATTCAATAAAATAAATAAAGAAAACAAAAACAAAAAAAATTCTTATTTTTTATTTTTACTCAATTTCAACTCGCATTTTCATGATAAATCGGTCAAAATCCATCAAAATTTAACGATTTTACTCAATTTCAAGCGATAAAATCTCGAAAACTTAATGCTTCTTAAATTCCACGAGTAAAATCGCGAATATTAATAGATTTTATTCAAGTTCTCGTGTGAAATCACCAAAATTTAAAAATTCCACTCGCATTTCATAAAATTACTCAAATTTAATGATTTTACTTTGTTTCACGGTATAAAAATCACAAAATTTAATACTTTTAAATCAATTCCACGTGCAAAATCACCAAATAACGACCGAAATCGACAAAAACACTCAACCAAACCAACTTACCCGCCACCCCGCATCGGTCCTCCCATTCCACGACCACGTCCGCCACCTCTTCCCATCCCCATTCCACCTCCGCGGCCCCCACGACCGCCTCTATCACCACCTCGTCCTCCCCGCATTCCGCCGCGACCCCCTCGATCACCTCCACGGTCACCTAAAAACCAAAACAAATAAATTATTTAAAAAAATCCAAAAAAATCCAATCAATTACCACCGCCACCGCCGCCGCCGCCATTTCCTCCCGCGCCCTCTGGTTTGGGTGCGCTGCATCTGTTGCACGACCCCCTCCACGCGAAATTATTGTTTCCGCAGCTCGGATTCGGGCATTTCCAGTCTCCGTCTCGACCGCCGGGTGGCCCGCTGTGTCCACCCCCGCCGCCGCCTCCACCTCCTCCACCGCCTCGACCGAGGAAACCTCCTCCGCCGCGTCCACCGCCCATTCCGCCGCCACTGCCCATGCTCGACTTCTTAACCGCCAATTCCACTTTGATTTTCTTCCCCATGAAGTCTTTGCCTGTAAAAAAAATCAAAAATTTCAAAAATTATTTCCAAAATCGATTTTCGCCGGACTTGGGCGCAACTCCCGGCCGCCTCGCGTGCACCGAGTCGGCAGGGACTCGTCGCGATCTCCGTCGCGGCTGAAACTCACCATTAAACCACTCAATGGCCGACGTTGCTGTCGGTGGGTCGTCGTATGTGACTGTGGCTTCGCCTTTCGGTTTCCCGGTTATTTTATCCTTGTATATCCAGATTTTAGGTTTCCCGGTCTTTTTATCGATCTAAAAAAATGAATAAATAAATAAAAAAAATTTCAAAAATTGAATAATTTCTATTTTTATTTTTTTTTACTTTGACAATGCCAATCTGTCCAAAAAATTGTGATAAATCCACTTCGGACACTTCTTCGGCCAATCCGGACACGAAAACCGTATCTTCCTGAACTTCTCCGTCCTTCATCTTATCCATGAAGCCGCCACCTCCGCCTCCTCTCCCACCGCCACCAAATCCGCCGCGTCCTCCTACGCAAGAAAAACACACTTAAAATACACTCGTTCCATTCCATTTTCATTCGCAACATTTCAAACAACTTGTCCCCCAATTCCTTCGCACCTTTGCTTCAGTCTCACCCATTCAATCCCATTGAAAACACCAAAAGTCGTCAATTCCACCTCTAGATGGCTTCCCAATGTATCCAAATCCCAAAATTACAACCAATTCCAACGGAATTTTGTTTAAATACGGCTCATTTTTGCCGACGTCATTTAAATCCACCAAACAAGCCCAATTTACATACAATATGAACGTGTTTTATTTTCTTGTTACTTAAAAAAGAATAATCTTAACGTATAACCGTTGATAATTTCTCTCGTACTCTCACGACAAACACCAAATTGGTTAAATTGCAACATAAAAATGAAACAATCAAAGAGTAGAATCGTTTTGATACATTTCCATACAAATATTGTTTGTTTCGAGGTCCAAAATGACCCGGGCCGGGTTTTAAACCAATTTTTCTCATGTCGGCAGCGAAATAACCAAACTTAACACCGACTTAAACCAGCACACTTCGTAAATCCCTAATTTAAGTTATTTTGATTCACCAACCAAACAAATTGTGATTTATACTAAACAAAACAAACAAAAAAACACGTCTTGTTTCTCGCTAACAATGCCTTTAAATGCCTTTAAATGCTCCTCATAGCACGGTGCGTTTTGTTCTTACCTGGAGTCATTTCCGTCGTTTAATCCCTACCATTTCATCATTAAATTTTTTTTTACTTCAATTGACACCATTGTATCATTATTAAACACTGCGGATTTACCATCAAAGCTAACTCATTAAATTGACACGATTGTATCATTAAACATTGCAGATTATCAATTCAAAGACCGAAAAGCTAGAAACTCGTTAAACTGACACCATTGTGTTATTAAAACACTGCAGATTATCATTTGAGAGGCCCAAAAGCTACAAACTCGTCGCATTGACATCGTTGTCTTTAAAGTCTAGATTTATTTATCATTTCAAAAACCCAAAAGCTAAAAACGCGTTAAATTCAAACCATTATATAATTAAACACTAGAGATTATCATTTCAGAGACCCAAAAGCTAAAGACTCGTCCAAAACACCATTAACACCGCATGAAAAAAACCCTACGAAAAAACAGACTTGTTCTCGTTTTCTTCGCATTACACACTCGTTTCAATCCACACAAGGTTGTCACACCTTCCCACGATGCTCTTTTAACTTTTAATTTGGACATAACACCTGCCGGCTTAGCGCGATTTATCAGCAACTCTGGCATCCACGGGTTTCAAAACGGAGCATTCTTTAACTACCTATCAAACTGCGCAAACATGCGTCTCCCATTTCCCATCTAACTATAGTCTGTGCCCGGTATCTTAGCACCACAATCAAACTGAAAAATCCCTGCCTGCACACACAAACGCAATAAATACGGCAAAACCAATGTTGATTATCCAAACAGCGCTCATCGGCCTTTAACGCATGCACTATTACATAATGTTAATGCGACATTATGCGAACAAATCGGTTTTATGGACACACCACAATTAGTTTGGATAATCGACGTTCTACTCGAAGCAATTTTTACACAAATAATAACAGCTAACTGTACCAATAAATCCTGCGCAAAACCCAGGGAATACGACAATCAAAATCTCCGTGTCAGAGATTCGAATCTTTCGTAAGATTCGGAAAGTTTTAGATGATTATTTTAAGAAAAAAGTCGAAATTATTTTAACTTTTGTCCAATTTTCGACAAAAAATTCAATTTTTTTTTTTTATAGAATGTTAAGATTCGGAAATTCAGAACGGGATTCGAAATCCCATGTCAGAGATTCGGTTGAACGTCGTACCCCCTGGCAAAACCACAATCTCAGACTTTAGTGTTTGAATTTGGCATCAGGATTCCGGGCGCAGACTCTAGGTGCGTTCAGTTTCACTCCCACTTTGACAAGTGCATTTCTCTAACGAACGCACCTAACAACACCCCATACAGCATCTCAGAAACACAATCGGACATGCATCTTCACACTCCGCCGACCGGCTTTCACCTTGCAACCGGACATACTTACCCGATGACAAACAACGGTCATCACGAACCCCCCCCCCCCCTTCATAACTTATAATCGGCTCGTGTGAAAAAACATGTCAGACCACAGTAGCAACATTCCAAATTCCCTCCTCTACACCATTCAAACCAATCAGGGTGTGTTCAAATAATAGCCAACAACATCTCTCAGAGAAAAAAATCACCTACAATTAAACCCTAGTGTTAGTTTTATGCATAAAATGACCGAAAAACACGAGAAAAAACCCACTCGACGGAGCAACAGACACCTCTAACAACGTTTATTAAACGTTACAATGCACCGCAACACCTTGAACACACCCGTTAATTAACCCTGGGTCATTTGGAACATGGCTACAAACAAATAAACAAACAAAACAAATTAGGAAATAAATAAATAAATAAATAAATAAATAAATTAAATCAAATGAGAGTACCTGTATACCAGGTACTGTTACCTTTATTGTAACCACCCCTTCCACCTTGGCCTTGGTTACTAAAATTGAAGTAAAACCACAACTCTGTTAGATTTCGTCCAGCAACTTTTCTTTTCGGGTCTGTTGTGTGTGCGCGAGTCAATCAGTTGACATTTCCACAACAAAACCAAAAATAAACATCAATTAAATCAACACTAAAAGAACCGGCAAAACCACAACGGCATGTTGTTCAACCGGTTTACAACATTATTATTATTATTATTATTATTACTATTATTATAATTAATTTTTTTTTTCATTATTAAACGTATCTGGCTTTGTGCTCAACAACTTCTTGACCATTCGCAACACATCTTGAACCTTCTTCTCTGTAAAACACCTGCAAACTTGCTATGACTCAAACCATCTTTTAAAAAAATCACATTTCAATGCATTAAATTAAACAACCAACTTACAAATTTTGACTTCGTTTTTAAAGAATTTAAAAAAATAATAATAATATATATGTATGTATATTTAAAAAAAAGACAAAAAAAAATTATTAAATTCTAATTTTTTTTTTTACAGATATAAAAAAATCCCATTTTGATCAAATTTCACCCATTTTGTTAATAAAAACAAAAAGAATAAGAATAATTTATAAGCACTCACTCAAATCGCCCTCTTCCGCCACCTCCGCTTCGATCGTTGCCACCTGGACCTCCAAAACTGGCCGGACCTAAACGAAAAAACAAGTAGAAAACAAAATCCTTCTTGGAAACCATCAAAAAATTAATATTTTTATTTTATTTAAATAAATAATTGAATAAATACCAAATACCCTCAGTGCACGAGGAAAGTTTCACACAAAATAACCCTAAAATAATAATCCAAGCGCACTGTTAGACCAGAATGTCACTTCTGAGCCTATTTACCTGTTTCCACCTCAAATATCGTCACAATCAATCACTTAACGCCACCAGAACGCTCATTTCGACTCATATTTTAACGCTTTCCGTCATTTCTCAAGACGAACGGCACATAATACCGTGTGGGCACCGTAGCCCATCGTCTCGATGCCAAAATCAAACAAAAAAATCCCCGACTGCGCAACAAATACACGATTTTTACAATTAAAATTCATTTTTCGGACGCAAAATAACGGAATTCAGTGCGTGAATTTGGCATCGAGATACCCAGCGTGATGTAACCTACACAGCATGGGCTAATTTTCCAATTTTTGTTCAAATTCATCTCACTATATCCGTGTACTGTTAAATAATCAAATGCTGGGGTCGACAAAAGTAAAAACAATTCAGAAGTCAGCTTATATCTATTTATCGCAAATATGGACCAAGGCGACCACAATTTGTCGACCCCTCAAGTAAACAACGGGGCAACCAATGACAAAAATACAACAATTTAAATACTACGCACAAGATTCATCCTTTTTCTTGAGATTTACATCAAGAATTGACGGATTTCTTGACTTTTACCTCAATATTTGCCAAGTTTCTTGCGATTTACTCAACATTTGACTCACTTCTCGTCAGTTTCAAACATTTCTACCATTTATTTTCTCAGATTTAAATTTTCTTCCAAGATTCATTGGTCACCCCGCCATCAATCCCACCACTTACCAATACCAAAACCCCCTGAAACACCACCAAATAAAACAAAAAAAAAAATGAAAAGAAAAGAAAAAAAAGAAAAAAAGGAAAAGAGAATTAAAAAACCGATTTGGAAGCGACACCAAACCAAACGACATTTTCTCAACGATTGATTAATCTCCTTTTAAAAATGAAAACTTTCCTCGCTGCACCGAAGGTCCAATGTTACAGTACCTTGGCCCGCAAAGCCTCGACTCAACGGCGGCGGCTGGCCGTATCCGCCCGGGCCGACGGGCGGTGGCCCTCCTGGCGGCGGGCCCTGCATGCCAACGCCCTGCGCGACGGGCGGGGGCCCTCCGACGGGCGGCGGACCCATCGACGGCACGAGCGGCGGCGGGCCCTGTCCCGGCGGCGGCCGCGCGTACTCCTGGAAGCCCTGCGCGGGCGGGGGCTGGGTCAACGGCGGCGCGGCGTTATAGGTTTGCTGCTGCGGCTGTTGGTTGTACGTCCCGTACGTTTGGCTGGCGTTTGCTGGCGTTTGCTGCTGAGCGTAGGCCGGCTGGTTGTATGCGCCGCCTTGCGACTGGTTATAGCCTTGGTTGGATCCTGCCGTGGGTCCGTAGCTACTCTGGCTGCCGTAACCGCTTTGACCGTAGCCCGAGTAGGTATTCGACTGGCCTGTTGACAGTCGAGATTTTTGCATTTCATTTTCACTACATGTTACTTGTTTTTGCAATTTTTTTTCTTTTTTTTTTTTCAAAATTTTTTGGTGTCACTTTTTGTGTTAAATCGGGATATATCGGAATTACTAATACCGCTTTATATTTTGATACTTAAATAGGCACTTTTCATTCAAAATTTAACGTTGTTTTGATTTTAAAAAAATAATTTTTTCTCGGTTTTTGATTATTTTCTATCGGTTATTGCAAAATTTATGTCAATTTTTCATAATTTCTAATGTTTTTTTTTAATTTTGACAATTTTTCATAATTTCTAATGTTTTTTCACAAATTTTGACAATTTTTCATAATTTCTAATGTTTTTCATAAATTTCAGCAATTTTTCTTAACAATTTCATGATTATTGACAATTTTTCTGATAATTTCATGACTTTTCTTAACAATTTCATGATTTTTCACAACTATTTGTGGTTTTAGGCAATTTTTAATTTTTTCCCAACATTTTTCATCATCTTTCCACCCTTCGACCATTTAACCAAATATCCAACCGTGGTGTCACAAAACATCGTTGAATTTTGAATTTAACAAAAATATTTATCAAAAATTAAATTTAAAAAATAAAAAATGAAACATTACCTCTATAATTTGAAACATCACACAAAGTTACCAAACCTATCACTCTTATTTCATCATTTTTTTTCTCATTAATTTATCCGCTATTTTTACCAAAAAAACCTGCGCAATTTCCACGCACAACAAACCTAAATTGACTTAACACTGCTCACCACATGCCTTCCCACACAATAAAAAATCATTTCAAACTATTTCCTGCAATTCCATCCATCTTTTCCATCAAAAAACATTAAAAGTTCCAAATCCAATTATTGCAAACAATTATTCACCTCTATAACTAACCACAATTAAACCATGACCATTTTCAACCAAAAATCGTCATTTTTTAATCATTTACGCCAAAAAAAATACATTTCCATCTACTTAAACACTCAATTATCAATAAAATCCAATAAATTGCACCAAACCCAATGCCTTACCGACGCATTTCAACAAAAAAACATTTTTTTCACCATTTAAATCAACATAATTCAACTTTTTCAACCGATTAATTTTACCTGCAGAATACCCAGACGATTGCTGTCCATAATTCATGCCATAACTCTGATTCGAAGGCGGAGAATATTGATCTGACGAGTAATTTCCGTACGAATTGCCGCCCCAGCTCTGCGATGGCGGCGGCTGCTGTTGTTGTTGTTGTTGCGGCGGTTGTTGCGGCTGCGCAAAATCAAATTATATCATCGTTAGATCAATTCTCCACCAATTACACCGCATTTCTACCGATGATTGCTGACTGTAATTCTGGTTATAACTCTGTCCGTAGCCCTGTTCGCTGCTACTTTGATAATTTCCGTAACCGCCACCGCCGCTACCACCTCCGCTTCCGCCTCCGCTGCCGTAGTTTTGCGTGTTTGAATAAGCCGTACCGTACTCTGAAACAAGTATAAGGAAAAATGTGAGAAATCTGGCGCCTTTAAGCGTTAGGCCTAACGTTGAAACGTCAAAACCGATTTTTATCCGATCAAATTTGTCCAATTCGTCAAATCCGTTACGAAAATTTAGATTGAAGATTCGGATTGATGAATTAAAAATAAAATCGACGTGTGAGAGGTTAAATTAGGAGAAATATGGACAAAGAAAACTTACGAGCGTCACCCATTTTGTAGGCTGTCCTTTCTTTGCGGTGTGCGAGAGAGAATATGGAGGCTAGGAGCAGCTCGCTGATCGCTTTCCAGTTCAGTTGTGAACATTTGTTACGTCATCAGACCCCAGTGGCAAGTGAATCGCACCAAAATGATAATTTAACCACTCATAAGTGATGTAGAAAATGATTAACTGACCCAGATATCGATACTCAAAATATCGATACTCTAAACATAATTAAATTGTGATATAAATTAGAATTAACGCGTTAAACTTATCGAATCACGTTTTAAATAAAAACTAACGAATATCATACACATAAAATCAAATAACATTGATCAACGAAACTGTTTATCGTTTATTTTCGCACTATTTGCAAATTAATCGATTCCCTAAACCAACACCGTGCGGTAGAAAATCGAACTAAATGCGATTTCAAACTAACCAGACATGAGGTAAAATATGAATAATTTTCGTAATTTCAACCATTTCATCGCCTAAATATCTGTTCGCATTACTTTCTACAGAGCCCCGATAGCCCGATTTTAATTTTATTTATGATAAATAGACGTTTACTGTCGAATAAACGCAAGTTTGACGATGAACATTTTGATCGATTCCCTCGCCAGCACGTCGTCAGACATCGTATCCAACTCCTTGTTAACGATACGAAAAAAATACTTCCGATCCAGGAACTTGGACGGTGTAAAAAAATTTCGAGAATGCGGCGGTTTAAACATTTTATTAGCAATAATCGGTAAGCCTAACCAGAAATCCGTAGACGTGGCGCTGAGCATTCTGGGTAACTGTTGTTTGGAAAAGGAGAGTCGGGATGAGGTAACGCTAAGAGATTCTCAAATAAACCGAAAAAAACCTCATAAAAATTAAATAATCAATTCATTTTGAATTTTTTTGTTGAAATAGATCGCAAACAAAGACACAGTTTCATCACTGGGTAAGTAAAACTGAAAATAAAAACAATTTACGGTAATTGCGTATAAGTAAAAACAATTTCTTTTTAGTTACAATTTTAAACTCGCTGGACTTGGACAGCATATTAAACAGGGCCTGCAGAACCCTTGCAAACTTAGCCGTAGACAAACGAACCGCCAGCATAATCCACAATGAAGGCGCTGTTCCGAGCGTTGTCAAATTTTTACACTCCACGACCAATCCAGCAAGCCAACAAAGTGCAGTTAGAGCTCTAAGGTATTAAAACAAAAACTGGAAATAACGAAGTAAAGAAGTAAATGACAATTACAATACACGATTTTACACCAAAGGTCTTCCGACCTGAATTTTGGTGTGGAAAATTCAATTTTTGGCAGAAAAATTCAATTTTTGGCAGAAAAATTCAATTTTTGGCAGAAAAATTCAATTTTTGGCAGAAAAATTCAATTTTTGGCAGAAAAATTCAATTTTTGGCAGAAAAATTCAATTTTTGGCAGAAAAATTCAATTTTTGGCAGAAAAATTCAATTTTTGGCAGAAAAATTCAATTTTTGGCAGAAAAATTCAATTTTTAATCGAAAATGGCATTATTGGCCGAAAAATTGAATTTTTGCAGGTAATGGGCGGACCTCCATTCGTCTGTTTGGGGAAATTGATTGTGTCAATAGTGCGCGGGTGCACAATTTGAGAAAATATGGGTTTTACATATTGATTTTTTTCGCACTTTTCCTTAGAATTCTATCCGACAGCGCCGAACACCGCGAAAACATAATCATCCACGACGGAATCCAAGCCATCGCATCGCTTCTAAACTCCGACACCAAGGAAGTTTTGACGGCCGTAGTTCGCGCTCTGGCCCATCTCACCGGCCACTGCAGCCCCGAATGCGCCCACCAGGTGGAAACCAACGACGGCATCACTCGCCTCGTGTCTCAGGCCGAAAACCCCGACAAAACGATCCAAGAAGCCTCCATCAAGACTCTCGTCAACCTCGTCCACCAATCCGAAATCCGCCCGGTGGTCGGCAACGCCGGAGCCATTCCCCTCTTCATCGACCGCGCAGAGCGGGTATTAACCGACGACGACGTGGAAAACCCGAACTACTTCGTCGCCGCTTTGTGTCTGTGCTGCCGCGAAGCCATCAACCGCGTGCGCGTGCGCGAAAACGGCGGCCTCAAAACCCTCGTCGCCCTCCTGGCCAGCTCGCAGTACCCCCAATTCCACGACGAAATCATAGCGACCATGTTGAATTTTCTCTACGACGAAAAAAGCCTCGACGTCCTCCTCGAACTCGACCTGGTCTCGCTTCTAATCGACAAAATGGCCGCCTACGTGAAACAAACGACCGAAGACGCCGACAAACGCGACCACGAGCCGCAGGATCCGCAGAAACTCCATCTGCCGATGCCGGCCAAGCCCCAGGACGACAACGGCTGGTCCTCGCCCAAGAAATGCGGCCTCAAGCGCAAGGAGAGCTACGAATCGGACGAATCGGACGCGCGCAAAGAAGCGAAAACCCGTCAGACGTACCGCATCAACAGCCCGAGCTACCAGCAGGTGCAGAACGAGATCCTGGAGCTCGGCATCGAGTGCTCGTCGGGTCTGCTCGACGACAACGGCCAGTGGAGCCCGACCAACACGATCTACTCGCCCGTGCAGTCGCCGCCCGAATGGCGCCAAGGGCAATACTTCAATTCCGGCTGCCAGAACTCGCCCGGCGGTTTGTCGCCCGATGGCAGCGGCTCGGAGGACCGCTCGCCCCGGCCGCGCAGAATGAGCGAAGAGGAGTGGGTGCAGATGCCGTACTCGCGCTCGCCCTCTCCGTCGGTGGTGGATTCGCCGCCGCCGCAGTACGCCTGCTATTCCCCCGTCTGCGACGACCTTTCCGACCAGGAGGAACTGCCGCCCCAAGAGCAGTCCGCAGAAAGGGGAGTGCCGAAAGAAGCCGACGTCGAAACGTCGAATTCTTGCATATCCGCGCCGTCGGACGAGCCGGAGGAGGACGCGATGGAGTTGTTCGCCGAACCGGAGAAAGCGGAGAAAAACAAATGCGACGACCAAGTGCTGTTCGGCCAACTCGGCAGCGCGGACAGATTGGACCCCGGACCGAACTACGTGCACCACATTTTGATGATATTGTCGAGGTTTTCGCAGATGGAGAAGCCGCACATAGCGCTGCTGAGCCGGAAGGTCGTCGAGACTCTATTGGCGATAGTTGTGGGCATGCGCAACCCGTTGACGAGAGCCGCGCGCATCCTGACGCGACTCGCGCGCAATCCGTTGTGTTTCGAGTTGTTGATCATTCTGCAGTTCCCGCAGCAAATCTCGCTCAAGTTGGACGACTCGGCGCTGCAGCACGCGAGCGACGAGTGCCGGATCTGCAAGAGTCTGCGGGACTTCAAGTCCTCCATTCTGAGGACGCTGGAAATGCAGATGGAGTCGCCGTTCGGCATCGGAGCCATCGTGCATTTGCTGACGGCGGGAAGCCGGGCGGAGAAACAACGCGCGGCCATGGTGCTGCCCTACTTGATATCGGCGAAATCGTGCCGGCAAAAGACCTTGTTGACGTATAAAGGGTTGGATATTCTTCTGGAGATTTTGCTCGAGCCCTCTGACGAGAATTGCAAGATGGCGTCCATCAGTTTGCTCAAGCTGTGCGGCCAAATCCAATCGACGCCCGTCGTGGCCGATTTGCCGGAGCAAGACGTCGCCGGCGACGATTGCTGTCGGTACGGCGGCGCCGAGAAGAATGTTTGTTTCGTTTTGGATGGCGGCGATAGAGTTTACGGCAACCGGTTGACGCTGGGCGAATCGTCGGAGGTTTTCGGCGCCATGTTGAGCGGGAGTTTCAAGGAGGCGTCGCAAGCGGAAGTGAAGTTGGGCGAAGCGACGAAGGAGAGCGTCGAGTTTGTCATGCATTTTCTGCACGGATGCGACAGTTCGTGCGCTAGGTTGAGGGTTCCGAGCGACGATTTGCTTTTAGGCGTGGCCAAGATGGCGGACAAGATGCTTTTGATGGGTCTGAGGGATTATTTACACGAGAAGTTTATGCAAAACTTGAGTGCTGGTAACGCGGCGGCGATGTACGCTTTTGCGACGACGCATAACTACACGAGTGTGGCGAATTCTGTGGTGGATTGTGTGTTGGGACGTTCGTTCAGTGTCGACGATAAAATGAATTTTTTAAATGAAATCCTGAACTCTAATTTGAAAGAGTGTTTGTTGCTCGAACTGAAAAGACGAGTGACCGAAAGTTTAGAGTTGGGACCTCTGTATGTTCCTACGTGACATTCCAATTTTTAAATAAAAGAAATGCGATTTAGAATCGATCGGCGTTTATTTATTTCGTTTTATGGGATGTTGCGGTAAATAGTTGGTGGAAATAGGGGTTTTAAAGACAGAATAAACAAGTATTTTTTCATTCAAAAAAAGAAAAAAAGAAAAAAAATACAATATACTTCACTAAAAACAATATACTGTATTTCTTCGGTCCAGGATAGCCCTCGAATACTACAATTTAAGAGTATTTAATGATAAAAATATGCTGTGAATTTTTTCTCCTCTGATTAGTTTTGATGAACTTTGACATTTCAAGAATTGTGAATTAAAACATTAAATTGTGTACCAAATATTTAAGTTTATTACAGCCTGCTCATCTCGCCTGAGAAATTCGAACCCAGCAACAACTCTGTACAATGGTAATTATAAAAGTAATTACATTTTCAAAATCATCAGGTGTGTACAAGGTCGATATTAAGCGTTTTGCGCATTGCAATATAAACACCCCCGTTCAGGCGTAAAATAGCCGTATTTCACTTGATATTTTGTGCCCTTATTAAAAATGGCACCGAGCCAAACGTATCTGTAACAAAAATGATGTACTATATTTTGATAGATTTTGATATTTTCATACTTTTTCCTTTTTGGAAAAGTTAGACGAGCTAAATTTGGTTTGTTACGATAAGAGAACTGCATGAGTGCCCAGTGGCAATTGAATTGAATTGAATTTTGAGCTTAAAAATCGTTTTTGCTAAATTTAATTAATTTGTCACTTTCAAATCTCCATTGAAATTCCCTGACACGTATTTGCAGCGCTGTCTGGTGCGAAAAACTGTTAATAACTGTTCCGATAGCGCTGCATTTCGGTCGGCATAGCAACAGTCGCGTTCTGCCTTCCTTCCATTTCTCACTTCGTTTGTCGTTCGTGGTTGTTTCTCTTCTCTCGTTTCCATCGGTTCTTGGTTCTTTCTTCTTTCTTCTCGGGTCCCCGCATTTTTCGGTTTGATATTTGTCACTATTTTCATTTTCTTTCTTTTTTCTGCATTACAATTGGATTTTGGATTATATTTGAGTCCATGGTTTGGTTTGGTTTGGTTTGGATTGGATTGGATTGGATTCTATTTTAGGCCTAATGTTGATTCGAATTGAAAACTAACTTTTTTCCACTTAATCTTTCTTTTCCAACTGAATTTAAAATTTTGCACATCTAGTATATCAGTTTATCTGGTTATCTGAAATTATTATTACCGTTATTAACTTGTTTAGAAATATGTTAGACATGTTTTATTGACTCTTGGATAGTCTTTGAAATTGCAAATGGAACCTTAGGTGTAACTTAGCAAATGCTGAAATGCAAATGGACTGGGGCAGAATGGAAACTCCCATCCATCCATCCATTTTATTAAACGAGTGGTTCCCAAACTGCGGGCTTACATTGACTACTCATGTTCCGGTTGAGAACTCCTCTGATTTGATTTGGTGAGATGTGGTTACTTGGTTATTTGATTTCCCGGTCATTTATTGAGAATGGCCAATTCATTGCAATCCACTACATTCATTTTTTCCCAACTAGTTAAACTAAGCAAAGTGAATTTTTAAAAAAAATGAGGGATGGATGAACTGTGCAATATTATCACCACTTCCTGCGATTTCAAAAATATTGGCAGCTTAAATTTGTATTATAAAATGAAAAATGTTCTTCCACTTTTGCTAATTGAATACCGGGATCCGTTTCCTGTTCAGCAATAATAGCCGGGGTTTATAAATTTTCTCGGGCCCTCCCTGCGCCTGTTTGAAGCCTGGTGCTTATTCGGGGCCGGTGCATAACTGAGAAATCGTCGATTTTTTGCAAAAATTGGTGATTTTTAGAGACCCAACACTTAATCGGGGCCGGCGGCAATTCATTAAATCGCGTTTAAACGCATCCCAGCGCCTTGTCGAACCCAGCTATGATACGAGGCAGTATGGTAGTTACTCTGGTTCAAACAATTGACAGCACCTGGAATGATGTTCCTTCACTGTAAGTGTCACAGGAACAATTTCCCATAATAGATGTGGGTGATTGATTACTCTTAGGTAGTCTCTGCAAGATACACAAGGTTGATCAAAGTGTCATTATTTGATTACTTTGATTAGTCGATTACTTGATGTGTCATGTGACTAATAAATAAGTAAATAAATAAATAAATAAATAAATAAATAAATAAATAAATAAATAAGCAACTAAGCAACTAATCAAGGTTGTCAAAGTTTTCTTACTTCTTTAACAAATCTTGTGTTGCTTCTTTGTGCCAAAAGTCAATTTGCTGAAGTTTGCCATAGTGCTGCGCTTCCACCACGTCAAACAAACCTTGGAATTTCTTGTTCAACAAACTTAGTTCCATATTATATTCTTTCTGCAATTTTGTCTTTTTTCGATAGAATGATTTCTTTTCACATTCTAGTTTGATTTTCAAATTTTCCATTTCCTGTAATTCTTCTGGTGTTTTCGTCTTTGGTTGGATTATAACAAAGTCTGCTCAGTTTAGGTTAAACTGAACACATGAAACGAGTTAGGTAGTTGCAATTATTATTTGTAGGAACTTTTTTTTAAACAATTGCAACGTATTTAGGTTACAATTTAAACAATTCTGCCCATCGGAGCAATAATCACATAATCAGATTTTTGTTGGGCCCTCAATAATTGAGTGATTATGATTATTGCAATAATCAACTTATCACAATAATCGCTCATTTAATGAAACCCCTTAGTGATTATTAATATTAATTTTTTAAATCTCTATTTTTTTTCCCACTAAATAAAACTAATCTTTACCTTTTTTCTTGGAGGGGTAGTTGACTCCGATCTAACAATTAATTAAGTTTCAATTAATTGAAATTTATTTGTGATTAAGTTTGAGCACTTGAATGCGACCAAAATGTTGCGCTTTCACCTGATTGAACCACCGGCTTAGAAAATAACGTTGTTATTTGGTGTTGAGAAATTCTGATCACACAATATTTCCATTTTAAAATGAAGAAGTGAACTAGCTGCCTCACAAAAATAGAAAAAATTCCAGTAACTTGTTTGTTTTTATTAGAAAGAGAGAATAAAACTTTACTTTTCCCCATTTTTATTTCAATTAAGTGACATTAAACAAATTATTTCTACAAAATCAATTATTTAACATTCTGTAATTATGTTTTTAGGTTAATAAGAGTTAATTAATAGCACTAATGTTGATACATTGAAGGTTAAGCTGAGGCGTTAAGAAAATTTCTAATTCTAATTGATATGGCAACAAGAATTTAAAAACTTGTTATAATGTACAAAGAATTAAGAAAAAGTTACTACCAATAAATGAAAATATATCTTTTCCTATATTTAACAATTTTTCACTTTTAAAAATAAGATCCAATGACGTAAAACATGTTGCATCAAATGCCCGTCTTATTAAATACACAAACAATTAAAATTGCACTGTAATAAACGTATTTAAGTCCTTAAACAATCGCAGTTGCATAAAATTACAAACTTTTGAATATTGTTTCAATTTAAACAAATAAAATTGAGCGGTCAAATTAATTTCCAGTTTTCAGTTACAAATTCTCAAGTAAAATTATTAGAAAATTAAAATAAAAAAAAATCTCATCAAAATCGATGGCTGTATACCGAACTAGGAAATGCATGGAAAATACATACTTCTACATTATAAAGACAAACTGTCCACACAAAAATTTGGACAGTCTCCGCAAATTCTGAAAATCCAACTCAAATTTGGGCACTACTTAACTTTTACACAAATTCAAATTTCAAAACTCAATACCCAATTTTTGAACATCCAACTCAAATTTTGGATGTCCTGGATCTATTAACTGAACATTGTTGCCTAACTTTTGTGTTCAAATGGGAATTTGATGGTTAGAAAAATTGACGTTGGACTTTTTCTTTTACTTGTTTGCGGGAACTAATGATAAGGGCCGTCGTACATTCTTTCCATACAATTCATGGTTCTGGTTTCGTAAAGTTTTACCCAAACAGTTTTTCAAAGCACGGATGACAATAAGGTTTGTCGTTTTGTTCTTTGAAAGTGCCCTTGTTTAATTGTTTCAAACAAAACGAACAGACAAAGTGTTCTGGGTGGAACTTGCGAAACATAGCCGTTATGCAGCGTCCTGTTATGGGCTTGTGGCATCCAGCGCACAGGGAACCCCGACGAGCGTGGTAGTGGGTTTCGCAGTAAGGGAAGCCCTCGTGATCGAAGAAACTGCCTCCATTGAAGGGCATGCGGCATTCCTGAAATTACAAATTAACCAATTTGTATTCAATCAAATAAATTCCAACAAATACAATTATTGCATAAGAAACCATCAAAGTGATTGTAAATCGGTAAAAGTCACCAAAACTAATGCAAATGTAACATTTAATTAAACACTAGGTGAGGAATATTCAACAAATCAACTGAAATACAAGGCATACGCATTATAATAAAGCACAGTATTATTTTTAAAAGTATTTTTTTTTTAAAAAACATATAATTAATTTTTAAGTCGCCACTTTAGCTACTGACATTGTTTCTCCTTGCATGCTACCCCACCATTTTCAATTTCTAGCTATAACCGGTAAAATTTGAAAACTCAAATTCATTTTAAATGCTGAGTATTTACTAGGTATTTTCATGTATTAAGGACAAGCTCTGATGCCTCAATGGCAAAATGCCATCTCCAAACAGCTGGCAATGTAAAGTGTCTGTTTAATCGGCTTGACACACTACTACAGTGGCGCTGTCACCAGGGCTGCTATCCTTACTTCTTAGTGACAAGCTATCTCCAGCCAAGGCACATGTGCTACAGATGCCATTAATTTCATTAAGGCTTTCAAAAATGACATGCTGAAGGCGCTGAAGTGATTGTTCCAATAATCACAATCACTGCATTATTGAGGACCCACACCAGGTCCAAATGATTATTCTGCATGTCACATGACTTACATTTATTCTTTAAAATTAAATTAATTATTTATTTTTATTTGTTTAATAATTTACAACCGACTCTCTTTTCCTTAGTTTAAGCTAGGTTTAAGCATTCTTCAGCACTAAAAACTCTTTTTCAGATGATTATAAATAAGCGTTGAAGTGCTGAAGTGATTATTGATGTGATTGGTCCGCATAGGTCACGTGATAATCACCTCAGCGCAATAATCGTCACAATCGTAATAATCACTTCAGCGTGAAATTTATGACACCCCTTAATGATATGTCAAATTAACAAATTAATACCCAACACAAATAAACTTTATTTTCTAATAATTTAGTGCTCAGAGATACCATAGTTATGAAAACTCCCGTTACCAAGAGTCCCTATTGGTTAAACCTATAATAAAATTTAAATTTAATTTTATTAAAACCAAAGGTTTTTAGCCCCTTTCCGGTCACCTACAGTAGCTGCAATGAATAAAAAACAACAATAACTATTTTAAGAAATGTTTTGTCTTATGTTGCCATTGACTTTGCTAGGAGCACAACAAATAAATCTGCAACTCGTACTTCAGATCACACAAGAAGTATTCTCATGTGAAATTAGAGATTAAATCTCAACTAAATATAGTAGTCCTAAATCAAATTGAAAATGGCAAAAACAATCTGTAAGTAGGTGGTTAAAAAGTTATTTCTGTTTTCCTAATTTCCAGTATTGATGGCTAACCTGAAAGTTGAAAATGTACAAAATCAGCAAAAGAGGGGCAGCTCATCTCTCTTCTTCTTCGCAGCCCACACATTGATTAAATTTGGCTTGTTTGCAAAAGAAACAACTGGCAAGCAAAATCGCAACATTTGTTTGAAATAACTTGAAAAATCTCAAACTAAATGCCCCCAGACAACTCTGACAGTGTTGTGACTTCATAAACAATGTAGTAGTCCAAAATTAAACCAAAATTTAAATTTATTATTTCTTTATTTATATTTTTCTTGGCAATCAACATTATTATGTAATTTACCCCAATAAAAAATAAAAAAAATGGAATGATTTATACAATTTTGGATACATTCAAACCAAATTGGATTGAATAATTGATAAATATGAAATGGCACCTCATTTCCAGCTATTCTTATCACCGTGGACAGTTTATCATTACAATAAGTTTCCTTGGCAGGCTTGTGATGTAATTTAAGCAGCCGACTGCATGGCCAAGTTTAGTCGTCTCTTATCTATTTATAGAATCAGTTGGCCATGCGGAAGAAAAACTTCAACACGAAAATTTAGTAATAGGGATATAAATAAATATTATAAACCCACAAAAATAAAATTGAATTTTCAAAATATTGGCCGTATAAGGGGCCGTCCATAAATTACGTAACGCAAAATTTTGGATTCGTAGACGCCCTCCACCCCTCTGTAACATCGTCGTAACAAATTCCCGAACCCCCAAACCCCTAATTACGTAACAAAACTAAAATACCCCCCCCCAAATTATTGAATAGCTGTAGGAATCTTTGATAAATTTCGAAAATATTTTCCTAATGATTTTAAAATGGCGCCTAAAATAGTCAGCTTTAAGCCACTGTAGATAATTATTCCTAAACTTACATACTAAACCTAGGATAATTTTATATTTATTTATTACAGGCCGAATATCTGATTTCAACTAAGTTGGTTGCTCGCCATGTTTTCTCTCTCCATTATAAATCATTTCACTACAACGAACTCTGGTTATTACGAAATGTTTAATAATTCATAAATATTTAAATCTAAAAATGAATTCAGCTTTTGCCAGTCGTTTCCTTCCACCAATGCCAAGAAGAAAGCAAAGAAAAGCATAAAATAAGCATAATTTATTTCTCAACATTACAACATTGTTGCACCTCTAAAATAAATTACCTATAATAAGAATGATTCAAAATTATCCCCCCCAACAAATTAATAATTCATAATTAAATAAAAAAAAGAAGAAAAAAAATTAATTTCTAGACAACACCAATAAAAAACAAAAATAAACAATAAAAATAAAAATGGTCCAAAAATAATAATAATATATTTTATTTGATTAAGCCTCTTCTTCCTCCTCCTCCTCCTCTCCACTGTCATCACCAACACCACAACATTTGGCACACATTGGTTTTCCTTCCATTACATAAAAACTTCCACCTGTCAAACTTGCTTTGCATCCCTAAAAGTAAATTCTCATTAGAATAGAAGGGGGAAAAATGCACCAAACAATAACACACAATCAAGAAACATTTAAAAGGCACACACCTTTTACCCACTTACCAATCACTCATTCTCATGCTATTTTAGAACTCAATCAAAAGCTACTATCAATTAAATCAAGAGTTTTTATTGAGGCAGAAATTGGGATGACACATTCAATTTTCTGAAACTTGGTTATCACCTTGCATGCAAAACAGTCAGGATGCCATTGGGCATTCAGAGCAGAGATGTAATTTTCCATGATGGGTCGGCCGCAGCCACCACATTTTGGGGCAAACATGTCGAAGTAATCGTCGCGGCAATACGCTTTGCCATCTTTCTCGTGGAAACCGTCTTCGCCGAATGGATTTCCACATTGCGCGCAGAAGAAGTGTTCGGGATGCCAGGTTTTGTCGATCGCCGTCACGCATTTCTGCAAGCAAACCGTAAATTGGCCTTAATTAACGTGTTCAAAAGAAGTTTGTCCAGGATTGTAATACACAGCAATCCCTCGGTTTGAGTGGTTCAGTATTTACTGTCAAATTTTAGACCACGCTGTGAGCAGTGCTACAGTTGAAACAAAGCGGAAGGTATTCACTGCATAAAGCCGGGTGAAGCCTTCCTTTAGGAATGAATGTTCATGTAAACGTGATAATCGAGATCGCCGTATAAATACGCATATTTAACGTCTAGATGTGCATATACATTCCGTAAAACACTGCGCATAATTTTACTCGAAAATCCAATAAATCGAGGGACCACCGTACTTAATTTAAAATACTGTGGTGTACTCTGTACAGACCGGACGATGCTTGTCCAGACAGGTGTGCGGTCCAACCTGTGCCCAGCAATGTTAAATTCACTCTCCCATCTGGACAACCTGTTAGTCCGGACATCTTTCTCGGACCCGTCCTACGTCCGGGCTACACAGAGTACACTGTGGTCTTTCAGACTTTCAAGTGTATTGTGCAAAACCGGTAGATACTGATAGGCCAAGGGTAAAAAACAAAAAGAAGGAAAGAATCCATTTTATTTGTATTTCTTCATAAGGAAGTGGTCGACAAGATATTTTGTCTGGACTTGTCAATTTCTTCCACCTGGAGACCATTATGTATTTTTTCAAGTTAGCACGGTCATGACCTCTAAGGCAGTAGCCAGTTTGGCAGTGGTGATCCCATACCACAATCATCAACCAAATAGCCGATTTTATTACACTTGGAAGTATCTGAAGCTTTTTCTTTAAAATAGTCGAGCTATTTATACGAAATGGGTGTGAAGTCCTCCTTACATCTAAAATCGGTCCATTGCAATAGGCACAGCGAGGTGAAAATAGATTATGGTAATCATTTTCACAGTATGGTTTGCCGTCGCGCTCGAAGAAATTCTTAGTCCCCAATTCCTGGTTACACTGAGCACAGGTAAAGTGCTCCGGATGCCATGTTTTGGCCAAAGCAGTCACCACCTATAAAAAGATAAACAAAACATTTAAATATATCCAAACTATTCTTTTCTCAGTTGAACGACACTGTTGACCCTATCTTTAGGCAGGACGCCATTAAGCCACCAAAAAACACTTACCTCGTTTACGTAAAATGCAACCGACAACATATTTAACTAAACAAACTGTTACGTAACAGAAATTTCACATTTGCTCCACTAAAACTCCGCTTTTGGAACGCGGATCCCGAAGGAAGTGGGCCACAATGGGTTCCTATGGGCGGGGTTTCCGACAACTAAAAAAGTTATTGGCAACAGATTGCAGCGTACGGAAAACTCCTTTGGCCCAGAAACAAATTTCTACATTTAGAAGTAGAAAACAAGATGCTCTTTTTCCATGCACCGTTAAACTAAAAATAAAGCGACTGTAAACCGCTTGGGCGATCACAAGTGCAAGGTTGTTTTATCAGCAGGTAAAACACCACGCTAAAGATAATCCAGAAATAACAAAAAACGGTCAATATTGTGACATCCCGCAGGAAAAAATCCTATATGCCGTAGGCATTTTTACATAATAATGCCTGAAACCATTTAGATGCAGCATTTGTAGCCAAAGGCATTTTTTCTGGCAATGCTTGAAACCACTTCCCTTGCAGTCATTCACAGCCATGGGCATTTTTTCAAATGATGCCTCGGGGCATTTAACTTGCAGCATTTGCAGCCACAAGCATTTTTTCAACAGATGCCTCAAGCCATTTAACTTGCAGCATTTACAGCCACAAGCATTTTTTCAAAAGATGCCTGAAGCCATTAAATTGCAGCATTTACAGCCACAGGCATTTTTCTAACAAGGCTGTACAGCAAGACTATAGCTTCGCTTGTTTCAAAAGACACAAAATCATTTTGTAGCAACAGAAAAGAAGATAAAAATAAATTTGGCGTAAACAAGGACAGATATAGATAGAATAGACATAAAGAGCGAGCAAGTTGTGTACCTGTCCAACGATGGGTTTGCTGCAAGCAGCACAACATCCCTTCTGGGTGGTGTTGACTCCTTGCCGACTCATGTCTGACTGGAGTGTGCCCAACATTGAATCCAGCTGATTAGTTGGAGCAACACTAGTTGGCGCTGGAGACCTGGGTTTGTTGGGCTTGGCATACGGCGAGTCAGCCAGCGGCGGGGAAGCTGGTGCAGCACTAACCTGAAAGGCAATTCTATCTTAATGTGGGAGGGGCATCAAATTAGCACTGAATTTCTTGCAGGAGTCAAATTTCACAATAAAATCAAATAAACACAAATATACACCAAAACAGAAAAAAGTATGGAATTTAGGTCCTACCTTAAAGTCGGACAACGAGACCAATAGTTCATCCAGTTCTTTGGTTGCCGAAGAAGCGGTTGGTGCATATGGCTCCGGTGAAATGGTGGTGTAAGTGACCACGCGGGACATTTCCATCGACTTGATGGTTGGCGAATAAGACAGCGGTGGTGGGCTGAAATGGTACAGCAAATAGTAAAAATACATCAATTTTAATTCTCACAAATTATTTTTGAAAAAATTGTTGCCCTCTTGATTTTATTAGTTATTATTTGGGCCCTTGGAGACCTCCAAAAATTGCCTAAAAATTGCTTAATCTGTAAAAAAAATACAGATTATCGTTTTTGAAGTGTTCCACATTACGCTCCCGTCATTTACCATAAGAGGTAACACAGACACATCTTCCAAACACACATTTATTCGGTATCTTAGTTACATAGCAAATTGTGTGCTACTCGTATACTCTGGCTCATCATAAGAGTGTAACTTTTTCCTATTGGCCAAGCCTGTTTACTCCTAACTGATGCCTTTATACTACCCACCAGCAAAAGTAGTTTTGTTCTGTTTTTAATTTGTTTGATTATTGTAATGGTTGAAATGATGTAAATTGATTTGTTTTTTATAATAAAATGTTTTTAAAAATCTTAAATCAATGTTTTATGCTGTTCTTATTTAAAAATACATGTTTGTTCTGTTTATTGGTTGCTTTGTCAGGAAAGCAAGCAGTTTTTGAATTTTCTCATCGGTTGCATTGTCTGGAAAGCACTCAACATGAATTTTGATCTATTTTTTTGGGATCACTACACTAGTGAAAAGGCTGGGCCAATAGGAAATAGCGCACTCTTATACTTGGCTTGAATATACACCAGTGAAATGGCTCGGCCAATAGAAAAAAGTTACAGTCTTATGATGAGCCAGAGTCTCCTATAATAAACCAATTACGGCAAAACCTCTCATTGTGCACCCATGCACTATCGGCAAAATAAAGTCCCGTCCTGTGCTTTATTGGAGACCCCCATATTATCTGATAGGCCAATTTCACAATTAAAAATTTATTGGAAATCATTTCAAACTTCATTCAAAATTGTTCAAACTTGATGCATATTCCACATTTTATGCACAAATGTTTGCTATTTTTATTTGCAGTATAGTTTCAAATCGAAAATTTCAGTGGCTGGACAAAAATTGAAAAAATGCATTTTTAAATGCAAATTGCACTTTTCAAGTTCTTTTACTGCAAAACTTACATTTTTGTATGCAAATATACATTTTTTATCCAAAACTTCATAAGTCATTACTTCTGACACATTTTAGATCCCCCGCATTTGAAAACCCAATAAATAAATGTTTTGGCTGCCACAATGGATAAAGCTCACATTATTCTAATTTTACATTTTATTCATTTGGCCTCCTTAGAGGCCCCCAAAAATTGCATAATCCAACCGTAAGGTCGTATTTGCAGAGTATTGGGTAAAGTTTTCAACTAGCAATAACCACACCTCGGTAGAACTTCATTGGTTATGGTATTGCCTCTGCGCAAAGTTAAATGACCAACATTTCCTACGCAACGTTTGTATTCAAACTTTGCTCCATTTAACCGGCGCGTAAACCCATCCGACCCGATTTTAAAATGTTTAAACAACCAAGTAATTCATCTTCTCCTTTTTAAACCTTCATCGTGCAATAATCCAATTATCTATTACTGCATTCGGCCAATTATCCCGCCGATTCTATTTATTATGCCAATGAGGCTGATCACGCAATTAAAATACAAACTAAAATATAGATTAGAAATAAATAATTAGAATAAAATAAAGCAATAAAAATTCGAGAAAAAAATTACACGATATTGTCTTTTCTTGTTTCAATTTTTGTCTTATTAATATTAATAATGGATAATACAGTGTGGAATGTTGCTGTCGAAAGCTCGTACACATTTTTGCCAATTAGAGCAAATTTGAGGTATAATCTGATTTTATATTTATTATTTTTGACCTCCTTAGAGGCCTCTAAAAATTGCCTAATCCGACCGTAAGGTCGTATTGGCGAAGTATTGGGTAAAGTTTTCAACTAGCAATAACCACACCTCGGTAGAACTTCATTGGTTATGGTATTGCCTCTGCGCAAAGTTAAACTATCAACTTTTCCAATGCAACGCCTACATTCACACTTGTGTCCATTTAACCGGTGCGTAATCGCTTCAATCCCGATTAAAAAATATCCAAACAACCAAATATCTGATTGCTTCATTTCTACACCTTAATCAAACCATATTCTAATTATTTATTCAAACTAAGATTAATCAGTATTGTTTAACCCAACAATAACTATAAACTACGGTAACTAAAACGCGCACCTTAAAAGCGCCACCTTGCGTCAAAACAACGCAATTCCCAAACAATAAGTACTGTACGTATAAAATTCGAAAATTGCGATTGGAATTTAATCCTGAAGCGAATCAGAAAACACAAATACCCGCTTTCCACGTGAGGGTTTCGTGCCAATGCCAATGTCAAAAATAGTCAAATTGATGACAAACAAGGTGCTTTTTGTCCGGTCATAAAGTAACACTGACAAACAGGTTATCTACATTTTGCTAAATTCGTACTGCGCATCCCATTCTGCACACACAATGTTCTAATTCCAGTTGTTATTTAGCAGTATTACGCCTAATAATGCTAAAAATAAGGTAAATAAATAAAAATATTTTGGTACTACAGTGTAAATTACTTTTAATGTTATTAGGCCTAATACTGCTAAATAACAACTGGAGTTAGAAAATTGTCTGCGCAGAATGGGATGCGCAGTACGAATTTAGCATCAAGATACCGAGCGCAAACTGTACAATCGTTCCACTTGCATTTCTATGTTTAGAAAATGTGCGTTTTCAATGACAAACAAAAACCTTTTGAAGTGGGCTTGGGTTTTTCTTTATGCATAACATTAAAGGTCATGGGAAGAGAAATAAAAAATTTCTCTCATAGCTTTGAAATAACCTTGTGACAAATTAATATGGCTATAAATGCCTATTGTGCCATTATGACGGTAATTTTACTGTATTTGCTTGTAAAACTGATAAGAGTCCTGAATAAAGTTATTTATGATGTTTCAGAAGCAAAGTTGTTATATTAATAAATATTAATTAACATTACTTCGTGATATCAAAGTATCACGGCCAAAAATACAAGATTTCGTCTGCTAAAACAGCATTCGTCAATGCGGTATGTCGCCACTAGAAGGCGCTATCGCAAATCAGCGGTAAATTCGAAATACGGAATTAAATGAATAACATTCAATATATTAAATAAGTATTTAATATATTGGTTTAGATTATTTAACTTGACAATAATATAAAGTTATATTATTGTATTGAAAGATTGGAAGAAAGAATTGGTCACATTCTTGGAAATGTGACCATGCGGATTAAAGGATTAAAATGTGTAACTTGGGAATGTGTCCCCGGTATCCATTTCCGGTCCTGAGTATCCAGATCCGGTTTTGCTAAAGGATTAGCATAATCTGAAGTTGCATCCCCGTATCCACTTCCTGCGGTACGAGATTGGTGGAACTTAATCCCACCAAGTATAAAACTCCCTGACAACAGGAAGTTAGTTAGTTCTTGATTTCTGGTTATTTGGTATGTTCCGCATGTCAAATAACTGTTTCTTACTCAGGGCATGGGCCTACCGGTCCATGCATAGCATGGCTCTGCTGAGCCATGCAACCCCCGTCAACTGAAGGCGAAGTTCGGACTGTTAATGTTTCCGTCAAACGGTCTTGCCGAGGAGAAAGCCTCCCGCATAAGTATCCTCGTGGTCGGACAATAGAATCACGTGTGATACCAAAGTATTTAGTAACCGTTAGTAGCACTGTTACTGAAAGAGATTGACTCCATCACTTGATGGTGCCAAAGCAGTCTGCATGCAAAACATGCAGTTACCGCCAGTAGCACTATGTGTTTGGGAAAGTTATATCTCTTCGGTGATGGTGCCAAAGCAGTCTACTTATGAGTAGTATCTCGGGTGATTAATTCTGTTGTGCAGAACTGCGGGCTATATCCCCCTGAATACCAGTGCCGTCTCTCACCGCACTGTTATTTAGGGCACGCGCGATACTGTTCTGCTCAGCAAGGCGAACTTTGACGGCAATTGTGTGTTGCGATGTTTAACCTTTATTATATTTTGTAGTTGATAAATACACCTTAATTGTTTAAACTTGGCAACAAGTTAACAACCGAAGTAAGTCACGAGACTTATTTCACTGTATGACGAATCAAATTCGTAACAATAAATTGAATACAATTTATTGAGTTAATTTATTAAACTCACAACATCGCGAATTAAATATAATTCGCAAGCGGAACCTTGGCGAATAAATGACTTCATTTATTCATTACCAATTTCCAACCCTAGTTGTGGCGGTGCACATGAGTCAACCGCACCTCTCGGATCGAACCAAGAAGCATTACACGGACCATTACACCAGATACGAACCAGGAACGCGAAGGAACCAGTCTCACGATTACGAAGCGCCGACGGAAGCCGCGAGGACACAGCCAGCCCGGCTATCGCAGACGACATCTATAACTCGGTCGAGCGGGCGTTTTGCCGTTCCCGAACCCCGGATCACCAATAACCGTAATCATATTATTTTCAGGGCTGTTTTACAGTCAATTTCATGTATAGTTTAACTTGTATTTAACTTGCCAAATGTCGGCATTAGTCATTTGTATAACTTTAGATTTGTTTATATTGTTTGATAACAATAAATGTCTTGTTTTGATAACTCTGTTGTATTTATTTATCTCGTTACTATTCACTAATTCATGCGACTTATACCCGGTACTATCATGCGATAGGAGTTGTGGTCGTCACCGTCACACGTGGAGGTTCTACCGAGATAGGTTGCAAAGTTTAAATTTACCGAATTTAATAGAAAGTGAAAATTGAGATAAATAAAGATTATAACATTTTGAAACGAATTATATATTTCTACTTTTGCGAAGTAGGAAAATGTCTTTAAAAACGTTGGAATTCGTAAGAAATCTAACATTAAAGGGAATGTTAAAG
Source organism: Strigamia acuminata (assembly GCA_949358305.1). NCBI lineage: Eukaryota > Metazoa > Arthropoda > Chilopoda > Geophilomorpha > Linotaeniidae > Strigamia > Strigamia acuminata. The sequence goes on along the minus strand of OX442320.1, from coordinate 2,287,924 downwards.
TGTGTTATAGAACACTCCAATAATTGAAAGAATTTATTTTCTAAATTTTCACGGAAGGCTTGGTAAAAAATTTCAATGTTAGTTGAAAAATCCAATCAGTAACGAGATTGACCAGGCCAAAGTGCGGACGTAGTAGAAAACTACTAAAATAAAGGATTAGTTTCCATTTTATCATTGGATAAAATAACTTTCCACCAATAAAGTATCGAGGGATTAAAGGATTATCGATCCTCGATGCCACGCGGATCCAGACTGCAGAGGACCATTCGTATCCAGACCAGACCCGCGTACACGTGTTCCAGTAGCCATCTTGACCACGCCGTCCCGTTCAGTCCCGATTCGAATTTTCCACGCCGTAAACCAGCTAAAGTTAAGTGTATTTCATCTATTATTTTAACAAATAGTTTAAAGCGCATTCTCACTCGACGCTAGTTTACTTGTAGTAGGATTCATTTGGTTGTTTAAAGTTTGTCGATAGTTTAACACGTTTAACCACCACGTGGAGTTTAAGCTTAACCTTATCGAAGTGTATTGTTATTTTGAAGTGTATTTTTTATAAAGTGTGTTATCGTTCTTTAGTAATAAAGAATTTAAAATTTTTATTATGTCCAACGAAAACATTCATATGAATGAACGAGAAGTCGATGACGGACACTTGGAAAATAGTTACGTCCGACTCGAAGATCAAACGGATTTAATTCCGGACGATTTGACAGAGTACTGTCAACTCTATAATCTGAATCGGGTTGATTTCAAAACTATAACCGAAGCGGTTAATCATGTACGCGTACTTGAGAAAAGAAATCAGAGAATTAGACCCGATGAAGATGAAAATTCGGAGAACGAAAGTCGGCATTCGCGGACTTCACACCGAACCCCACGAAAAACGATTCCCACGAATCGTAAACTGGACTTTCCCTCTCCTAAGAAAAGGTTGGGATATCAAGCCCGGATAGTGTCGACTCCACAGCTAAACAATAGAATGGTACGCGAACCATCGTTTAGCCGATCTCGTAGTCAACAAAGTTCTGGACAAAGAACACCCAGTTCTAATAGTCCTTTAAATCTAGCCAAACCAAGATCTAGATCGACTAGTGTTAATCGAACGATTAACAATAGTAATTCGGGTTTTATCCCCCAAACTTCAGGGAATAGACAAAATGTCTCCCAAAACTCGGGACATAGACAGTATGTTACTCCAACATCTGGAAATAGACATTATGTCCCCCCGACACCGGGGAAAGGACAGTTTGTCCCCCCAACGCAGTCAAAAAGAGTGTCAAATCGAACTCCAAGGAGATCCGATCCGATCTCACCGTCCCCCGTTATTCAAAATTTACCGGCGGGAAAGACTCGTTCAAATCAGACACCCCCAGAACGTGTACAAAATAAAAGTAGTGTTCCACATGGACAACATGTACCATCTGGCAATCATACACAGCATGAGAATTATGTTCCTCCAAGGAAAGAAATCCCCCAGGACAATCAGGTCCCTAAGGGAAATCTGCCCAATTTTGAACAAAATTCTGGTTCGGCATCCTCCGATGGTAGTTCATCTCAAGCGAGATTTTCTACCGACGACTTGGGAACCATCCTTACCTATGTGCGAAATATTCAAACTGATTGTGCACATCAAGTACAACAATTTATGCAGAATAATGCACAGCAAAATAATAATGCAAACAATTCGAGCAAAACCTTTTTCAAAGGTCAGGATATGCCTGTTTTCGATGGAAAACAGAAGGACGTGGCTAAATTTTTAGCTACAGCCAAAACAGTCGCTGTCGCTAAAGGTTTAACTCTGGATGAGATGGTAAAACGCGGAGTACCAACTTATTTATCTGGTATAGCCCACGAATGGCATACCGATAACATCGACAAATTTGTTGACTGGAAAACTTTCGAAAAGTTATTTTTGGCGGAGTTTGACATGATCCCTGTCACTCGAGCCCGAAAGCTTCGAAATTTAATCCAGGGCCCAGAAGAGCCACTCTATACATTTCTTTTGAGATTTAAACAAGCTCAAGGATCTTATTCAAAAAGAAATGAAGCTCCCACTCTTCTCGAGAATTTGAACTTAGTTAGTTACAATCGAATAATCGATAGAGGTCTCTATGAAGAATCATTTAACGACATATTTCAATTTGTCCGGCAGAATAGGGCTCTTTTCGAAGCCCAAAATGCTAGTGTGGACACTATTGCCAATAAAGAGGACGAAACTGCCCCGTCAAATATTCAAAAAGGTAAAGACGCCAGGAGTTCGCGCCCACTCATACGATCTACTCAGACGTTGAACGCCGAACCAGAAGTTGTACCTATGGAATCTGACGAGACAGACAATCTTGAAAACGATGTTGGATTCAACAACATGGTATGTGCCCTATCGGAGAAAGCAACTGGAAAATGTTTCCATTGCAATCAACCAGGACACTTTAAGAGGGAATGTCCTTTGTTACAAAAAAAGGAAATTTGCTCAGGACAAACCTCAAGGTAATGGTAATAATACCAATACCAATCCCGCCTCTGATCTTTTTAAACGACAGAGACAAAATTGGGTAACAGCTGAATCTTTGGATCAAAAACTCGAAAATTTGAATTGGGGAAATGCTGCAACAAATGAAGGTATTTACGGAATTGTGATCTAAATATTCATTCATTCGAAAAATTGAAAAGATTTCAACAAACATCTCGTTATTAGAGATAAGGGGGACAAATTATTAAAATTAATAATCAAAAAACACGTCCTTCGTAAATAAGAATTAGAGAATTTTTCTCGTGGCAAAATTAAAGGATTTTAACGAATTTGTATTTGTTAAAAAATTTGTTAAAAAAGGGGGAAATGGATGTTATTAAACAATTATAACTATACTTTTTCACTCGAAAAATGGAATTTAACCCCGGAAAATGTAAAACTGGATCAAATCACTTTTTTCCTATCGGAAATAAAAAATACACAATGTTGAAAGTTGAAAACTTTATTAAAAACTGTGGTTGGTAATGATATTACAAACAAACAGAATATGTAAAGGAAAAATATTTTTTTGAAGAAAAATTATTTAATTATTTAAATTGGTAAAAAAGACCAAATTCCAAGAAGTACGGACTTAGTAGAGAACTACTAATTAAGGTGAAACGTTGATTACAAACCAATGTTTGCAATCGGCACATGCACACCGAAATGTTCGAATGCCAACTCCAAACCCAGGTTTGCAGTCGCTAGAAACACGACATAAGTTCCACTATACATCACCGTGTAACTGTCCAAGAAAAAAGGGCCAAAAATCGTTAAAGCGAGCTTTGAAAGCTCGGGAATTCGCAATTGTGCGATACGATGTCTTTTATAAAGAATTGACTATAGTCATGACAATTAAGGGGGACGTGATGATACTTAATTGTCAATATTATCGGTAGAAAGTTTTATTGTCTATTAATAAACTTAACTAAAATACGTAGAACCAATTCAAATTTGTACTATTGGAAGAAATGTATCAATAAAGTTTAGCAAGAAAATCCTGAACTTAGGCAATCTAATTGAGTTAAACAACTAAATTCAGAATTGGAAGTCACAGCATCTCCCAAGATATATCAAGCCTCACAAAGGCATTTATATCCATTAGAATAGAAATAAGTGAAAGTGCAAACACTTCCAATTATTTAAGGGGGATTTGTGACAAATTAATATGGCTATAAATGCCTATTGTGCCATTATGACGGTAATTTTACTGTATTTGCTTGTAAAACTGATAAGAGTCCTGAATAAAGTTATTTATGATGTTTCAGAAGCAAAGTTGTTATATTAATAAATATTAATTAACATTACTTCGTGATATCAAAGTATCACGGCCAAAAATACAAGATTTCGTCTGCTAAAACAGCATTCGTCAATGCGGTATGTCGCCACTAGAAGGCGCTATCGCAAATCAGCGGTAAATTCGAAATACGGAATTAAATGAATAACATTCAATATATTAAATAAGTATTTAATATATTGGTTTAGATTATTTAACTTGACAATAATATAAAGTTATATTATTGTATTGAAAGATTGGAAGAAAGAATTGGTCACATTCTTGGAAATGTGACCATGCGGATTAAAGGATTAAAATGTGTAACTTGGGAATGTGTCCCCGGTATCCATTTCCGGTCCTGAGTATCCAGATCCGGTTTTGCTAAAGGATTAGCATAATCTGAAGTTGCATCCCCGTATCCACTTCCTGCGGTACGAGATTGGTGGAACTTAATCCCACCAAGTATAAAACTCCCTGACAACAGGAAGTTAGTTAGTTCTTGATTTCTGGTTATTTGGTATGTTCCGCATGTCAAATAACTGTTTCTTACTCAGGGCATGGGCCTACCGGTCCATGCATAGCATGGCTCTGCTGAGCCATGCAACCCCCGTCAACTGAAGGCGAAGTTCGGACTGTTAATGTTTCCGTCAAACGGTCTTGCCGAGGAGAAAGCCTCCCGCATAAGTATCCTCGTGGTCGGACAATAGAATCACGTGTGATACCAAAGTATTTAGTAACCGTTAGTAGCACTGTTACTGAAAGAGATTGACTCCATCACTTGATGGTGCCAAAGCAGTCTGCATGCAAAACATGCAGTTACCGCCAGTAGCACTATGTGTTTGGGAAAGTTATATCTCTTCGGTGATGGTGCCAAAGCAGTCTACTTATGAGTAGTATCTCGGGTGATTAATTCTGTTGTGCAGAACTGCGGGCTATATCCCCCTGAATACCAGTGCCGTCTCTCACCGCACTGTTATTTAGGGCACGCGCGATACTGTTCTGCTCAGCAAGGCGAACTTTGACGGCAATTGTGTGTTGCGATGTTTAACCTTTATTATATTTTGTAGTTGATAAATACACCTTAATTGTTTAAACTTGGCAACAAGTTAACAACCGAAGTAAGTCACGAGACTTATTTCACTGTATGACGAATCAAATTCGTAACAATAAATTGAATACAATTTATTGAGTTAATTTATTAAACTCACAACATCGCGAATTAAATATAATTCGCAAGCGGAACCTTGGCGAATAAATGACTTCATTTATTCATTACCAATTTCCAACCCTAGTTGTGGCGGTGCACATGAGTCAACCGCACCTCTCGGATCGAACCAAGAAGCATTACACGGACCATTACACCAGATACGAACCAGGAACGCGAAGGAACGCGAAGGAACCAGTCTCACGATTACGAAGCGCCGACGGAAGCCGCGAGGACACAGCCAGCCCGGCTATCGCAGACGACATCTATAACTCGGTCGAGCGGGCGTTTTGCCGTTCCCGAACCCCGGATCACCAATAACCGTAATCATATTATTTTCAGGGCTGTTTTACAGTCAATTTCATGTATAGTTTAACTTGTATTTAACTTGCCAAATGTCGGCATTAGTCATTTGTATAACTTTAGATTTGTTTATATTGTTTGATAACAATAAATGTCTTGTTTTGATAACTCTGTTGTATTTATTTATCTCGTTACTATTCACTAATTCACGCGACTTATACCCGGTACTATCATGCGATAGGAGTTGTGGTCGTCACCGTCACAACCTTAAAAAAGGTTATGTACCCATTTTGAATAAATAACTTACGTGATATTGTTTAAAACCACTGTTGAAATTTGAACCGAGCAGTAATTGTTCCGCCATTACGATTTTCAAAAGTTTATAGATACCGCCACTAAGTGGCATTATTTTTACGTCATCGACGACAAACAAGCACGAGAATTCCAGCACATATTCGCGATTTCAGCATGTTTTTTAGTGAAAATTATCAGAAAAATTAGAAAATCACAGCAAATAACAAAAAATTACAGCAAATAATAAAAAATACCAGCAACTAAAAATTTTAAAAAAATAAAAATAGCCGAAAATTACCAAAATAATCAAAAGTAATACCAAATTACATAAAAAAAAATTACCGAAAATAACAGAAAATCATCAAAAATTACCAAAAAAAATAGAAAAGAACAGCAAATAACAAAAAAAAATTGACGGTTTTAGGATTTAGTGTATTATATTTTGGCGGTGATAGATTGGCAGTAAAAACCTTAGCAGTTTGGAATGGGTGTTGGTGTTGTGCTACACTATGCAGCTAAAACGACACTTTACAATAAAAAAACCGATTCTATAATCAAGTTTTTGATTATATATTTAAATTATTATTTATTTATTTAAGACTTGAGAATCGACCAAACATCGCCCGCATTTGTGCGATTGAATGCGGCGGGTGTTTGGCCGCATTCGATTGCGCAAATGCAGCCAAACACCTGTCGCATTCGATCGCACAAATGCGGCGGGTGTTTGGCTGTATTTGGTGTAAAAATCGATCGGTACTGTTTTATCCAAAAAAATTTTTCGGAGGTTGGAACCTCTAAAAGCCATGTTTTTTGCCCAAAATATGCTGGTACCAGTTATTTTTTAAAATTTTCCTGGAGTCGGAACTTCTAAAATCAATGTATTTTGGCCTAAAATTGTTTTCAAATCATGTCACGGATGACGTAGAAATCCCACAATGCATTGCACAAAATGGTTCCCTTTTTGAAATGGTGATAACAAGATTTGATCATGTAAAACAACAAATTCATTATTATTTCGTAAGTTATTCATTCAAAATGGGTACATAATCTTTTTTAAGGTTATTTCAAAGCTATGAGAGAAATTTTTTATTTCTCTTCCCATGACCTTTAAGTTATACTTGCTTCCCATCAGTGACGATAGGGGGTGCTAAAGGCCCGTGAGGTCAATGGGCCCAATATATACAGGGTATACAGAAAAATATCTATACTCTTGTTCGACTCAAAAGGGTGCCCTTCTCCCATTGGCCGAGCCGTATCACTGGTGTAGTGATCCAAAAATGTAAACCCAAACACCAGAAATTGATTGCCTAGGTAACTGCCAAAAATTCAAAATTGTTTACTATCCAGACATAGTAACCAATAAACATAACAAACATGAGTTTTACATTTATATGTGCATAAAACTTTATTTCCTAAATGGAAATAACATTTTGTTTTATGAAAATAATCAAAATTATATCAACTTAAATGGTAATAGCAATCACAAAACATAAGAAAAAAAAAACTACTTCTCCTAGTGGTAGTAATACAAACTTGAGGTAAGAGTAATGCGGCTTGGCCAATGGGGGAAGGGCACCCTTTTGTGTCGAACAAGAGTATAGAGTCTAAAAAGGAGCCCATCTCGGTTGACAGAATAAGAGGCATTTTTTTCATTTTGCTGAGAGACCAAAAATTTGTAGTTAGGCCACTGGGTGACAGAATAAAACACACGGAATGACAACTCGGTGTCGGTTCCTTTGATGTTGCTGAGGCTCAAGAACGTCATGAAAACGTCTATTTCAGTGGTGCCACCGTGTAGCCGGCCTGTAGATCACCATGAAGATTCACTGTTTTGTTGCAAATTTGAACACAAAACTGCCTTTTAAACCCAAGTAAAGAAATCATTTGTTAAACATGATATAAGTTTTAATAAGATAGTTGTTGTTCCATCATCTCTTGTCGTCTGCATTTTTTTACACACAGGCCGGCCACTAGTGGTGCTTGAGCCTCACGTCAGACGGGGAATTGCCATTCTGTATGTTTTATTCTATGACTGGGTCCGGTGCATTTAATACACTCTTGTGCAACTCCCTGGTGCCAAAATTCCTAACTAACTAATGTCAATTGACTTAAATGATGGTGTAAACATTCGGAGTTTTTTTTACTTACATTATATTATATCATGGATTAATAATATCGACAGTTTAGCCAGTATTTTATTTACTAGAGAGAGAAAGAGTTGAGGAATGGTAATTGCAGCAAAACCCCACTCGGGCAATTATTTGTTACAACACACTTTACGTGGTCCATAATTATGGTTTATTGAATAAGTAGCGGGGCGATGGGCTTGGTTGGCGCACAGTGTCCTATCGACCACACCCTAGACCTTGCTACTTTGTCATTTACTCTGAATTGTATAATCAAATTGATAACTCGATTTCAATGAAACTTAATAAAGAAAAATAGAACTAAAATGGGAAAACACTGGATTTTAAATAATCAAATAAGCGATAAAGTGGTAAATTAATCGATAAAAATGGTAAATTAATCGATAAAATGGTAAATTAATCGATAAAAATGGTAAATTAATCGATAAAAATGAGTAAATTAATCAATAAAAAGGGTAAATTAATCGATAAAATGGTAAATTAATCGATAAAAATGGTAAATTAATCGATAAAAATGAGTAAATTAATCAATAAAAAGGGTAAATTAATCGATAAAATGGTAAATTAATCGATAAAAATGTGTAAATTAATCAATAAAAAGGGTAAATTAATCGATAAAAAGGGTAAATTAATCGATAAAAAGGTTAAGTAATCGATAAAATGGTAAATTAATCGATAAAAATGGTAAATTAATCGATAAAAAGGGTAACTAATCGATAAAAATGGTCAATTAATCGATAAAAATGGTCAATTAATCGATAAAAATGGTCAATTAAGCGATAAAGTGGTAAATTAATCGATAAAAATGGTAAATTAATCGATAAAATGGTAAATTAATCGATAAAAATGGTAAATTAATCGATAAAAATGAGTAAATTAATCAATAAAAAGGGTAAATTAATCGATAAAATGGTAAATTAATCGATAAAAATGTGTAAATTAATCGATAAAAAGGGTAAATTAATCGATAAAAAGGTTAAGTAATCGATAAAATGGTAAATTAATCGATAAAAATGGTAAATTAATCGATAAAAAGGGTAACTAATCGATAAAAATGGTCAATTAATCGATAAAAATGGTCAATTAATCGATAAAAATGGTCAATTAAGCGATAAAGTGGTAAATTAATCGATAAAAATGGTAAATTAATCGATAAAATGGTAAATTAATCGATAAAAATGGTAAATTAATCGATAAAAATGAGTAAATTAATCAATAAAAAGGGTAAATTAATCGATAAAATGGTAAATTAATCGATAAAAATGTGTAAATTAATCAATAAAAAGGGTAAATTAATCGATAAAAAGGGTAAATTAATCGATAAAAAGGTTAAGTAATCGATAAAATGGTAAATTAATCGATAAAAATGGTAAATTAATCGATAAAAAGGGTAACTAATCGATAAAAATGGTCAATTAATCGATAAAAATGGTCAATTAATCGATAAAAATGGTCAATTAATCGATAAAAATGGTCAATTAATCGATAAAAATGGTCAATTAGTCGATAAAAATGGTTAAATAACAAATTGATTACACAAATCCAGATGAAGCGATAAAAATAGTCAATTAATCAATTAAAATCCAGATGATTCGATTACAGCAAAATGTAGATTAAAAAAAAAAAATCTGATTAAACATTTGTCACTGGCGATCACCATCCTTAAAATTCGTAATTTTGCGCTCACTTACACCATTTCTCCTCATTTAATTTGATTTATTTTAAAACCAGTGCAATGTTTAATTTATCTGCGCCCTCCAAATTTCAATTTCTCCCTCTGATCACTGGTTGGGACCGTTTCCCCTACAGAAGTAGGGATGATCCAGATCAGAGTTTTCCCAATTCTTTCAATGCATTCCTGTGTTCAGAGTAAACTTCGCGACAGACCTGCCAACGTCTTCCCGTCTTAACCGGAAAGATTCGGTTTATCTTTAACTTTGAGAAAGCCCACGAATTTGCAATTTTTTGGTAACTCCAGACCCACGAAGAGCTTAATTTTCGAGGAACTACTGTAAAGGCTAGTTCACATGCATGCCTTGTTGCATCAGCTTCAGCGCTTCAAATTGAAATATTTCAACTTATGCGTTGTACGTTATAACGGACGAAATCGCACGAAATCACAACGCGCGTTGGTGAAGCAACCTAGTTCAAATGCTACGCATGTGGACGAAGCAGCTTTGGTGCGCTAACGCATGCATGTGAACTAGGCTTAACTGTTGAGATAATGACGTGAAACATTTCCAAAATAAAACAAGATACGAGACACTAGTATTTTGTTTTATTTTGGAAATGTTTACTCAGATTTAAACCTCTTCCTGGGCCCTCTTGGGTTCAAGAAAAGGATCTTCAAACTGCCCTACCTTGATCCTGGTGGAACTGCGCTTTGCAATTCATCCAACAAACTCTCCACCGTTGGCCGTACTTCCTGTATGCCACCACTGCTTGCGCTGCTGGTCGGCGACAACGGCTTATGGTAAACTGGCGAAGGTCCATTCAGCGACATATCTAAACAAAAATATTTATCAGTGATGTAATGTAAAAATCGTTATATCCTGTCTAGAGAAGTCCTTACAGACGAATAAATCAATTCATCTTTTTGAGGATTGAATGCAGCTAATGAGAATTAGTGGATTTCTCTAGGCCATTAGAGTTTACCACGAGGAGAGAAGTACCGTATTTTCTCGAGTAAGAACCGCAGCTCTTATTCAAAACGGGCATCCTGAGCAGCTTTTATTACAATTGTTTACCATAATTTGATTAAAATTTCATTTTTTTTCGTTGAAATTTCCATTATTTTTATTTAAATTTCACTTTTTTCATTAGAATTTTCTTTTCTCAGAAAAATTTTAATTTTTTCCATTGAAATGTGACTTTTTTAACAAAATTTCTATCTAAATAAGCATCACCATTGCCGAATGTTTCACAAACCGTTTCCTATTTGGTTACAAGTCCTTGAATAGTAGCCGCAATTACTATTCGAGGGCGGCTCTTATTTCAAACCGCCTCTCTGAGGCGCGGCTACAAAATGAGGGCGACTCTTAATCGAGAAAATACGGTATTTAATATTTGAATTCAGGGGTACCTTTCTTATCCGGATAATCAGCGTATCGCGCCGAGTTCAAGTCTTCGAGTAACGTATCCAACTCGGATAAATTATTATTAAAACTGGTGATGTTGGTTGTTCGCTGGAAGTTTGTCGGGGTTTGCTTGTGAGTAATTTTTGTTGTTTCGTTCACAGTTTCAGTCAGCTCCATCTCACGAATGTATTTTTGATTTTGATACAAACCCTAAAAGAGTAAGAAAAGAACAATCTGTTTAATCATACTGAAAGCGGACATTTATCCAACCAAATTTTAGATTTTATGTTTACAGTTCCCTTTTGAATCAAAACTCAACTGGGAAACCAACAATTGTTTAACGGTTCCAAAATTCACTCATATTATTTCGAGTTCCACTTTTGAATTCAAAACTAGGAACAATTTGAACAAATTGAACAAATCAGTTCCAAAAGTCTAAAGATTAGAAATGAACAAGTCCATTTCACTTATGAGTACAGTTTCAAACACCAAAGTTTAAAATATTATTTCTACTTCACTATTGAATTCAAAACTGAACTGGAATTCGCAACTTCATTTTTAGAACAGCGCATTCAATAGCTTTTCGTCTAAATTTTAGTCTCGCACGAATTTTTAGACTAAATGTTTTGTTTCTGAATGCAATCGTTTATTTGAGAAATAAACATTTGTTTAACTGCCAAACCTGATCTGGGATTCCAGATCAAGTTCTAGGTCATATCCCCGTTGCAAGTCTCATACAGGTATTTTTTTCCGAGATTTTGCTTTCCTCGCTTTTTTTCTATTGTATCCAACCCAAATAATAACCATAGTGATGATCATTATTGTTGTTTACTCTAAACAAACAATAACTGCTATAAAATTGTACTTACGACCAAGATGGTTGCGACCGATCTAACGGAAATCCAAGATGGCTGCAAACGAGACCCAATTTAAACAAAAAACTCTTTACGCGGAGATTTAAACGAGATCTCGTTTAAAAGTTTGTTTAAATGGGTTGAAAGGACCGTTTATGAGTTATTGAATGCGCCTACTGTTTAAGCACTCAACATTGTAATCTCCTTAAATAAAGTCGAATAAATAGTCACCACTACACTGCTTGCTGATGGCAACTCACTCCATCATATACACTTTTGTTTGAACCTGATTTCCTTTTGTTTTCCAAAGAAATCTCCCATCCTGTTTACAACAACCAATATGAACGCAAAAGCTATAGTTACCGTTGAGTCTCTTTCCGACTTGGTCATTTCAACAAACTGTTCGGACTGTATGGTCCGGTCGTTATTGCTCATCATTTCTTGAGTGTTCGAGTAAGTCCGGCTGCTGTTGGTGAGAGAGCCGTATCCTCCGCTGTTATCTTTCATCGAGTTATTCAGGTGAGCCGTTGTGTTTTGCAAATCGGCCAGCAAAGCGTCTGCAATAAGTGAGAAAAAAAAAATCTTTTTAATCACCCATTAACGAGAAAACTAAACAGAATATTGGCAATAGTTTTTTGATTATTCTTGTTTTCAACATTTACTCTAAGCTGTAGGATATATCTTTCAGTTCTCAACATTCTTATCCCGAAAACGACAGAATTAATAAAAAAGAAAATGGTCAAACTATACAAATATTAAAAATAAAGGCAAAATTTAAATTACAAAAATAAATTTAGTTTTAATATTTGTCTAGTTTGTCAGTCTTCTGTCTTGCTCGAGTTCCTGTGAAAGTCCAAATATTTTAATCACTAGTTTCAGAAGTTTTATTAGAAGTATGCAATATAACAATAGGTGCGTTCAATCTTAAATGAATTTCCGAGATTGTCATTTTCTTGATTTTCAGAAATCAAGGAAATTGGATTTCAACTTTGAACGACCTTAAAATTTGCCAAAATCCAACTGTTGCACATGCGAAATTAGAACCATTGGATAACTTCCTGTTTGTAATTTCAAACATCCAGCCACATTTAGCGCTCAAATGTGGCCGAAATGTCATGATTTTGCCATGCCATAGCACAGCGAAACACTGCCGGCCGCATTCGAGACTTCAAACGCGGCCGAAATATCGCAAAATGTCTGAAACTCGCAAGGCGTAACATTTAATTACAACGGGCCGCATTTGAGCACTCGAATACGGCCAAAATGTTGCGATTTTCCCTTGCAAAAGCACGGGGCACAAATGCAGCCAAAAATTAAGACGGGACATTTACATTTAAATGTAATTGTTGTTTGCTAAATGTTAAATTGTTATCAGTAAGGGGCCGTCCATAAATTATTTTAGACCCCCCCCCCCCTGTAACAAGGTTGTAACAAATCCACAAACCCCCCCCCCCCCAAGAAAAAATTTTGATACAAGCTGAAAATACAAAATTTTACAAAAATTTAAATTTTTTTACAAAAATTTAAATTTTTTTACAAAAATTTAAATTTTTTTACAAAATTTTAAATAAAGTTTCAAAAATGTTTAAAAAAAATTTTTAAAAAAAAATTCAAAAATTTTAAATTTTTTACAAAAATTTAAAATTCACAATAATAATAAATTTTCACTTTTTGTTACGTAACATTATTTAGAACCCCCCTCCCCATCGTAACAACTCGTAACAAAATTTAAAACCCCCTCCCCCCCCCTCCAGGCGTTACGTAATTTATGGACGGCCCCTAAACGAAACGTGCTTTGATCACACTATGTGGAAATGAAGATGGCTGAAAATCAAGAAAATCAAGAAAAGCGACCCTGCATGTGGATTTTCAGAAATCCGATTTCGATTTTATGACATAAAAATCATTACTTCCGGTCTCCCGAAATCAAGAAAATCAAGAAAATCAAAGAAATCCATTTAAGATTGAACGCACGTATTGGTGATGTATTTGAATGCAACACCATTCTATTATATGCAGAGTAAGACGCCGTCTATCGGCAATTTATTCTTAACACTTAGGCCTAGGCGGTTATTTAAGCCTGGCAAATTTTTTTATTATTAAGATATCATAATTTTTATTACCCTAGCGCTTATAACTGCATAAACGATAACTGCATAAACGAGCACTGCTTAAATGAGCACAGGCCACAATTTAAAGCTTAACGGTCTGTATTAAACCAATTCAAAAAGCCTAAAACCAAATGTCGAAAAATATCAATAGCAACAAATACATCGAAAAGCTACACGAAAACACCTTAGTACTTCTTAGTAAAATAGTTTTCGCTTTCAATCGCGTCCCATGAACGGTGAATAAACCAGATTACATAACCTACATTCCCATATTTACATCACCACCTTAACCTACATTACCTACCTAAATAATTACAAACATTTCCTCACCTTTCCAGCCAGACATCTTGATAGAAAAACACCAATCCAAAAGCACACACGAAAACACACAATCCAATTCCAATCCAATTCACTTTGTACCTCCAATTTAAGGCAACACTCGCAACACTTTGCCCATGACACGAAAAAGGACTTCCCACAACATCTGGCCAAAATGCTCGCCCCCTCACCTCAAATTCCACTTCCAGTGCCACATTTCCATCACTTACTTCAAATGCAAAACAAAATATTCACCAGCTAAAAGGCACAAATTCCAAACTCTAGTGCCCATATTTGCCACCAGTCGCTTAAAACAAGAGCGAACACAAACGATTAATGCAATGACCTTCACAAACATTTAATTTCGCCTTTGCTGTATTTCATCACATGATCGTACGAGAAATCCCATCCAATTCGCAGCGTGTTCATTAACTATATCATTCCAACTTCCCACGCAATTATTTCCCCTTTTCTTCAAACGACCAACGCCCATATATAAACGGCTCAACTTTTGTATTTACATTTTCATTACATCACACTTTGGACTCGATTATCACACAAGATCGTCATTAAAAGTGACAATCGAGTCGAAACTATACTCACATTGGTCGTTCTTCCTTCTAGTTATTCTATCGGAGGAGTTTGGAATGAATTAATCGCTAGCGACGATCAACCGGGAACCGCCAAAGTGAATGCACTCCACTTCCCTCGTTTCCTTATTTGGCATCCCTTCTCGACTCGGGCAACACACGTATAAGCATGATGGTTTGTTGTTTTTCTCACCAGGGTGCGACAGAATGCAAGGCGTTATTACACAGCTATCCAGCTGTCAAGGCTCGATTAAGGCAATTGAAGTAATTGCGGTAAACTCGGGATGATTATTCAATGAAAAGATGAATAGTTGGAAAAGAAGGATTTATTTTTGTGCGGATGAATGATTGATTCAAGGGTTTATTGATAGCAATCAAGTTTGTTTGTTTGTGATCAAGATAATCAGATAAGCATTGTGATGGTTAGAGATTTGCTCGTTGTCACAGAAAAGTGCATTGTAAATCATTAAGAATGTTTTCATTAATTTTAGTTTCAGGCTTCAAGTGCATCGAAATAAAAATCACTTTGAACTCGTGAACCCTAAATGTCAGGAAATCTGGAGTTTTATTGTAATAAAATATTCCAGAAAACAATTTCTATAATAATTGGGCATTCACAATGTTTCATTTTTGAGTTTGGGATTCATTTTGTACACTAAATCACTACTGACTTGTGAGATGAAAAAGTTGACGAGGGAATAATTCCGCCAATACTTGAAGGATTTCCCCTTAAGAACAGTAATATAATATATCAGAACGTAATCTTTTAACATTATCGGATAGTAAGTTTGCATGACCAATGACAAACTTGAACGCTGGGTGGTTGTTTGGGCTGTAAATTGTACTCAAACCACCATAGAGTAGAACCACCGCTCGTTTTTTTCTTCACTTACAGTATTTGCAAATCATCATCAACTCTGAGTAATGCCAATCACTTCCCTAAAAATCTAGAGTGAGTTTTTCTCATTCAAAAAGATGATGAGTTCATTAATGTGCCTAGAACATTGCATTTTTTGCTAGTATTAAATGGTCAATTATTAGGAGTCTCTGCTAATGCTAACCTGTATAATTGTAACTCACAAAAAATAGTACGGAGTACAAGATAAACAGGAAAGCTCCATTGAATCTGAAATTTTGTCTGCTGCTAGCCTACAGTGAGGACAAAAACTAAGTTAACAAACGCATCATGTTCATTCTTATGGCTGTATCTCAAGAAAAAAGAAAAGAAAATTTATGAAATTTTAACTGGAGACTCGTACAACACCCTACTTTATTCACCTAAAATTTTATCAACATCTATCCATCGGTTTCTGAGAAAAAAATTCTTTTGTGAAGTGACATAAAAAATTAGAGGCAAAAAGTAAGTTAACATACCCATTAACCACAAACAATTAGCCATTCCCATTATAAAATATGCGGCAAATATTAAAATTTATCCATAAACACATGTGTAGTCACTCATACACTTCATTAAAACATCCAAATCACAAACAATGCCAATATGAAACACTGAGCAATTGCCTTGACTTTATGCTTAGAATCATTTTTCTGCTGAAATATTCATGTCAAAGGCAGTTTATCATCTGCAAATGGAAGCATAACAATCCTCCAATACTTTTATATAAGTATATTGGTCCACGATACCCTTAATTTAATGGGGTGGACCGATACACATACAGGAAACCATCCCCAAGCCATTTTACTATTGGGATGGTTTTTTTATATGTGTATCGGTCCAACCCATTAAATTAAGGGTATCACGGACTAATATACTTATAAAAAAGTATTGGAGGATTGTTATGCTTCCATGGAAGGACACCCACATTTTCTTTCAATTACACATTTTTTTGCAGTGTGTAATTTTTACATTCTACTAGTAGCTTCCATATTGAAAGAACAGCCATGTGACCAGTGCTGGCCTGGCCCGGCGAGATACCGGGAATTTCCCGCTGGCCCGTGGTCGCTGTGGCCCGCCGTGACTTGCTGTGGCCCGTTCCGACTTGATTAATTGTGGCCCGAACATCCAGATTTCCCGGCACTAAATTTGTTCACAGTCCAGCCCTGCATGTGACCTCTTTGTCACAAGATGCAAAGATGTACAGCCTTGGACCTCAAAATCGTCTCAGTCCAGCTTGAAGCTCACCTGCAGAATGAGTGTTTTCGGCTGTATCCACCAGGAAGTAGAAAAACTCACTAATAAGTTGTGACAAATTAACATTAAATGATGTCTCACAATCATCTAAACCCATTATGTGAAATTGTTTGAGTGACATTATTTAAATGTCAATTTGTCATAACTTATCAGTGAGTTTTTGCATTACCTGGTGGATACAGCCGAAAATGCGCATTCTGCAGGTGAATTTCAAGCTAGACTGGGACGATTCTTATGTCCAAGGCTGTATCTTGTCGCGCTCAACTCGGTCTGTCGCTAATACGTGGTATGAGTCACTCTCTAATCTCGCAATACCGCTTTACTCAAGCGGTTACCCAAATAATGTAACACGGCAAGACAATGTAAAAGGTAAATATAATAAATGTATTTATTATACGGGAATATACAGTTAAAAGGGAATAAAATATGTAAGGGAATAAAAAGGTAAGAGGAAAGGGGTGTGAAGTTGGCGGGAAACTGGTCGAGGTCGTCCTTTGTCGCTGTGGATCCAAGATGGCGTCCGCGTGGCAACGTGGTGTCGTCTTGGGCCGGCGTGGCAATGAATGGCGTCCTCGTCTCACGTTTCTCGTTCGGTCCTTCGGGCTCACGCTGGTCGGGCGCGAGTGAATGCCTGAAAGGTCTTACTTCTGGTCTGTTGTCTAGGTTTAGGGTTTTTTGTAGGTGTCCGGCGATCACACAGCGGCGGACGCTTGGTGGTTCCCGGCGATACACACAGCGGCGGGAACGCTCGTCGTGGTTACTGCAATTTAGGCTTGTGCGACCGTTTGTCTGCACAACTCGCTAAATTGGAGTAGGTTTACTATTTCTAGCTGGCTTGCTAAAATAGTGTGGTAATCTTGTTTCGCAGGTTACTCTGCGGAGGTTAACACAAATCAATCGTACTCACGTTGAAAGTCCCTTGTCCTAGGTCACTCCTGAAGTCTTTGTACTTAGGCTTGATCGTTTTAGGACGTTTGGCTTTTACGTGTATCTTGGTTGATTTTTGTGTTGGTTCTGCCCGCTCAGTGCAAGGCGAATTCCTTTGCACAAAGCGGGGGGTGACAGGTGACTAAAGCCACCCAATAGTGGAGAAGACGAATCTCCCCCACTCCCCCAGGGCAGACGCCCGTCCATTGACTGGATGTCAATGCTCTGAGGGAAGGGAGGCGCGCGTGCGACTCCCCTTCTTTACCCGTATGTAGGCCACGAGAGAAACTCTTCGTGCCCCACCCCAGTCGGGTCACCACACGTCCCCCTCCCAGCTCTGACCGCCGGTGTTCGGAGCGATCAATCCTTCTTGCTGGGACCCGACGCTGGATCCATCGCCTGGGCGAAACTCACTCCAGGGACGGGCGGCTCAGCGCCGGGCGGCACAACGCCGGGCGGCAAAACCAGATCTCCAACCAAGGCTGAAGACTGGTCGCGGGGGTCCTCGTGCTCGGAAATGAAGCACAATGCGTGGCCGCCGGCTGGCTCGTACGGGGCACGTCTCCTCTCATGCAGCCAAACCCGCGGAATGAACGCCGAAAACCCGGAATTGGTGTGCCGGATCGCGTTCGCCTCCGCGGCCGTTCGAGGCGCACGGTGGGCCCTCAGCAAACGCTGATGGAGGATCAAATCGGTGGTCTGGCGCACCTGGTTGTGTAGCCAAACGAATACCGATTTCCCCTTGTCTCTCTGCGCGAGGATGAATTTGCGCGTCGCCGTCGTCATCGACAGCTGAGAGAACTCGTCACACAACTTCTCATAATAGTTCGTCTGAAGCTTCGCCGCTTTCGCTGGCTTGGCGCTCTTCGGAACTACCGCTTGTTGGACAGTCTCTTCCCGCGCTTGTTGGGCTGCGGGAGGCGTCAGGCTCTGGCGAGCGGCGGACATCGTTGGTGGCGTCCGACATAACAAGCGTCTGGGCTTACCCGCCGCATTTGATAGGACGGGTGTCTGTGGTGTCGCCGCTGGTGGCATCGGTGGCGGCGGCGGAGGTGGAGTTGGGGCTCCACGTGAAGCAGTCGAAGAGGCGGCGTCGCTCTCCATCGGCTCTTCACTCGTGACCATCATTGCGTGTGACTGCGCTGACGGTGTTGGCTCCCACGTGGTAACGGCGTGGCGGAAGGCCATGCTCCGCAACTTATACCCCTCCCATTCGGGGTTCACCACGTCCCGGGTCAGCTCGAAGCGAGTCATCGCCGGGTTGGGGAGAATGGCGCTCCATTCTCCAACGAGTGCGCGAGGTATCTGCACACCCTCTCTGTCTACTACGGACCAACAGGCCATCGCCTGTCGTCCGACCCCAAAGAGCGAGGGGGTCAATAACTGGACCATGATTTTCGTCAAAGCCAGCTGTAGACTGCGCCGATTTACAGGGTTGCTGCGATCAGGATCTGCAGCGAACGCGCGCGAGTGGTGCCGCATCATCGAAATCCCCCACTCGATGAAATGGCGCTGAGTGACGTCGGCGCCCTGCAGAGCAGCGGCGGCGGCCCTCGGGTCCTCCATCACAAATGCGAAGGCCAAGAGCTCTTCGATCGACGGATTGGCTGCTTCTCGAGCCAGCCGTGCGTTTTCGTCACGCTGTTCATACCACATCGCGGTGCGGTCGTGTCTTGCCTTGCTCGGGTAATATTCTCCGAAGCGGGCGTTATGGCATTCCCGCGCAATGCTCTGGTGAACGGGCAACATCACCGAGTCGTCGACGGCCAAGTTCGGCGTAGTGCTCGAACCCGGCATCGGCGGCGGCGGCGGCGGGGGCTGCGTCGGCGGCGGCAGCGGCTGTGTCGGCGGCGGCAGCGTCAGGGACTGCTGTGCTGGCAACGGTTGCGACGTTGATGACTGCGTCGGCAACAGCAACGTCAAAGACTGTTGTGTTGGCGGTGGCAGCGTCGCTTGCACTCCAGTCGGCGTGACTTGGAGTGCCGGGAGCTGGCTTACAGTACTCGTCGGTGGAACGACGGCCGTAGGCGCGTTTTCTACACGCGGTCGCGAATTGACATACTCGCTTAACCACCGTGCCACTTCGTGTGGAATCACGGTACCATGCTCGACGACGCCCATCTTGCGAGCGAACTGCATCGCGGGGTCGAAACGCGACAATTTCTTGCGTTTCATCTGGGTGATGATCTCGCGAAGGTCCCGCGTGTCTGGCGCTAGGACGCGACGCTCCCCGGAAGATCGGCCACTCGACTTCGATCGTGCCTCTCTCGCTTCCTTCGCTTCGATTGCTTTGAGAGCGTGTTCGGGAAGGGGAATTCCTCGCGCCTC
Organism: Strigamia acuminata; assembly: GCA_949358305.1. Lineage (NCBI taxonomy): Eukaryota > Metazoa > Arthropoda > Chilopoda > Geophilomorpha > Linotaeniidae > Strigamia > Strigamia acuminata. Next base: position 2,267,831 of record OX442320.1, on the reverse strand, counting down.
GCAGCGAGCGAAATACCGCTCTTTGCGGTCTCGTTTCCGCTGCTCACGATGAGTTAGCGGATGTCTGCCGACACGGGAACGAGAGACTCGCTCTTCGTCACCCGAAATCCAGACTTCTCGAGTCTCTTTACCGTCTTTCATCTGACGGTTGACGAACACCCTTGGTCTGGTGTAATTCGCGGGGTCGCGCGGTGGCTGCGCTGACGTTCCCGCTCCATCGTTGACGGTCGAGTGCTGTTCGACGCACTGTTTCTTCGACCGTCCCGGGGAGCGCGATTCGCTGCCCCCGGTTCCCTTGGAGCGCTTGCGCTTCCTTGGGAAATTATATTTGGGGCCGAGAATTCCCAAATAGTGGAGTTGCCACATTTCAGCTTGTGACGTGAGAATCCCCATTCTCGGTCGCCACTGTGGCGTAACTTCTCCCTGCCGAATCTGCTCGCACCACAGATGTATATCGGCGGTGCTCATTCCGTCGTCTTGCAAAATCCGCTCTGCAACCGCCGGCGCAGTGTCGATTAGCTGCTGGCGGTAGTGTTGATACACTTCTTCGCGGGCCTCCTCGGTCTCGGCCGCTTGCCACGCGAACAACACATGCTCCTCCGCCGGCCTGCCGGAGTATTGGCTCGACAGGGCCGGGTGGAAGATTGGTGACTTCGGGTCATCGATGCGAGCGAGCTCTGCAGCGACGACGTTTCGCACCGACTCCGGGAACGCGTCCAGGAGTGTACAATCGTTAACCCAACGCTTGGCGAGGGCGCGCGAAAATAATACGCGCAGGCGGTATGGCTTCGCATCTTCGCCAAAGCAGCGGCGCAGAAAATCGGGCAGTACGCCTCGATATATGCCCGCTCGCACTATGCATGCGGGGCTGAGCGCTCCCCATGTGTCTCGGAGCTCCATCTGCAATGATGGAAACAAAATAATTAATGAAATCGCCAATAACACGGAGATAAATAGGGGGTGGGCTCGAGGAACGTCGCTGAAACGTGCGACCGCTCGTCGAGTCCTATTCCTGTTCATTGATTCGTCCTTGTCAGGAAGAAAAGAGTCTTCTTGGCACATCTGGTTCACGTCCAATGATAACCACGAGACGGAATCGAGCGTATTAATCCGGAAATTTTTCTTCGGATTGTTTAATTTAAAATTAAACTGTAAATTTGTATTTAAACCAATAAATTCGCGAAATCGTTCGTGAAAATCTCCAATAACAATTTTAGAACATGTAAACAAATGTTCTTGTCGTGAATTAACTTGTAAAGAAATAAATTTGTCTAATAATAACTCCAAAAATTCGGAGTTAAAGTCGAGTTAAAAAACGAATCTATAATAAATTAGTGTCATCGGGAAAAAATTTGCAAATAAAATAGCAAATAAAAATAGAAACAACGTTCTATAAATTCTTTCAAAATCCATCCAATAAATTATTCCCATTTCTGGAATATAAAAAGAAAGCTCGTTTCCTTTGTCTCGTTCGTGTCAATTGTCGTGAGTCATCTTCAAGGAGCGAGGCGACAGTTTGTCTGCTATCGCGTCCTTGAAGACAAATAATAGGAGAAAATACAATCGCTCTCGCGATCGTGGATATTAGTATAATAATTATACACTATTTCGAACGCAGAGCGTTCATGTCAAGTATTAGTCAAGTGTATCTTTAATTCGACCGCACGGAGCTAAATCTCGTGCGGCGATGCCGACTACTACCTGATCGGGTGGAACTACGTTTATGTCCGGGTCCCAATTCTCGTCATGATGCTGTATTTCAAGCATTTCCTCGTCCCCTCCTTCCTCATCCATCGTGAGGATTGCGCGTTCAGTCAGACCACGATTAAAAAACTTGAAAACTTCTCGTAAAATGGATCAAAAACTTGGTTAAAAATGCACTCGCTGTGTATCACGTGCGGACGACGATCAGCTGATTTTAGCGGAAGTCCGGGTGAAAACGAGGCAATCGTGGTGGGTTCTGGGTAATTTTACTCCAGAACCAGGTGTTTATGACTGTGCGCAACAGCCCGTGCGCATGTTACGCTACGGGGCTCCTTTGTTTCTACGCCCGTGCGCGATCGCTGCTACGGGGTCTTTTGCACGCGGTATCCGACCCGTGCCGATAATTTTGCTACGGGTCCCGCGTTTCCACGCCATCTCGTGACGCGAATTCGACCGATATCCGCTTTGTTGGACTTAGCGAAATTTTCAGAGTCTCGGATTTTGATGGCTAGCGCTGTCGATCGGTCAATTTTTTTTTGTTTTTTCAGCGTCGCCATCGACTCGTAACGTTTTCTACTCCTTTCCTACGACCTTTCCGTCTTTTATAAACGGATTACTTCCACGGGGCCGCAGGTGATGAGTCGAGACAGGTACGATATTTTTTGTTGTTTTTTGTGTCTGTACCTCCTCATTATTGTTTTCTTTTTTATCCGTGTTTTTTGTGTTTGTTTCAGGAGTTTCTCCTGTTTCCCCCCCGACCAAAATTGGATCCGGAACGGATTCAACTATCTCGTTTACCGGTGGTGAAGGGGCGTCGAAATACTCCTCGTTGTCACTTGGCGGTGCTTTTTCCGACTCGCCAGCGAACATATCGACGATTTGGCCGTCAGTTTTTGACTTGACTTGGCCCTTGGCCCACATTTCTTGCGGGAATTCCGGAATGTACGGAGTTAACTCTCGTACCTGGATCGATTTGTGCTCGGTATTGTCCTCGAGCTTACGTAATTTATACGCGTTACCGCCATGCTTGCCGATGATCACATACGGACCGTCTCTTTTGTCGGCCAAGCTGGCGGTGATTCCTCTCGCTGCATTTGAGAGGATGTGTGTGTCCTTCCACACTAAATCATTAATCTCGAAATTCACGAATTTTCCACCGCTTTTATCTTGTAAAATGCGGTCGCGCATGTTAAAAATGTGCGCCATCATGTGCTTGTACGTGTTGGAGATGGTTTGCTCCAATTTATACACGTACTCATGTGGTTTCTCAGGGTCCACCACATTTACCGACTCTGCCACTCGTGGGTCCCAAGGCACTCGTAGCTCCCGGGCGAAGTTGAGGTAGGCCGGAGAAAAATCTCTCGTCCTCGAGACTGTTGTTCGTATGCTGAACGCGATCTCCCTCAAGTATTCATCCCACTTATTGTGGATGTCAGTGAATATACTTAGTGCATATTTAATGTCCCTGTTGAGTCGCTCAACGGGATTTGTTCTGGGATTGTAGGTCGAAGTATGTGACGCCACAACCCCGAATTTCTCACAAAACTTACCCCAAATTTTCGAGATAAATTGGGGTCCGTTATCGGATATAATTTTACGTGGAAATCCGTAACGTAACGCTACGTCGTAGATACATTCAACGAGTTTTTCTGCTGAAGGTCTAGCGACGGCGTACAACTCGGGCCAACGAGTCGCCACGTCCATTATAACGATAATGTACGCATTTTTATTTCCCGTAACGGGTTTTGGGCCCATCACATCGACACTTAAACAATCAAAAGGCGCGTAAGGCCCTAAGAAAATAGTTTCGAATGGTGATTTACTCCTCGGCTTGCACGCTTGACATCGCTGACATTGGTGGACAAAAAGAGCAATATCTTTTTTCATCCCTGTCCAGTGAAAAAGCTGTGTAGCACGATAGAGTGTTCTGCTTACTCCCGCATGGCTCGCAAGCGGGTGCCCGTGTAACAACCACAGCACGCGACCGATTAAGGAAGCAGGTATTACTACCTTTACTGCGGTGTCCGATTCACTCAAGTCATCTTGGTGATTTGGGTGATGTTTCACCAAAAGGCCGTCATCCAATAGGTAATCTATGGATTCGTGTGCATAACGACGCTTCTGCCTTCTGGTTAAGTTGGGCGGATATTTTCCTGTCAGTACGAATCTAGCTCTGTCCTGACATTTTTTGTCTAATTTTTGTTGCACAATTATTTCCTCCCTTGTCGGGGGATTGCTTCGCATTTGCTTGCCGACATGAGCGTGGAAGGCGCTTAGAAGCGGGTCATTTATTCTCCGCTCTAGCTTAAATTCCTTCTTTGCATTTGGGTAATTGTCAGCAGCTGGTTGGTATAACCGCGTCCAGAATCCACAGAATTTTACATCTGCTGGAGACGCGGTGGGAATTTCATTTATTTTCCTTAAATCCCAACGGTGACAACTCGTCGGGCAGTAAATGATGCGGGAATCATCCTCGCCATCATCGTCAGCGTCGATAGGATCTGACACTGGTGCCCTTGATAGAGCGTCAGCCACGACGTTATATTTGCCGGGCTTGTATTGAATGGTCAAGTCGCATGCCATCAGTTCTAACTGCCATCTGGCTAGTCGACCGGCTGGCTCCTTTAATTTCATCAGCCATTGTAACGCTTGATGATCTGTGTGGACTACAAATTTGGTATATTCGAGATAATCTCTGAATTTCCTTATAGCCCACACAACTGCCAAACACTCCAACTCTGTGGCGTTGTAATTTTTTTCAGCGCCTTGGAGTTTGCGACTTATAAACATGCACGGCAGGTCTTGTTTGACTCCGTCGCGCACGTGTGTTTGGAGCAACGCCGCTCCTAACCCAACTCTGCTGGCGTCCGTATGTAATATGAACGGCCGGTTTAAGTCGGGTAGAGGCATTACGCCGACTTCCGTCAGCATCCTCTTTATCGCATTAAATGCGATGTTGCACTCATTTGACCATACAAATTCGTTTTCATTCTTCAGGAGGTCGGTAACTGGGGCTGCCACTTCAGCTAGACCCGGTAGCAACCTGCCGAAGAAGTTTATCATTCCCATAAACCGTTGGACACCTTTAACGTCCTCGGGTGGTGGGAAACGATTAATCGCATCGATTTTTTCGGGGCCAATAGCTAAACCGTTGACTCCAATGCGATAACCCAGGAAGGCAAGCTCCTTTCGGCAGAACTTGCTCTTGCCCGGATGAACGTGTAACCCAGCTTTCGCCAGCCGGGTGAGCACTTGGTCGATGTGCTCAATGTGCTCTTCGAATGTTTTAGAGGCAATAACTATGTCATCTAGGTATGCCCACACGAACTGATGCAGGATATCACCCAATACGCTTTCGATTAGTCTCTGAAAGGTACTGGGAGCATTCACTAAACCAAACGGCATGACGTTGAACATCAACCGTCCAATTGGCGAGTAAAATGCTGTTTTTAGCTTATCCTCTGGCCTCATCTCAACTTGCCAGTATCCCTTCGACAGATCCATCGTCGTAACCCAAGAAAAGGGGCTAAGCTCTGTCAAAATGGATTCGATAGACGGCATCTGTATGGGATCTATCTCTGTCACCGCGTTTAATGGGCGGTAATCAATGCATAGGCGTGGGTCCGAGCCCGGGCGCATCACGAGCACAACTCGCGTCGCGTATTCTCCCTGGGCCTCGGAGACAATGCCACTGTCTAGCATTTCTTGGCACATTTTTTGTACTATTTCACGTTTTTGCGGGTTCATTCCCTTATACGCAACTCGTATAGGTTTATTATCCGTCAATTTAATTTCGTGAATAGCCCTATTCGTTCGGCCCGGTTTTTTCGACAGGATCCCCTCATATTTAAGTAGGACCCTTCGTAGGGCTGCCGCTTCGTTTAATTCTAAAGCGGCGTCGGCGACAAGCGTTTCCACTACATTGTCCCGTTGCAATTCTGTTACGAATGCTTTAAAATCGTAGTCTTGAACGAATTTCTTTAGGCCTTTCTCCCACTGTGTCTTGTCGGCCGCTTCTTTGATAAGAGCTGGTGGCACGACAATTGCGGGTCTTTCTCTATCATTTCTGATATAATTCCAAGATTTCGTTATTGGATTTGGTTGTATTTCCATTGACGCCATGAGGTCTAAGCCCAACAGAAAAATTCTGTCGCACGTGGGCAGGACCAGGAAAGGGTGCTGTTCTACCCCTCCGAGCCACTCCATGGTCAATAATATAACTCCTTTTGGACGCGCCATTCCGTTGGCGGTTTTTAGACGTACATTTTTATTAACGCCTTTTATCTTATCGGTGAGACCCAATGATGCTACTATGTCTTCGGAAACGAACGAGCGATCTGCTCCCGAGTCTAGCAGTCCCATAATTTTTTCGCGTTCTATTGTCATGGGCAGCATACATAGGCGGCTGGTATATTCGACCGCCACGTTGCACATGAAAACACGAAATTCTTCTGTGTCTTCGACTACTTGAGGTAATTCTTCAAGCAGTAGGTTTGGTTCTTCCGCCTCAGCCTCAGCGTTTGCGGTAATTACCTGCAAAGCGTTGTTGGCCCTGTCTTGGATCTGGGCGTTAGCTATGTCACTACCCATTTCTTTGACTGGTGGCGGTTTATCGAACCCTTTGTTAAACCCCTTCTTCTTCATGAATGGCGCAGACGGTCGAGAAGTTATTTCTTCGCCGCCTGCGCTGACTCGTTTTTTGACTCGTTTTTTGCCATGGCGAGTTTAATCTCTGCCATCTGCTTCATTATCGCGTCAAACTTAGCGTCTTCTTTCGCTGTTCTTGGGCACTCATTGGAATAGTGACCCGGTTGGTTACACTTAAAACAACGAATATTTGATTTGTCTCTTGGGGCTTCAATCGATTTCTTTTTTTCAGGGTCTACTTTCGACGGTGGCGTGTAATTTTTTCGAAAATACTTCGGAATTCGGCCGGCATTTGGTTTTAACCTGGCGCGAAATTCTTCTACCGCTCTATCTCGATGGATGAGATGTACTAGCGGTCCTTCCTCATCGCAACCCGTTGATAAGGTATCGCGATAGCTTCGTATTTCTTCGTCCGTCGAATAATCGTCTTTTTCTTCTTTTTCGTCTGATTTTCCGACATTTTGTTCGGCTTCCTCCCCCTCCTTGACCTCCTCCAGTGTCGCTTGCATGGCTGACGCTGTCGGTGCCTTTTTAGGGGCGGCCAATGGGTTGGAAGGCAGCGTGGATGTCAGTTTATTTTTTATTTGTAAACCAACGCTAGCTTCTGCCAGCTCCATTATACCGCTAAGATATTCAGTAGGGCGCATGATTTTGTCTGTCGCCCCATATCTTTCCGCACTCAACTTGAGACGTTTAGCGGTTGCTGCTTTCTCCGCTTCTGGTAAAGCGGAATAATATCTCTTCTCGATATCTATCGTGTTCTCGAACAGGAAGGCGCTCATTTCTTCGTAGCTGCCTCCTGTCGGTGCCCTTTCTTCAAGTAGCACCCGTTGCGAGTATTCCGACAAACCGCCGAGAAAGAAAAGGTTGAATCCCGTGGAATGAAATTCCATCGGGGCCTTTTCGAACAACAATCTGGCGCGAATGTCGTAATCCATTATGGTTTCACCAGGCATCTGGCGAAGACCTCGCATCTTTCGGCTCACCTCTTCGGGTGTCTCGCCGTAGCGCAGGTCGAATCTCATTAAAAAGTCGTCCCAATTGACGCCTTTCAATCCTTGGTACCACTCACGTGCCGAGCCTGTCATTAGCTCGACAATACCGTGGGTGAGCATGTCTCCTACGGTGGCTTTAGTGGCAGTCTTAATTCGAATTACTTCGTCAAGGAAGCGATCTCCCGCTTTCCATGACCCGTCGAAACGGTTCTGAATATAAAATTGCCACCTAATATTCCCGGTAACACTCATGGTGTCACGTCGGGAGACAGCGTATTTTTTCTTTACGCGGTCACCAGTGTTACGATTACGATCATTTCGTTTGCTCAGATCGATTCCTTCGGCTTTTAACGAGCCAAGCAGGGCTCTTCCAAGCTCTCCCATCGTATACTGCCGACCCGTCGAATCGGTAAACGCGCTTTGTCGGGGAAGGTCCTGAAACTCCTCCCGTCGGTGGCCGCTATTTTCCGATCGACGTCGTTTCTCTTTATCGCGCGGAGAGTTGGACCTCTTCCGGCGATTACTGGATTTATCATTTCGTCTGTCGTCGTCGGACGAGGGGTCGGAGCTGGGGTCGGGAGACGGTGAGTGGCGTGGCAGGTCGCGCCGTGAAGAGCTTGACTCTTTCCGGCCTCTACGACGGTCGTCACGTTCCCGTTCCCTGCGTTCGTCGCGTTCTCTCTCCCTTCGTCTTTCTCCGGAACCTCTCTCCGAATCGTGATGACTGGGTGCATTCGACTCCAGTTCATCCGACGACGAATCACTGTTTCCGTAGTGATACTGTTGCTGCCCTCTCTCGCGTTGACGTTCCTCTCGTGACGAGGTGCGGTCTTCGGAATGTTTTCTCGAAGGTCCGTCGTCTTTGAGGATGGGTACCGGCTGTTGCCAGTCGTTACCCCGCGGGTCGTCGCGTTGTCGGCTCGTGTGAGTCTGTTCTTCGTTACGACGCGCGTTGTTCGCATTTATTAATCGGTTGATAGCGTTGTTAGTGTTATCGTCTAACGCCATCATGCGAGGTCGAACGCGTTGTTCGGTCGAGACTTCCCGTTTGCGTGGAGTGACTGGCACTTCCTTTTTTCGCTCGGGTTTGGGGCTGACCTTCGGCGTGCGCTTCGGGTCGCCTTCTACGCTCTCGTCGGACAATTCGGACGAGCTAACTTCTGGCTTGCGAACGGATTTTGGTTTGTCTCGTTGCAGCCTAGTCATGAAAGCTTGTTCAGCTTCTTGTTGAGAACGGAATGCATAACGATGTGCATGTAAGGCTCGATCAACTATTTCGACTTCTTCTGGAGTAGTCGGAACGCGCTGGGATTTGCCGTACTCGAGAGCTCGCGCTTCTCTTTCCGCCAGCTTCCGCTTTCTCTCGCGGATGGCTTGTCGGGCCTCATTCTCGGCATCCGCTTCGAATTGAGCGGAGTCTACCATTTGTTGAGCGTATGCGTCTTCAACAACGGTGATTTCTGGGGATAACCTGTGCGCTCTTAAAGCTGCACGTACGATTTGTAATGTTTCGTACACAGTTATTTTTCCCGTTGGCAGAGTGTATCGTACACCTTCTGCCTGTGCCAACTGCATCGTGTCAACCAATGTGGCCGAGACGCTGTAAGGCTGGCTCGGAACACGCTCAGTTTTTGACGCATTGGACTTGTGTCCTTCGGACCTGACCGAAGCTGGGCGGCTTTGCGTAATTGGCGTGTTTAGTGCCGAATTAGCTGTCGTGTTTGAGGCCGTCTTTTGTATCGGAGACGCCGCTTTCGGACTGCCCACCTCGGTGTCGTGCGTTAGACGAGGCGATGGGTTACGGGATAAAACCTCGTTTCCGCTCGTCTCGCCGTCACGGTTAGAACGCGGCAGTTTGGAGTGAGATTGCTCTTCACCCCGCTCTGTCTCGTCCAATCGCTGCCTCGTCTCGGAACGAGACGGGTGCGATGCCTCTGATGCGCTTCTGCGATCGGGTTTAGGCTTGCGCCGTTTTTGCCTCGCTTCGTGCGCTGAGGCTTTGGGTAAGGGACCTCCAGATCGCAAGTGATAGTCGGCGCCTTTACGACTGCCGGCTCTCTTGTTCGCGTCGGAGTCGGAATCCGTTACTCGGATATTGTCTGCCATTTTTGGGTATGAAAATGATCTCAAGTTCTATTCGAGTCGTTTAAATCGATCCCGGACAGGCCCCCACGTGTCGCGCTCAACTCGGTCTGTCGCTAATACGTGGTATGAGTCACTCTCTAATCTCGCAATACCGCTTTACTCAAGCGGTTACCCAAATAATGTAACACGGCAAGACAATGTAAAAGGTAAATATAATAAATGTATTTATTATACGGGAATATACAGTTAAAAGGGAATAAAATATGTAAGGGAATAAAAAGGTAAGAGGAAAGGGGTGTGAAGTTGGCGGGAAACTGGTCGAGGTCGTCCTTTGTCGCTGTGGATCCAAGATGGCGTCCGCGTGGCAACGTGGTGTCGTCTTGGGCCGGCGTGGCAATGAATGGCGTCCTCGTCTCACGTTTCTCGTTCGGTCCTTCGGGCTCACGCTGGTCGGGCGCGAGTGAATGCCTGAAAGGTCTTACTTCTGGTCTGTTGTCTAGGTTTAGGGTTTTTTGTAGGTGTCCGGCGATCACACAGCGGCGGACGCTTGGTGGTTCCCGGCGATACACACAGCGGCGGGAACGCTCGTCGTGGTTACTGCAATTTAGGCTTGTGCGACCGTTTGTCTGCACAACTCGCTAAATTGGAGTAGGTTTACTATTTCTAGCTGGCTTGCTAAAATAGTGTGGTAATCTTGTTTCGCAGGTTACTCTGCGGAGGTTAACACAAATCAATCGTACTCACGTTGAAAGTCCCTTGTCCTAGGTCACTCCTGAAGTCTTTGTACTTAGGCTTGATCGTTTTAGGACGTTTGGCTTTTACGTGTATCTTGGTTGATTTTTGTGTTGGTTCTGCCCGCTCAGTGCAAGGCGAATTCCTTTGCACAAAGCGGGGGGTGACAGGTGACTAAAGCCACCCAATAGTGGAGAAGACGAATCTCCCCCACTCCCCCAGGGCAGACGCCCGTCCATTGACTGGATGTCAATGCTCTGAGGGAAGGGAGGCGCGCGTGCGACTCCCCTTCTTTACCCGTATGTAGGCCACGAGAGAAACTCTTCGTGCCCCACCCCAGTCGGGTCACCACAATCTGTAAAAACAGGTGTTTGAAGAATAGCGGTTCGTACAAAATTGAATGGAGCAATACAAGGCCGAGCAGGGAAGCCAACGCCAAGTTGTTTTTAATTGAGATTGAGTGAAGCGCGAAAGGAAGTGTGTGTAAAGTGTCATAAATTAAGCTAATATCTCTCTAGTCCCATTGATTTTGTACATGTGCCCCCAAAAAAACTAAAATAAATCTAAATAAATTTAAGACATGCTTTTATTTCGTGGGTCATCAAAAATATTGCAAATCGACATTATGAACTTTCAAAGTATCTTAAGTACGAATTACAGAACAAATCATGCAGTTACCAAAAATAGTAATAATACTACTGTTTATGCTGACAAAAATGAATCCCAAACCCAAAAAGATTATCAAGTTATTACAATAAAACTCCACAGTTCCGAACTTTTGGAGTCCATAAGATGAAAGTAATGTGGCATCTTTAAAAATTGACAAATGCAAAATCTGCTGTAATAATTGTAGTATTACGTCAACAATTTATCATTATCACCATCTACAGTTATGCACATGCAAGTTCATTTTCTTAACTATTTTGTTGGTTGTTGCAGTTCAGTTGAACTGAACATATAATTTTGTACCACTCCATTTTTTATACTTCGGTTAAAAACTACGGAAGAAATGGTTCCAGAACTTTTATATTTGAGAACTAATCAAATCATTGTTGTTTGGAAAGAATATTAAATCGAACAATTTTTTGGTTACAATTGTGGAAATTTGAGAGCAAACTTATCTTTTTGTTGTAGACTGTAGGCCCAACCAAGTGTACTAACACGTACTAACTGCATTGGAAAAGTTATTTATACTCCAAACCGGTACAACGTTCTCCTAACTCCTATTGGTTGAGCCGGATTATGCCTAACTGTGGACCGTGCTCTACTACGCGGAAAAGTAGTTCTCTTTATTTTCAATGAATTTCAGTCTAAAAAGTGATTAGAATAATGGATTTTGTTTAATTGGTAATAAAATACTTTTTATTTTATTTTTAATCAATCAAACAATGTTAGCATAGTTTGTTGTTTTGCCTAGTTAGATTGCAATTCTGGTGTTATGAGCTACTTTTTTGTGCCACTACACCACTGAGACGCTCAACCGATATGAGTTATGATAATATTGTACCGGTTTAGAGTATAGAACAGTGGTTCCTAATCTGTGCGCCACGGCGCCCTGGAGCGCCGTGACTGGCCTACAGGGATGCTGCAAAATGTTCCAATATTAGAAAATATTACAAAGATATGGAGTGAACCAATTGATCTCATCAATAAATTGTTTGTGAATTTTATGATAATTTGCGTTGAATTTTTTTTTATAAATACGTCATAATTGCACCAAGTCACACTAGGAAAAAGGGTGCAAAGTTGCACTTTTGTAGGTGTAAATTTTACTCCCCTATTGAGTAGCATTGCACCTTAAAGTGTTAAATCTACTAATTTAAATACAGTAGGTGCATTCAATAAGTCTAAAACGTATGCAAAACTCGTTTCATGTTTGCACGTGACGTCATTCCCATTCTCATTGAATAACATGTTATTCAATGGGAATGACGTCACGTACAAACACGAAACGAGTTTTGCATACGTTTTAGACTTATTGAATGCACCTAGTGCAAAAAAATAAAAATGATAGTAGCATTCGAAAAGGAACACAATTTTCTATTTTCAATTTTATTTAAACTGCTTGACTGAAGGTTTTTCAAACAAAGTTAATTCTTTTTTTAAAAAAAAGCCTTTTAACAATCCTATAACTTAAATCCTATAACTTTATTCAAAGCAATTTTAAGGAATGTGTTAAAAACATTAAAAAATGTTGAAAAACATTTTGTTAACGTTAATAATGTTGTAAAAAGAAACATGCACATGGTCGTTTTTGAATAAAATGTCAGCCAAATTATCACCAGGATGACCAAACACGAAACCACATTCGATCAAAATGAGAATCGTATCGATGAAGCAAGACTGTAGAAACAAACATCTTTGATCAAATACCAGAAGGTGGCTGTTTCAACAGCTTTTTTCGCTTTTTCTCATCAAGCGTTGCAAAGATAATACTTTTTATTGTCGATTATAATTAAATAATTGTTTTAATTAAGATTAAATTAATTAACTTTGAACTAAAAGTAATTTTCAATTGTTTTGTTTACAAACTCTAGCGATGTTCATGTGTATAAAAGCCTTGCTCCGATCGAAGAGCTTTACCTTCCTCTCCTCACACCAGAACACCACACATCGATAGATCCACTAAACTCCAGTAACAATCATCAGACACACTAAACTTCATATTTTCGCTAAAAACATTTTTCTTTTTACAGATCCGACATGAACAAGTTGATTTGTCTAGTGTTTGCAGCCTGTGCATTCCTCGCCTTTGATCAAGTGCAAAGCAAAGTCCACGTTATCACCAAGTACGAATACGTGACCGAAGAACCGACCGAGGAAGTTCACGAAACAGTCCACGAAGTCCACGAAGTCCATGAAGTCCATGAAACAGTTCAAGAAACAAGAGATACGGATATTATTCAGATTAAACTGCAGATTCCGGGCGTAACTCAAATCCTCAACGCCGGGCTAACTATAATCGCCAAGTTGTTGCGAACAGCGATCAACGTGGTTCGACCGGTCAGTGCGCATGGAGCAGCAGCACTGGACAGCATTCTCAACCGACTGGAAGTTGCGGTCGAAAACCTTGTTAGTGTTGGCGGAATCGGAGTTCTAGTAAGTACTGCTTAGGAGTAACTTTCTCATGTCATACAATAGACCTTTGGAAAAATGAGCTCAGGTGATACGACCATGTGATCGTAACAATGGTTGCCCCTCTATGAGAAAAACCATTGCAAAATAACATTAGAACAGTAGGTGCATTCGAAAAATCATCAAAACGAGTGTAAATGTGTTTACACTCGTTTTCACACGACATTTACATGAATTAATTCGTGTAAATGTCGTGTAGACTGGTTAAACGGAAACGACCTGCACGCCACGTTTAAATCTCCGTTCCACGAGTTTTCTCGTTCAAATCGGGTCTTGAATTTTTGTTAGATCGACCGCAACGATCTCGATCGTAAGAACAATTTTGTAGCAGTTATTGCTCTTTAGAGTAAACAACAACAATAATGATCATCACTATGGTTATTATTTGGGCTACTTTATTTACACTTGAATTTACATACAAATTTATTTTTAAACTCGAAAATTTGGTCGTTTAGCTTGACATTTACACTACCAGTTGGCAGTTGCAGTGTTAGTTTAGTGCAAATGACTTTCCAAATGCACCTACTTGTACTTGTAGTGTCAATTTGTAGTTTATTGTGGACGGAGCCAAACTGCATTACGTCAGAATTTTCCAACGGTCTAATGCAACACGTGTCATTTGATTTAATTGTTTGTAATTCTCCATTGCACAGATCACTCAATTAATTGGAATAGTCGGTGATGCAATTGTAGGAGTACAAGGAATAATTGTAGATCTTGGTACAATGGGCGGTGGTGCAATAGGAGTCGCTCTCCAGGGCTTACTCGCCGGTTTCCATACCCTGTTGGGAACTCTTCGAATCGTCCAGCCTGCTGCAAATATCGCCAGTGGCGTCGGCAGATTATTCGGTTAGCCAACATCCCCAGTCGAAATAGTCATGTCGAATAGAATTGTAACAATGTAATTCAATAAAGAATTCCGAATATCATCTCCGTGATTATTTTTCGTAATGACAACTACCGTATTTGACCGATTAAGAGTCGCCCTCAAATAGTAGTCGCAGCTGAGACACCAAGAATAGTATTTCTGCAAAAGTACGGTAAAGTACGGTACGATGATCGTACGCTTCGTTCGTGACGTTCAGATTTCGTTTGTTACGTTAAACAAATGTAACAAATCGAAATTGTAATTGCTGACAAAAATGGCACTTTTGAATAATCTTAATCGATAAAATACGGTATACAATAAGAAGAACTATTACAAAACATAAATTGTTCAGCCAACCAATCCTGAAGCATGTAAGAAGCCGCATTTCACATCTGAAATCTTTTGGTGCCAGGAACTTCCACCAGTGAAACATTCTCTGCTTGTGGCGCCCCACGTTTTCGGAGTTTCAAACAAATCGTAACGGTGTTACGATAAAATTTGAATTACTTCTGACCTTGCGCTTGGCTTGATTGACGCAATTGGATCCACACTCATCTTCTTGATAAATAAGATCTTCTTCTAGGTTCACACTAGACGCAATTCAACGCAACGCAACGCAAAGAAAAATTAGTCAAACGCAAGGCAGAGTCTGTTCACACTGTAGGGCACGTGTGAACAGAGCTGAAACAATTGACGTTGCGTCTGGCCAATCAGATGGTTTCAATGAAACCTGGAATTGGATCTAGTTCTAGAACTAGTTCCAGAATCCGAAAATGGCAGCCTGTTTGCATGTGGCAAAGTCTCGCCAACCAGACATGAATCGACGAGAGTTGGAGTCGATCGTGATTGGTTGGCTGCAAGACCTTTCCTTGCGTTGCGTCGCTTACTTCAACTTAAATTTGAAGCAGGAATTGGCGTCAACGTCAAGAATTTTTTAACGTAAGCAGGATGAACACGTGTGAACCTAGCTTTATCTTGTTGTGTTCTTATCAGGCAAGTAGATTTGTGCCAATCTAATTGTCTGCACAATCACTCATCGACAGGGCCTTCTTAAGGTGGAAACACAAGGAAGCGGGTAAAATTCCAAAGTTTGCTAGTACAAGTTTAAAGAGGTAGTCATTTACAAGCACACTTGACCCGCTTTTGGCTTACCAGCTTAACTGGCAAACTCAAACTACTAAAAAAAATTAAATATTTGTCCTCACAATTCTGATTGTCTGTCAAAACTCACATGACCAAAACACCAGCAAGCTTGAAGCTGGTAAATTAAACTAGGTTTGATCGGAGCGGGTTAGTACAAGCTCGCTTCAAAACAAAGCTTTCAATAAAAACGCAAGCTTGTGTTTGCTCAAGCGGGCGAGTTTTTGGCCGCTTTTTCATGTAAAAGCAAGCTTTTAAATTTTACCCGCTCCCTCTTGTTTCCACCTTTAGAGTGGTTTTAAATTTGTTTGATGATTTTAATTCTTTAAACGATGTAATGTTGTTTGTATTTTCTAAGAAAATGTATCTTGAAGTCATAAAATAAAGATTTATGTTGGTTTATTTCAACATTGCTGTTTATTAAGTTTATTGCTTGCTTCTTCCAGGGAACAAAACAAATTTCAATTTTTTTTGTTGGTTGTTTTGTCTGGAAAGCAGTCAAAATGGCAACCATTGTTTTGATCTATTTTTGGTATCACCTACACAAGTGAAAAGGCTCAGCCAATCGGAAATAGGCCCAAGTTACACATGGACAGAGTATACTCTGTAGTCTGACATCAAGATACCCATACCAAGTTTGAAACACAGCTGGCGCCATTGTTTTAGTACACATTCGCATGTCATTCAAATTTCTCACTTTTCTTGCCTTAAAATTAGACTTTTTTCAATTAGATTAAATTTTTCAGTTCAGAATGACCTGTTCTAGATTCTGCAAAAAAGAGCCCAAAATAAAAGATGTTTTTGTTCAAGCAAGATAAAAGCAATTTTTATGTTTCTGCGACCCTAGATTTTGAATTCATTGTAATGGCTCTAAACTAATCCATTTTTTGGTCAATGTGTTGGATGAAACGTTTATTTCCCACTAAATTAAGCATTCAAAATTTTTAATATCATTTTAATTGAGAAGTTGATATTAAAAAATACGGAGTATATATTTTTGAATTTTATTCAAACTTTCACCTTCCTTGGATTAAAAGGGGTTGCAACTTAATCCCCTACTTAAAGCGTAGTACTCATATGCAGTTTCCTACGTAGGAAACCAGTCTGCCCACAGAAATTTTGCCTTCAGAAAAACTGGTACTCACAAATTTCATTCCAGTCTTGGAATGTCTGTGAGATATGTTCTGTGACATAAAAAATTAACATTCTGACATGTCAATGCAACGGAAAGCTGATCTTCATTTCCAAGCACGGAAACTTCTGTAGCACAGAAAGCAACAATCGGTCTTGACAATTTGTGACTGGTGGTAATTTTTTTAACCGCTCTCAAATATGGCATCAATCAGTTCTGCCAACAAATGCAAACAACTGTATATTCTATTCTATATAAAAATATATTATTAATGTATAAATAAAATTAAAAATTAAAAACAAAAACAGCAATCTTATTCATCTTAACTCCAAAAGAAACCTTAAAATTTTTTATTGGCATCCATCTTGTTTCTTTTTCATGGCCATTCACTATTTCTTTTCTGTTGCATAGAGCTGTGAGTACCACAAAAAGTTAGATGTGACAGACTGGCACATGCTCTGCTACCAGATGATTCTGATAGGCTTTTCTGTCAAGTCTATACACACAGAAACGTCTGTGGGCATACACTTCTGTTAGCAGATGATCTTACGAGTACTAAGCTTAAGCTAAGTACAAAACTACAAATGACCTGATTCCGTGCATGGAATGGTCACTTTCCGTCAGCAACCAGAAGTTTTGGTCGACATGGTACACATAGTTCCGCTTATCACACAAGGAAACTTTCTGGCGACCGGAATTCTATTCTTTCTGGCAGTGATGGTGCACAGGAAAAATTCAATTGTTTCCGTGCACGAACAAATTCTGAGTACCCAGAATGCATTGTGCTAATGCAATCGTTCGTGACCAGTCATACGGTACATAAGACGGAGGTGGATAGTCAATACAAATACAGATAATTCTAAAAAGGTTTGATTAATTTATTTTATAATTTATTATTAATTATTAATTTAAAAATACTGTCATGATCCTGCATTTCGCGCTCTCCAAAATCCATTGTTTTATACGCGTAATCCCGTTCATCTATTCCTAATTGTTTAAATGCCTACCGGTAGTGTTAATAAACCACATTCCGTTTCCTTACCTGAATTCCTCATTTGTTTGTGTTTATCCCTTAACCTGGCCTGGTGTGATTTATTTGATCACATCAGACCAGGCTAACTTGTGTAATATTCACAGTTACCCCCTGTCAACCATCCTGATTTAGCCTGGCCAATTTGCATTTGTATCCACGCGAGAGTGAATCATCTCATTAGATATTCACGAACGCGTCTGATTGGTTCCTAACTACGTTTGCCTCTTTCTTGCCGTAGGTCTGGCCCGAGTTTACTTCTGGGCTTGCAGAGGCCAGATCTGGCAGAAGGTTTGACACCATCGACCTGGTAAGAGCTTTAGTTGGGGCTACCTTTCTCCCATTTGTGCCTCCATGCGGTTTCTGATGCCCTTGGTGTGCTTTACATTGTCACCTCACGCATAGATTTGCGCTTTTAGTTTGGAAACCCATTCCTTTTTGTTGCCCTTTGTTATTAATGCCACTGACATGTGCCTTAGGACTAGAATTGAATCAATTCGCGGTTGCGTGCTTTTCTGTGTCTTTTGCGCGCGTAATTAGTGCGCGATTGCCCGGTTTGGTCGTTCCGCCTTTAGGGATCCTTGCCAAACTTGGCGAGGTGTTGTAATCAATTATCTGTTGTACATTGCATGTGTTGAGGCAGGTAGTTGTTATTCTTAATTAATTGATTAAGCTTTTGACATGAATAATAACAAGTAATCATGAAAAAGGTAAAATAAATTCTTTTTCAATTTTTTTCAAATAAATTTATTTATCCTGCCAAAACAACCAATAAACAAAACAAAGTTTGTTTTCCTGGCAAAACAACCAACAAAGGAAAATTTTCATTCGAAGTAATTTTGCCTTTCTCAAATAATTTTATTTTTCCTGAATTTTCATGTTATTATATTTCCTTTGTTCATTTTTCCCTTTTATCTATGTTTTTGCCTGGTATCAAACATTTTCCTGGATAATCATGAGATTTTTGCTCATGGTTTGCTCAATTTAGATGGTCACAGTTTCAGTTTGTTGAAACTGGCGTTTAAAAAGGGTTGTGAATAAAGGGGGGTTCGGAGATGACGCCATGTTTGGTCACCAGAGGGTCACTACGTTAATGGCAGAGTCTATTTTTGTGTATTAGGGAGAGGAAGTGGATTTGCATATCCTGTTTGAATAAAATAACCATTACTGTTTCAATGTAAACCACCGTGTGCACATGCTTCCATTTGTAATCTAAGAAAATCAGTTTAAATCCAAGACCATTGAGAATTCCAAGTAAGTTTATTCAATATTCCATTACAATTTGAGTTGTGAAAACAACAGTTTTCCAGATAAATCAAACACCGAGATTTTCTCTTCTGGAAAACTGAGCTAAACAAACTAGTTACTGTATCCACAAAAGATAAACTCATTTTAAATACTAAAACTAAACTTATACGTAGGGCAATATGTGCAATATAAACACTTGTTCATGCGAAAATTGGCCTACAGACCTTGATATGTCGTTCCCTTATTAAAAATTATTATAAATATAAACGAAAATGATGTTTTTCTGGGTTTTATAACAAATTAATAACACTTGTCATCATTGTCTGATTACAATACTGATTCTAATTTAAAAACATCTACCATCCGTCTCCAACAACAAGATGAAGGTTCACCCAAAAATAATCCAACTTGAACTGGATCTTCGAATGAAATAATTAACTACGTTTTGATTGAGAATCAAGGTAAATTTTATTGATGAATTGACAAGTACAATTTCATTATGTGCAAATCATTTATTTTCAGCGCTTTGCAGCAAGTTGAACGCCTTTAAGAGTGACCGATAGTTTACGGAAGTCGGTCAATAAGTCCTCGAGAGCTACTCCTACTTCCCCACCGCCTGTTGAGCCAACATCTTTTATCATTCCTTCAAGTGCCACAATTGCCTCTTGGTTTATTCTAATTAACGTAGTGACCTATGGAATACAGAATTACCACCAATTCAGTAAAATTATACCATTATACCCATTTAATGACATAATTTACTAGGGTAGTGCCGACTCCGCTAACGCTAAAAAAGTTTTCGACAGCGGCTTCTCGTCGCTTGCGAATGCTGTCAAGCGCAACTGTTCCTTTGGGACTGACCGGTCGAACAACGTTTATCGCCCTACGCAATAACCTGGCATTGAGAACTTGAGTGACGCCTGGAATTTTCCGCTTAATGCGGATGTTATCATCTTGACATTGCACCACATGATGAATTGCAATAAATGCACACGCTGCAAACAAAACAAACATAATCTTGTTCATATTGTGACGCGTCTAAGCCAAGCTGTGAACCAGTCGATTCCTATACGTATCACTATATCCTAATAGCAGACTCACAGCTTTACGCTGATTGGTCCGCTGGAAAAAAACAACACTATGGTATACAACGTTGACCTATTTCCAATTGGTTGGGCCGGATGACGCCTAACTGTGGACTGAGCTCTACTACTCGGAAAAGTAGTTGTGTTTATTTTCCATGAATTTCAGTGTAAAAAGTGATTAGAATGATGGATTTTATTTAATTGGTAGTAAAATGTTAATTTAATTTGCTAAACAACAACAACAACAACGACAATGGAGGCTTAGGCTTGATCTAACAAAAATGCTGTCAAAGGAGCAACAATGCTCCAAAATCCCGTTTTAAACACGTCTTAACGAAACAAAATGCAAATTTGAATTCCTTTTGACTCATAAGCTGATAAAACGCAGTTCGTAACAACTGCGCAACATCTGGGACTGTTCTTTGTTAAAAACAATCACAATGCTGAATTGTTTCCCATTGAACAGTAACAGCTTTCTATGCTTAGCAACGCGAACAAAAGTGAAAGTGACAGTTTGGCTTTTTGTCTTCAATTTATATATTTTCCGTCCAAAAAAAAAATTTAATTCTTTACACAAATTTAAATATTGCACTAAAACTAATTTTTAGACTGACATGACAGTCACGTGACTGGAATATGCAGCGTTAATTTGTCACAGCGCCTCACAGGCGCCCAATGACAATAAAGTGGTGCTTTCAGGAAGAAGAAATATTACAAAATAGAATAGAAAAATAGTACAGCACATGCAACTTATCTTCTCGCCAGTTGCTGTTCTTTTTCCTGCACTACACCTCCAGGAAAGACACTAACAGTTCACACGCGCTCGTGGTTTTAAGAAAAAAAGTCTCATAAAAATTAATTACTTTTAAATAAAGAAAAACATGATAAATGTAATTTATAATAACCAATGTAGCATTTTAAATGTTAAATAGAAAAGATCCAAACTGTCCCTTTAAAAATGAGCTAACGTGGTGTCAATGCTCTGGCATGCTAAGATTGGCCTTTCTCCCATTGGCCCAGCCACATTACTCCTAACTGTAGAGTAAGTCATACCACCAGAAAAAGTATTTTTTTTCAAGTTTTTTGCTTATTATTATAATGATTAAAATGATGTATTTTTATTTGTATTTTATAATAAAATGTTGTTCCCTTCATAAAATTAAGTTTTATGCTGTTTATATTTCAATATTCATATTTGTTCAGTTTATTGCTTGCTTTGTCAGGAAAGTAAACAACTTTTGAATTTTTTTTTCGATTACTAGTACAATGTCTGTACATCAAGTGCAATTTGACTCATATCTGAATTTCAAAAATCAGGCGGTCATCCAAAAGCAATTTCTGTACAAACAATGAGACCAATTTTTGAGAAAAAAGAAATACCACAATATTGCAAACAAGTTTCAGCACCATTTTTTCCAATAGTGTGTTAGCCCAAACTACAAAACCACCAAGTGACATTGTGTTAATAATCCTGATTTTGTTAAAATAATGACACTTGGTCTCGCTTGAAGCCAAGTTTTTGCTATTAACCCTTTGCTGTAATTTCACTTTTTTTTTTTTAGAAAACCACACATTGTGTCTGTAATTATTTAATAAGATAGTTTTAATTAAAATTAAATCGATTACATTGTGTCCAAAAAGTTAAACAGATATTCTGGCTCATTTTCAATTATTTGTATTCGAATTAATTCTTTTTTTAATAATGAAGAAAACTTTATGGCAAATGCAATTTATAAAAACTAAAGTGCATTTTGTATCTTAAATATTGGAGCCAGACGATCCCTTGATTTTATTTTTATTTTCTGAAAAGTCTAACAAATTAGTGCTGTGTTCCACTTCTAGGGATTTTGTTTTCCAACAATCCCTGTTGTTTATAAAGTTTTTTTTAAAAAAAAATACGGTTTAATATGTTTTATTTAAAATTAAATTGATGATCGTCTGACAAAGAGACCGCAAGAGTGTGTAATTCACAATTGTTAAAATTATTGTTAAATAAAGTATTCACACGACCTGAGCAATGTTTCTTTCTTATATTTAAATGCACCTCTCTCTCACATTGTTACAAACAGTTACAACACACAGGATTCCTTACTGTGTGTTGAAACATCATTTTTTGATTTTTTGAGTAAAAAGGTCAAGTGTATCACTACACTTGGTGATTAGCCTGTTCAAACCTTACTCTGGAACCCAGGTAATTTGATATCACATGACATATGACATCACAACTTTGTTCACCAACATGACTGCCTGCTTGAAGGCAACAATAGTGTGTTGCGGTGACCCAGTGGTTAAGGCAATCCACCAGGAATCTTTTTACACAGGTTCAAATCCTGTTGTCTCCGAAAATTTTTATTTTTATTTTTTATTTATTTTTAGCAGTAAAGTTGATGTTTGATATTTTATATTTGTTTTTTAAAAAATTTTAATATAATTAATTTTAATTTTTTAACATATATAAAATATCAAACATTAACATTACTGCTAAAAATAAATAAAAAATAAAAGTAAAATTTTTTGGAGACAACAGGATTTGAACCTGTGTAAAAAGATTCCTGGTGAATTGCCTTAACCACTGGGCCACCGCAACACACTATTGTTGCCTTCAAGCAGGCAGTCATGTTGGTGAACAAAGTTGTGATGTCATATGTCATGTGATATCAAATTACCTGGGTTCCAGAGTAAGGTTTGAACAGGCTAATCACCAAGTGTAGTGATACACTTGACCTTTTTACTCAAAAAATCAAAAAATGGTGTTTCAACACACAGTAAGGAATCCTGTGTGTTGTAACTGTTTGTAACAATGTGAGAGAGAGGTGCATTTAAATATAAGAAAGAAACATTGCTCAGGTCGTGTGAATACTTTATTTAACAATAATTTTAACAATTGTGAATTACACACTCTTGCTGTCTCCTTGTGAGTTAAAAGTAATTGCCAATTTTCTTGCTTACAAATTCTAGCCGTGTGTGTGTGTACGGTATAAAAGCTTAGCTTCCGTCTAGAAATTTTACCTTCCTTTCCTCACACCACACCGATCCACTAAACTCCAGTAACAATCATCACACATTTTACAGGTACAACATGAACAAGTTAATTTTACTAACGTTTGTAGCCTGTGCATTCATTGCTTTTGATCAATCGCAAATCAGAAGAAGAACAATGTACAGCGACACATTGCACAGCGACACACTTATCACTTACGCACATGAGAAAATAACAACTAACGATTAAAACTGTTACAAAACATCCATCATTCAGCTATTATATGCTTCATGGTTTTCACTGATATACGAGTAAATATTTTTCTAGCGCCAGAAACTTTCATCAGTGAAACCATGAACCAATCCATGGAGAATCCATCTCTTGCTTTGGCGCCATCTATTGAGCATGTTTCAAACAAATAATAATGGCTGGCATTATGCTTGATTTTCATATGTTGTATGGGTAAATTTCTCATGTCAACTACATCTCAGGTTGGGCAGCAAAATTGCAGTTTGAGCCTGCCAAGCTGATGATAAATCCAAACTGGGCATGCCGTTCTGCACATACAGTTAACATGGTTCAACTGTTTTGTTCAAATTTTGACTATGGTAATTATTTTTAAAAGCTTTTATTGATTTCATGAACTAACCTTACTATGGAACCCAAAGTAATTTACATCACAACTTTGTTCACCAACATGACTGCCTGCATGAAGATAATAATAGTTTGTAGTGGTGGCCCAGTGGACTAGGAATCTTTCCACACAGGTTCAAATCCTGTTGTCTGTGCAAATTTTTACTTTTATTTTTTATTTATTTTTAACAGTAATTTTAATGTTTGTAATTTTATATTTGTCAAAAAATTAAAATTGCTTGAATTAAAATTTTCTGAAAACAAATACATTGGCAAACTGAGTTGTTGGGCAGACGGATCTAGATCCGTGAACCGAGTTCAATGTTCACACCAATCATGGATCTATATCCGCAGCTTCGGATCTGATCCAAAACCTTGGTGTAAACAAGGTATAACGATAGCTGATAATGAAAAAAAAAGAAATAAAGGCCCATTTTAATTTTCTTGATGAATACTACCACAGATACTAGTAAGCAAAAAAGTTCTCGCACAATAATCCTAATTTTAATGCCGTTTACTGTCTAAAGAAAACAAACACTAGAATCTGAATTTTTTTGAAGATAAGAGTGTTGGGTGCATCGCCCATCGGTAACCATCCTGGGCTGCATGCGACCCGTGAGCCGCGGGTTGGACACTCCTAGTTTAAACCTTTAAACTACATTGTTTCATGCATACAAACGTTTGTCATTTTAATTCTCCACCCATGATTTATCGATTCTACTTAATGCCAGCACAATTTACTACAATTAAAAACTTTTTCAATTAAACTTAATCATTATACTGACTAACACCTGCCACTAGCAAACGTATAAAAGCATCACTGTTAGCAAAATTAATTGATTGTTCCACACCAAGGCTTTTTCTGAGGCAACCACTTTTCTTCTACGTCATTGGAGAAATCTTGAATCCAACATGAACAAAATAATTTTCCTTCTGTTTGTAGCATCAGCATTCATTGCTCTCAACCATGTGCAATGTACAGTCCACGTTGTCACTAAGTACGAATACGTGACCGCGGAGCCAGAAGTGCACGAAACGGTAGTCAACAAATCAGTAGAATCCAGCGATAGAGATGAAATCCACATTAAGCTGAACATTCCAGGCGTCACACAAATTATCAATGCCGCGCTAACAATAGTTGCCAAGTTATTACGAACCGCGATCAACATTATCCGACCAATCAGTCCGCACGGAGCAGCCGCGCTTGACAGCACCCTCGACCGACTAGAAAATGCCGTCGAAAACCTCACGAGCGTTGGGGGAATCAGCATTCTAGTAAGTACTGTATTGTTACGCGCACAGACCGTTCTGCTTATCGGGCGATCCATATCGCTCATATTCGATTAATTAGTTGTCAAAATTTAACACCTAATTAATCGAATATGAGTGGTACGGATCAACCGATAAGCAGAACGGTCCGCACGCGTAACAATATACTACATTAGGTGAGAAAATTTGATCCATTTTATAGACGTGTTGAAATTCTATTCCTGACAGATCAAAGAATTAATCGGAATAGTTCAAGATGCAATCAAAGGAGTCGAAGGAATATTAAAAGATGTTAGTGGAGACGCAGCCTCAATTCTGCAGAAGTTACTAGGCGCCTTGAAAGGCCTTTTAGCTGGTCTTCACGTCGTCCAGCCTGCTGCAAAAATTGCAAGTCGCATTTCGGGTTAACCACTGCGAGACATATTTTAGCTACTGTCCAAGAAGATCACAGTAATTTCATGACATACAAATGTTTGAACTGTTTCTAAGTCTCAAAAATTGTATCAATGCAATTCAATAAAAATATCAAAAATAAAACTGGCTGTTTCCATTATCATGTCCTTTCAATCCATCTTAATCCATTCAATTTTTTTAATCAACAATAAGTACATAACAACCCGCATAAAACCCAGTTTGAGGTGGGTGGCAGATGTTCTTGTAAAACAACGGCTTTTGACCAAACTTTACGACAGAGGGCTCTATACTCTTTCCACACTCAAGAGGATCCCTGGAAGCTTGGCTCCCATTGGCCTAGTCTGATTGCTCAGAACTGCAGCTGAACTACTGCTACGAGGAAAAGTAGTTCCCTATGATTTTTAGTTTTTTCCGAAATAATATAAATATTAATAACAATAATAATAATAATAATAATAGAAATAACATGTTTTCTATTTTTGAAATAAAGTTTTATGTTGTTTTTAATTAAAATGCAATTTCAAAACAATAGGAAATCGATTGCAATGTCTGCACTTCTATTTTTATCTGTATGTCTGTATAATGCATTTCTGGTGTTTTGGTTCTTTTTTCTGTATCAATACACAAGTGAAATGATTCGGCCAATGGGAGCCAAGCTTTCAGGGATCCTCTTGAGTGTGGAAAGAGTATAGTAATGCTGGCACTGGCAGTTGAAACAAATGCATAAAAGTTCATGTCGAGTTAAATAAAAGCCTTTAAAAATATTGTGACGCAGATAAGCCACACCGTAACCCGGCCGTCTTAAACGCGCATATTTTTAGATCATTAGTAACATTAAAGCTCACCAGATGGCGTTCACCACAGTGAAGTAATCAACCGAGCTATTAAGACTCAATGGGGGGAAACCAAAGTGACTTAATAGCTGATACAGTACATAGAAGTTTAGTTCTCCTAAAGCACTGTGATAATGCCAGCCACTGTATGGTTTGGCTGAACCCAGTTTTGTCTTCTGAAACAATTGATAAAGTGTTATCCATACTTATCTTAGTTATTTGTCATATTCTAAGGAGTTTCATTAAATGAGCGATTAGTTGATTACTTTGATTAGTTGATTACTTGATGTGTCATGTGACTGGATTCAACCAATCCCGAGAATAATCATTTCATCAAATAAGGAAGTAAGCATCTAATCAAGTAATCACCCCAAACCATGATTATCTGCTGACTTGGGCCGATTATAAGTGCTCTCTCGACTGAAACCAACATGGCGGCACCAGACCCGCTTCAACTACACAAGGTCATAATTTTTCAAAGCCTGCTCAGTTTAGGTTAAACTGAACACATGAAACGAGTTAGGTATACTCTAGTTCGACTCAAAAGGGTGGTCTTCTCTCATTGGCCGAGCCGTATCACTGGTGTAGTGATCCAAAAATATAGACCCAAACACCAGAAATGCATTACAATGTACAGAGTACAGACATTGTAATCGATTGCCTAGGTAACAGCCAAAATTTCAAAATATTGTGCTTTCCAGACAAAGCAACCAATAAACAGAACAAACATGAGTTTTACATTTATTTGTGCATAAAACTTTATTCCCTAAATGGAAATAACATTTTACAATAAAATACAATTAAAATTATATCAACTTAAATGGTAATAGCAATCGCAAAACATAATAAAAATAAAAACTACTTCTCCTAGTGGTAGTAATATAGACTGGAGTAAGGAGTAATGCAGCTCGGCCAATGGGAGAAAGCCACCCTTTTGAGTCGAACAAGAGTATAGTTGCAATTATTATTTGTAGGAACTTTTTTTTAAACAATTCCAATGTATTTAGGTTACAATTTAAACAATTCCGCCCATCGGAGCAATATCACATAATCAGATTTTTGTTGGGCCCTCAATAATTGAGTGATTACGATTATTACAATAATCAACTAATTACAATAAGGCAAGCGTTAATTCCACAGAAATTCTGTGGAATTAACCACGAGTTATTTCCACAGAATTTCTGTGGAAATATCTGTGTTATTTCCACAGAATTTCTGTGTGTTATTTCTACAGAATCTCTGTGGAAATATCTGTGTGTTATTTCCACAGAAAGTCTAGAGAGATTATGTAAAAATTAAAAAATAAAAAAAAAATTTATTTAACAAATTTAATACATAGCACCTACATGATCTGCATTCGTGTAGATTTTCTGTGGAATTTACATGGGTATTTCTGTGGAAATATCTGTAATTTCCACAGAAAGCCTATGTAAATTCCAAATAAATATAATTACTTTTATCTATTTATTAAGAGTTAAATTTTTAGAAACTTTTATTTTAATTATTTTAAACAATGATAATCTGTGAAGTACGCTATTATAATTCAATTAGTGGCACTGGTTTCTTGCACCGATATTCACAATACCACATCCCTATTGGATGTTGCGCTCTGCACGTATGCAGATCGTTTACGTGCTATGCAGCAAAGCTATGGCATTTGTCAATGATATATTTCTTAATGTATTAAATTCATTAAATAAATTTTTTTTTAATTTTTACATCATCTCTGTAGAATTTCTGTGGAAATAACATACAGATACTCGGCATTTACACAGAAATTTTGTGGAAATAACCACGTGTTAATTCCACAGAAATTCTGTGGAAATAACACGTGGTTATTTCCACAGAATTTCTGTGGGTTTAACCACTCCGTTACAGTAATCGCTCATTTAATGAAACCCCTTAATATCAAGTATGCATGCATGATTGATAAGAAAATTTGACGATTTTAGTTTGGCCGACGATAATTGTAGCTTGACGCCGTTGGATGCTGGTTTGCTGCGGCCAACGGATCCAAACTCTGTCGAAATAAAAATCCTTTAAAATCTTAATTTAAAGATAAAAAAGCAATCCAAACCTCCGTGCAAAAACAAAATCGCATTAAACTCCAATTTATTACAAATTCCGATTCTTATTTTTATTTCGAACACCAATCAATCAATTATACGAAAAAGATGAACCAAAACGCAAAAAAAACAGCTTTCAAATGAATACAGTAGCCGCATGCATTCATTAAGACATTTAGACTAAACAGTAGGTGCATGAGTTTAAACCTGTTTAAACAAACATTTAAACGAGATTCTCATTTAAAAGCTCATTTAAATGTGTTTAAACGGGCTGAAAATAAACGACCTACATAGGTCTCCGTGTAACGAGTTTTCTCGTTCAAAGCGCACATTTTGGCCGCCATCTTAGATTTTCCTTAGATCGATTGCGACTGTGGGCGGTCTAAGTACAATTTTGCAGCAGTAGTTAATTTTTTTTGAGTAAACAACAATATTAAACATCACTTCAGGAATTATTAGAACTGGAAACAATTGAAAAAAGCGAAGGAAAGAAAATCTCGAGAAAAAAATACCGAGAAAATGACCTGGAACTTGATCTGGAATCCCAAATCAAGTTTGGTAGTGAAACAATCGTTTATTTACCAAATAAGCAATTGCATTCAGAAACCAAACATTTTGTTTAAAAATTTGTCTAAAACGAAAATTTCAACGAAAAGTTATTGAATGCGTCTAGCATTTTAAACTGTTTAGACCAGGGGTCGGCAAATAATTTTCAGTGGGGTCCGGATACTATTGAAAATTTTTATCGAGGTCCAGAAAAAAAAAACACTTAAAAACCTTACTAAAAACCTAAGAAAACGGAAAAAGCACTTAAAAACCAAATTAAACCTCTGACTTCTGCCATCAAAAACCATTACTCACAGCAAATACAAACAATTACACAAAAGTTGGAGACCCTGATATAAGTCCGAACCCCGAACATCACCTTTTGCATTGAACTGAATTGAGCTGAATTTGGTGGTTTTTAAATGTGTTACGACTAGACTCTTTTATGTCTACAAGTATGACTGCTAGAAATATGGAAGCAGATTGCTATTGTGCCCCACCAGTTTGAGAAACACTGGCTACTGGCTTACACTACAATCCATGTTCTATTTTTTTTTCTGTAATTAAAATTTATTGGGATTTCGTAAAATATAATTTTCAATTAGCAGACCCCGCCATCTGCAGAAAATACTCCAGTCTATTATTTCATTGCACATCAATGTCATTAATGACTGTTATCATGATTTATTTGATAAACGAATAACAAAATCTACATTTAATAATAATTTGTTGTATTATATAATTTCTATTAACCCTAGCAGTACCTAAAAACAAATCCCTTACTCACCCAACCCGGGTCATGTTTACCCAAAGCCAAAGAAATATTTCAAATAATGAGTGAAAATGATTCTATTCTTTGACTATTTCATGTTTATGAAGAAACTTAAGTAATTCGATATTTGTTGAAAGAGTAAGACAAAAATAATTGAGATTAAATTAAAAAAGAAAATTAAATAAAATTTTCAAATCTATTATTTTTTTTATTGTTTCTCATGATGTTTAAATAAAATACATGGAGTTTTAGAAAGAAAATCCCAATAGGTTTCGAGAAAGAAAATTTTGGAGGTCAAAATTGACCCTAGGTTGGGGCAAGAAGGATTAATATCTTGTGTCTGAATATCAGGCAATTAAGTTTTTTTTGTAAACAGTTTACACTCCAAGACGTTACAAAGTGCCAAACAAATTTCATACCGATTTTTTTTTGTTCTATTAAGAATAATGTAACATCACCTGTGATAACATTTTATCGATGATTGTTCATTCCCATTCTGTTTCATCATATATTTTTTTTAGAATTACGATCTCGTATATTTTTTCAATCGCTATAAACTTCATTTTGAATTTACAGCCAACACCTGTTTTAACTGCTTTCATTTCGCCGTCAGATGGACTTATTACGGAATAATTGTTTAATTCGTCTTTTCAATTAGAAAAATTATATATAATTTCAAAATATAATTTCAACCATCAGCAGCGTGTATAAAAGCTGCAGTGGCCAACAAGACTTCACTTTCCCGCCGACCTCCGCTCCTCAGCCAGACAAACGCATTCAACTCAAGTAGAATCTTCGACTGCCACCAACAATACAATTTCTAAAAAATACATTTCTATTTTACTAGATTCAACATGAACAAGATCATTTTCCTTCTGTTTGGAGTATCAGCATTCATTGCTCTTAACCAAGTGCAATGTACAGTCCACGTTGTCACTCATTACGAATACGTGACCGAAGAACCGACAGAAGTGCACGAAACAGTAGTCCACCACGAAACATCAGAAACATCAGAAACCGGCAGTGATAGCGACGTGATCCACATCAAGCTGCACATTCCGGGCGTAACTCAAATCCTGAATGCCGCGCTCACCGTAATCGCAAAGTTGCTGAGAACAGCGATCAACGTAGTTCGACCGGTCAGTCCCAGCGGAGCAGCGGCGCTCGACAGCATTCTCAACCGACTGGAAGTTGCGGTCGAAAACCTTGTCAGTGTCGGCGGAATCAGCACCCTGGTAAGTGCAACGAGTGTCACTTCGTTGAATTATCGCTAATTCTAGAATTACTGTATTGCATAGATCACTGAATTAATTGGAATCGTCCATGACGGAATTACTGGAGTTGAAGGAATAATAAAAGATCTTGGTTCGAAAGGCGGCGGAGCAATAGGAACAGCTCTTCAAGGCTTGTTGACTGGTTTCAAATCGCTTTTGGGTTCGCTCAAAATTGTCCAGCCTGCTGCTAAGATCGCGTCGGGAGGCTTAAAGTTATTTGGTTAGCCAACATCCAATGATTTAGATACAACCACAACCGAATCATGTAATTTCTATTGCACCTGAGTTGATAAAATTGAAACAATGTAATTCAATAAAGAAATTAGATTGTTGTCTAGCAATAGATTATTTATTTCTTTGTTTTAGAGTATCTTGCCGCGTGTCATGTGCAAAATGAAGCACGAAACAAAAAAAGTCACGGCTAATCCATTGCTTAAGCTAGGTTCACACTCGTGTTCACATTAGACGCAACGCAAGAAAACTGACGCAACGCAAGCTGCTTGCGTCCAAAAATTCTTGCCGTTGACGCCAATTCCGGCTTCAATTCCAAGTTGAAGTTGTTGGAAGTTAACGGTCGGTCAATGACACCAGGGCAATATTTGGCGCATCCGTGGCGCGTGCGTGCGAATACGTACGACGGGCGGATTAATGGTGCAGCCAATCATAATGCTTTTATGTAATCCTTTTGTAGTATTTAAACCTTTGCTTTTCAATGAATAAACACTTGTTATTTCATTAACCTCCTGATTGTTTCGTGCAAAAGATTTACAACAGAAGTAAGTGACGCAACGCAAGGAAAAGTCTTGCGGCCAACCAATCACGATCAACTCCAACTCGTCGATTCACGTCTGGTTGGCGAGACGTTGCCACATGGAAAGAGGCCGCCATTTTCGGATTCTGGAACTAGTTCTACAACAAGATCCTATTCCAGGTTTCATTGAAACCATCTGATTGGCCAGACGCAACATCAATTGTTTCAGCTCTGTTCACACGTGCCCAACAATGTGAACAGACTCTGCGCTGCGTTTGACCATAGATATAGATTACTCACTGGATAGCTGAGTCTATTGTCTCAGCGATCCTATGTTCTGTTGGCAGGAAGTGACGTCACACCAAGTATTGTTCACTTCCTGTTTATGCTTTCGCCATGGTAAACACACGGTAAACACAAATTTTCAACGAGTTTCGCGCAATTTTCGCTCTACTTTTGATCTTGCATCCATCGACACACGTCCAGAGCAAGTGTGAGAAAGATCCTACTCCAATTCCACGCTCACATCGATCTCGTCCGTGTCCGTGTCCTCGTTCGCTTTTCGATCGGCGCACAAATTGAATCACCTCGACCACTCGCGATACGTCCGAAGCGCTCGCATTTTCCACCACGTACTCGACCAAGCAATCGAGATAAAGGTCTGTCACGTCGGATCCTAGAACGTTGGCGTCTTTTCGAATGCCGCACGAATACCGCACAAATGCCGCCCGAATGTATGCTGCCCGAATGCCGCCCGAATGCCTGCCGGCTCGGCTCGTGAGCATATTTTCGCGTATTATGGAATCGTAGCGATGGAATCATAGCGATGGAATCGTAGTGGTGTTTGTGTATTCATGCCGGCAAAGCTTGGCCATTATTTTTAGAAAATCAAGTCAAATTTAATTTAATTTGGATTTTAATTTTCGGCTGATGTTGAACAGTAATAAAATAAGATAACAAAACTGTATGAATTCTTCCATTTTTACGCACACATCTCAAAATGTGATAATAAAGAACAAACCCAAGCCAAAATATTATGGAATCGCTCTTGATTCAAAACACTCACAAGTATAAATTTATATTTGAAAATAAAATGAATGAAAATTATTTATTAAATTAATTATTACGGTAATTATTTTCACCATTGTATCCAATTCAAGTTTATTACGGTTGACGAACCTCGTGGAAGAGAAACAGAAAGAGAAAGAGAAAGACATTTCGGTGGTGAAGGGATGCGCGAAAATATGTTCACGAGCCGACGACAAGAACGAGGAATGGCTCGAAAGATTCGGATTGTTGTTGGTATCGGGTGACGAGTCTCGATGCTCCCACAGCTGCGGGTGCTTGTCGGACGATGAGAAATTCTGAAAAGCGACGCTCGTCTTGCTTCTCGTCTCGCCGTCCGCGCGAAAAGACGTCAACGTTCTAGGATCCGACGTGACAGACCTTTATCTCGATTGCTTGGTCGAGTACGTGGTGGAAAATGCGAGCGCTTCGGACGTATCGCGAGTGGTCGAGGTGATTCAATTTGCGCGCCGATCGAAAAGCGAACGAGGACACGGACGAGATCGATGTGAGCGTGGAATTGGAGTAGGACTTTTCTCTCACTTGCTCTGGACGTGTGTCGATGGATGCAAGATCAAAAGTAGGGCGAAAATTGCGCGAAACTCGTTGAAAATCTGTGTTTACCGTGTGTTTACCATGGCGAAAGCATAAACAGGAAGTGAACAATACTTGGTGTGACGTCACTTCCTGCCAACAGAACATAGGATCGCTGAGACAATAGACTCAGCTATCCAGTGAGTAATCTATATCTATGGTTTGACTAATTTTTCCTTGCATTGTGTTGTCGCCCATAGTGTGAACACAAGTGTGAACCTATACTCGAGTTACACTCAAAAAGGCACCTCACAATGTGTACTCCCATTGGTCGAGCCAGTTTACTGGTGTAGTGATCCAGAAAAGTAGACCCAAACACCAAAATTGCATTACAATGTACAGACATTGTAATCGATTGCCTAGGCAACGGCCTAAAATTCAAACTTCCAGACGATGTAAGCAATAAACACAACAAACATGAGTTTGACATTTTTTAATGTGTGAAACTTCATTTTAATGATGGAAATGACAATTTTTATTAAATAAAATCAATATAACAAACTAAATTAGTCATAGCAATCACAACAATAATTAAAAAACAAAACTACTTCTCCTAGTAGTAGTATACAGTCTGGAGTTAGTAGTAAACTGGCTCGACCAATGGGACTGAGGTGTCTTTTTGAGTGCAACTCGAGTATAGCTTTACCGTTTTCTTGCCTGCTACCATTACTTATCGCGTGGGCCTTTCCATTTAAAATACTTAATCTTTCCTACGATTCAGCCTTATCGTCTGGAGGAAGCTGTTACGATGTGAACGGGCGCTTCAATTTATTGCTGTGTTTTACAAAAGTAACAATACTATATTTTTGGTGGCAGTTATCCTTGAACATAAAAAACAAACAATTATCTCTCTTAAAGGGAAACTAACCCGAAAACCGTCCAACAAAGTGCAACTAACTACCACAAGAGTACATCATCTCATTATATGGCTGATTAATAATTTTGAAATTGAGCTCTTCCCTATTGTTAAGAAGAATCACATGATCAAGTGCAGGCAACTACCCCATTTATAAGTAAAAAAAAAAATTAAATGGTAAAAAAAAATTGATAAAATAACAATAACCATTTTTTTCAGTGAAAAAATATAACAGTACATAAAATGCCGATTGTAGGATTGTGGGAAAGGGGCTTATGCTCCTGAACAAGTGACATGTATTTTTTTAAACTTTTTTTTTCTGGAACCATTACACTGCATAAAAAGAGAATTTTACGAATTTTCCTTATAAATAATAAAAAAATAAAAATTTAATTACAGCAAATACAAAAATTTAAATAATGCATTTAAAACAATTTTTATGCGTCGGCTGAAAGTCTCACAGGTGTCCAAGAATAAAGCAGTGCTTTCGAGTGAGAAGTATTACAAAATAGAAGAGCAAATTAAAAGAGCCTGTGCAACTTGCTATTCTTTGAATAAAACAACAGAGTGATACACATATGAAATAAAAGTTTAAAATAAAAAGTTGTTTTCTATTGTCAAACGTAATATCGAATGTTTAGTAACTACTGATAATATTATTAGTTAAATTTTGAAGGGAAGTCTAAAATTAGACAATCTGCAATCTGCTGCAATCAATAATTTATTATTCTCTAAGCAAACAGCCATTATATTAACCTGTTTAAATATATCAGAGATTGCTTTAAACTAAACGATATGAAAACAACAATCTCAATGCGCACTTTCTTTTGATAATTTAACAAAGTGATTTTAAGAACAATAGTGACGCTTTTTAAACTTACAAACAATTAACTAAAGACCTGTGTTAAGAAATGCTAGAAAAATGTAGAAAATGTAGAAATATATAAGAATATATGGAAATATGTAAAAATATATATCTTTAATCATTGTTTAGTTTAATAAAGTGATTTTAATGACATTATGGTGCTTTTTAAACTTACAATTAACTATAGTTATAGTCATTTTGTCTATATTTTTGCCCGGTTTGGAGCATTTCCGGGGATAATCACGAGAAATTGGTTATGTTTATAATTTATGCGCACTCTTCTCATTTAAATATTTGACTTTGACCACCTTGTTTTGGGCTATTTCCCCTTGAAAATAGGATTGGGCCAGAACATGTAATCAAGGGTTTCTTCATTTTCTAAATTCCTAATTTTAGACCACTTTGAACATAAAATATCATAACATTCATTTTGTATATTTTTACTTTTGTAAGATGTTGTACATTTTCGCATACTTTTGTATGTTTTTATAAATTTATATTTCTATATAAAATAGTATATATAAAATATTTTATATTTACATTGCTTATAAATTTTATTACGGCCTAATTAGGTTTCATTATAACCGATCAAATAGAGTAAAAATATAATGAAGCAGGTGCTGTCGTCGTAAACTCGACTCAATTGTATATAAGCTAATGCAATTTGACAGCTAAAACCAAACATCAACATCCAGCTCTGAAAATGAAAGCAACTGTCTGGGCTTTGCTGGTTTGCTCTGTCAGCCATGATACTGTAAGTATAAGAAGCATTTCTAAGCATCGAACAAAACTCAATAATTATTCTTTTTAAAGTGTGGCCAATGCTGTCTGTGCCCGTAAAAAAGAAGACTGTGACGCTTTCGTTAAGTGCTGCCCACAGTTAACGTGCTTCCCTGTTTCGTTTGGTGCATCAGTGTGTAAATAAACACAGTTAAAAATCACACCGGACATCGCAAATTAAAAATGTACCTCAACAATTTAACATAATTTCTCTTGTAATCCAATTTGTTCTCCATTAAAAACTAACCTTTCCCTGCAATGTGCCTGCTCCTTTTTTCATTTCACTTAACCCTATTTCAAAATGTGAAAAACTGATTACAAAAACTTTATTACTGAATCAGTTTGTGACTTGGAACGAGTTGGTTCTAGTAAATCTAAAGCATGCGCAGTTTTGAAATCAAATTCTCTACTGAATTTCTGAACGCAAAATGGAGTCGAGAAAAGAGATCGTGGAATTTGATTGATATAACTTAAATCCACAAATAATTTCTTAATACACGGAACTCCAACAATGGCACAAAAAACTCGGCCATTTGAACGAATCCGATCTGAATGAATTTGCCAAAAATAAGCTTGTAACCGGAATTAAGATTAAAAACTCCGACAAACTCGAACCATGCGTGTATTAATGATAATAACAAACAAAGTGCTTTTAATGAGATTAATAGTTCCCTATAATACAAAGAATAAATAAAAACCATACCGGTAGTTATAGATCAACAATCAATCTTGATTGACCTTCAGTGAGAATCGTGCATTTAAGAAAACCCTTTATGGCATGCTATGAATAAATCAGCACAAAACAATACAATCGCGTGCTTCTTTCGCAATGTGGTATTCAAACATCTCAACAAATAACTTACAAGTAGTGCCGTTCTGCGAATGCTATACCAATTTCTTTAAAGCATAAAAGCTCAACTTGCTGCTGCTGCTCACAGAATCTAAACAATTAGTCCGTAGATTTGATTAGTTCCCAATTGCAACATGAACAAAGTTGTGTTTATATTATTTGGAGCATGCGCATGCATTGCCATTTATCATGTGCAATGTCAAGATGATTCCAGACGTAACTCAAATTCTCAATTACCATGTTTACATGGTCACAGTTTTCCAGATAAGTGAAAATTCAAATTTTATTTATCCGGTTAACTGTTTGCATTTACGAGAATTACCTATAATGCACTTTGATTACCTGAAACAACAAAGTGGTTGTCGATCCATTTCAGCCCCAGCCGAAACAAATGAAATTTAGCTCATGTGACTTTTCAAAAGCAAGCATTATTATGAACAAAGTTGTGTTTATATTATTTGGAGCTTGTGCATTCATTGCTGTTTATCACGAACAATGTCAAGATGATTCCAAACGTAAATCAAATTCTCAATGACGCGCTCACCGCAATCGCCAAGTTGCTGAGTACAGCGATCAACGATGTTCGACTGGTCAGTCCCGATGGAGCAACAGCGTATTTAACCTCACGAACGATGAACGTATGCTTCGTTCGTGACGTTCAGAAAAACCGAAATTGTAATTGCTGACAAAAATGGCAGTTTTGAATAAGAGCCACAGCTCTTAAACCATTAAATATGGTACCGTAATTTAAAAAAATAAACAAAAAAATAAATAAAATAAATAAATAAATAAGATAAAAAAAAATTAAAAAAAATTAAAAAAATAAAAATAAAAGTCATGTGACATACAGAATAATCACTTGGACCTGATGTGGGTCCTCAATAATGCAGTGATTGTGATTATTGAAACAATCGCTTCAGCACCCTCCACATGTCATTTATGAAACCCCTTATTGACTTGTTGCCCAACGCCCAACTGCTACTTTTGTCTTTCCAATTAAAGAAAATGAACCCCTTTAAAAATGTAAAAAAAAAGAAAAAAAACATTTCCGGCACTATTTATCTCATTAAACATGAGTTGTCCAACACATGACAACCTAAAAGAATAAAAATGTTTGATCACATAAGTTAAACGAGCCTTTAAAAAAACCAACAACATTGCAACAGGAGTAAAAATAAACAAAGATTAACAACAATAATAAAAACAAAGTTGGAAATCTGTTGGCGCATCCATTTTAATCAGTTCAAACACTTTGTTGGGTCGGTACTTAATAAAAAGTATCCTAACTCGGAGCAACGTAATTCTGTTTTTTTAGGTAGTACCGGTACTGTGCAAACAAAATTAGCTTCGTTAAAATTTTGCTCGTGGTCATTAAAGGCTTTTATTTAACTTGACTTGAACGTTTGTGTGTGTGTGTTTCAACTTCCGGTTTGTGTGAATTTGTGTGAATTTCCCAAAAATAAAATAAGAATTAAAAAAAATTAAAATTTGGGCTTTATAGCACCCTAGAACAGGTCATTCCACACATTATAAAAAAAAAAAGAAAGAAAAAAAAAGACTCATTTTTCAGCGCTGTGGACTGGAAATATAAATTAAAATGCTGATTTACGGCAAAATGTAAGCAAACCGGAGCGCCACCTGGCGGAACCCGTGTCCTTTAATGGTTGCCAAAATGTTCGCCCGATACGAATTTTGATGTTTTCGGTACTAATATAAGATTTTAAAATTCTGAAACCAGACTCATTCGATTGGAAATTGCATTCTGCACAAGCCTGTCTAGTTTCTTTTTTCGATTCGGTAAAAGAAAAGTACGTTTTTTCACGATCGTAGCCAGCGACCGCATGGCCAATTTAGTAAGAAATTTGAATTTGACCATAAAAACAAAAAATATGAAAAATGAACGGTTTAAAAAATTAAAAATATGTTTCCTGTGCAGAATTTGACGCTCTTTCAAATGGTGCTGAGAACTTTTTGATCTGAGCTGCATTTTTTTTTATTTGCTAAAAAACGATTTGTTTTGAATTTGGTTGTACAAACCGAGGGCGCACATCTAGCGCGACAAAATTTACCGCGACAAGGCTAAAAAAAATGGTTTTTTATAAAAAAAAAAACCATTAAAACCAATAAGGTTAGGTTAGCGGGGGTCAACCCCCCGTTGTTAGCCCTTCTTAGAAATTAAACCTAAAATATACGTAGTGGCAGTTTCCAAAGTCGCAGTAGATTCGTGTCGCGGTTGATTTTTTTCGCGCTAGATGACACGCCCCTTACAAACCAAAGCCCAGCATAAACCGATTCATAAATCGATTCATAAACCACTCCAGTGGTCTAATGTCATGCTGCTGTTTTTAACGACACGAGACTTTAAATTATATTAATCTTTTTAAATAAATAAATTAAAAACCAAAAAACCACACAAATTCACGAACGACGGAATTTTAAACATGTTCTACACCTATGGATAAAAACAAATTTCCCTGCAGTAGAGAAGAGATGCCATGAGGGGGCCTAAAGAACCATTGACATTTAATGACATCAGCAATTACCAGTCTATTTTTTTAAGACTGTGGTCACATTATACCAAAGTTAAGAGACTGGACCCAGACTGGTGACATTGTATCTCAATGGATTTTTATCCCACTTAGTAGATCGTCTTAAAAAGTTGTGAGATGGAAAAAAATAGTTGGCAGCCATTTTGAGAAATCATAAAGAAACGACATCTGATTAGCTTATTTTATAAGGTACTCTCATCAAAATCAATTTTCCTTATGCTTACAGTCGATCCATATGCTAATGACGCCATAAGGTCACAAGGATGGCCATTTAGAAGGAAAAAGACATGTCCGCAAACTCTCTACTGGCCGTTTTAAACAACTTAATAAATGTAACAACGTTTAACATGTCAGCACCATTGAAGCTACTAAACCAAAAATGTACTCTATTTATCTCATTCGGATTCCCTTTTTTCGTTTTATAATAACCAAACTCTAAAATGACAGCTACCATTGGTAATGCCATAAAAAATAATAAAATATATTTTAAAAGGGCATGCTTATCAGTAAAATTCAACAAAAAAGTCATGAATATGAGAAAAAATAATAAATGTCAATGGAAATCAGTAAGAATCAATGAAAAATTCACAAAATGGCCAAAAATAACCAGTTCAGACGAGTAAAAAACAATATAAAAAAAATAACCAACAGTTCAACATCCAAATACAACGTTAAAAATTCTCAAGAAAAAAAATCAATTGCAAATGCCAAATAATCGAAACATGCACTTACATGCAGGTAAAGGTGCATTCTTCCTAGCCAACTTATACGGCTTATAAGCGCCGAAACTTGCATGTGCCATTCCACCAGCCAACTTGTGCGCTTAATCCCAAAATATCCAATTGAGCAAAAAAAATCCACTTAAACCACAAAATAGATGATAAAAAAGCACTAGAACAATCCACAAGGCTCACTCTCCAACTGCTACGCAACTCCCTATTCCTCGACTCTCTCACCAGGGGCGCCCCGCCGAAACGGCGCTCCAATAAAACGAGTCAACTAAACCAAACAATCCGCTGAATTTGGGTTGACATTTCACTCATCCGATGAGAATGCGTCACGTTTAGACGCCTGATTATGATTATCACGTCCAGATGTTGTCTGCGGTGTCCGGAAGTGAAAAATTAATATCAATTTGCGTTTATAAAAAACAGAAATTCTTTTCACCCACATCTATTCATTGAGAGAACAAGCAACAAATGGGAGAGAGAGAGAGAGATGCGTTGCACTTCACAATTTCTCAAGGATGCAGAAAGGAAGCATCACCTTGCCAAGACTTGACTCATACCAGACTAATCTTTATTCCAAAGTTATTTTAAATTCCTCTTGCAGTTCAGGGACAGAATGTAATATCTGATTCAGAAAAAAAATAATTGGTGAGTTTTCTCATGATTCAATTGGTTATTTGCATGTTAAATATTTTGCTCGTTGTCGTATAATCTTAGCAGATGGCAGCGAGTCGACCAAAACCCGTCCGAGCGACTAATACAACTTTTAACAGTTTTTAGCGCTTCTATAAACAGAATGATGCTCAAAAACAGCCAGAAACCATCAGTGGCGTAGTTATTCGATGTGGTGGACACGGGCCCAGGCGTGACCTTAAAACATCCAATTTATTAATTACCGTAATACAAAATTGGATTAAAAGTAATTAATTTTTTAAGAGACACTAACCGAAATGACCACCAGTCAGCTCCCAGTCACCCTTTTATGAGATTGCATTATGTACCGTATGTCTATTTGATTTTCCACGAAAATAGCAAAAGAAGAAAATTCGCCATTGCAAACGCTTCTGGACTGCAGAAATGTTAAATGTGTAACATTCGCTATTGGAAACACATTTTTATGTTTCCAAGGGCGAAAGTTTTTCACCTTGGCATTTCCAATGGCAAATTTGGTTTTATTGTAAAATTCGCCATTGGAAACGTTGTTGTGTTTCCAATGATGAATAAGATTATGGTATGTTTAAATTTGCCATTAGAAACACAAAGATGTTTCCAATGGCAAATTTGTTTCAAAGGCTTTTGCACCTTGTTCTGAGAGCGATTTCTAAAATATTTAAATCGTATAGTGTAAGAAAATACAAAAAGTAAAAAATATTTATTGGAAAATTCTAATACACTAACCGCGCGACCACGGCAGAAGGGGCAATGAGGTCTCCTATCCACAAGCTCGACACCGGCTTACTGCAAGGCAAGCAGCAGTGGCCATGTACACATGGCAAAAAAAATGGCATCCTTTCGTCACTTAGACTTTACATCCTTGGAATTATGTGTTGCCTGCATGACAACGACGAAGAATTTCTCCCAATTCGCCATTGGAAATGTATTTTGACCTTTCTAATGGCAAATTGGTTTTAATGTTTACCAATTCGCCGTTAGAAAGGTCCAAATACGTTCCCAATAGAGAATTGGGAGAATTTTGCCATTGGCACTGCTTTTGGACAGATTAAGATATATTTTTGCCATTCGCACGACTGGCCTGATTCGCCGTTGGAACAGCACCCCAGTCCTAACTTATATATGATACGCGGCAAATTGAGAAATCCCATAAAATTAATTCGTGGATTCCCATAAAAATAAATCAGGAAATTATGGAAATAATTAAAAATAAAATTTAAGAACTTTTTGTAATAATAACATTTTTTTCTACAAATTCTCTCCTTCTCCGTGCGTCTTTTGGTCCGAGGCATATTGTCGTCCAAAAAATACAGTACCGGTACATTATTTGTAAGTAATAAAGCCAATAGGTCCATTTGGGGTCCTCATTTGCAAAATTAAACCATCTCCTGATCAGTGTATGTGCCTATCCTACAAAACGCCCATGAGCACTGCTAATGCACGGGTCCATTCCGTCCTTGCCATGTCACCGTAAACCATCGTCAAAAATTGCAAAAATAGAAACGAATGCTTTTTCAAGTGATTTAAGCAACCTGCTTCAAAATGGTTGACCCCAAGCAGTTTGATCAGATTTGAAATTTTTGAGAGGTCAACTAGAAATAGAGAAGAGTTTTGAGATAATTTGACGATGCAACTCAACAATTTATTCACAAGCCCAGACACAGAATGAATGAGCTTGAATATGCCATTCAAGATTCAAGAACGTTACGAAGTTCGATTGTTGAGCTAGGTCAAATATTCTGTTACGAAAAGGGTGTTAAATCACTTAACTTAGCACCGATTTCACTTAAAAGGGTTTGCAACTTTGAAATACACACGGCACCACTGTAAGTTTTCTCATAGACTTGCATGTTAATTCGTTTAAAAATGAGTCTTTTTTTTGTTTTCATAACGAAAATT
This sequence comes from Strigamia acuminata, assembly GCA_949358305.1. NCBI lineage: Eukaryota > Metazoa > Arthropoda > Chilopoda > Geophilomorpha > Linotaeniidae > Strigamia > Strigamia acuminata. The sequence goes on along the minus strand of OX442320.1, from coordinate 2,225,634 downwards.
CTCGTCTAGTTGAAATGTAAATTTGATTCTATTTTAAGCCGTTCTCGTCTTCTTTAGCTGAAAAAATGAAATGAAACTTCCTGGTGATTATGAAGGGTGAAGAACTTGCGTTCGAGTATTTTTAGCATGTCTAGTGGATTTCATGGGCAATGTGTCTTCAATGTACAATTTCAAACTACTTTGGTTATTTATACGCAAAAGAGATTTAAGGTTCTTCGGTGCACGCTCATCTATTTCAATGCATTATACGTGCTAACATTGTGCCATTTCGAAAACCCTTTTGGGCAACTTTAGTTGAAGCTTGCGCCAACTAGTGGCAAACATTGAAACTTGTTCTCATTGATTTACGATACTGTAGCTACATTTGAAAAGCGTGTTTAAAATTGCAAAAACAAAAAACAAGTTTTGTTGTTTAAATGTTGTTCGTGTAATCGTGTACTCGCTCTGACTGCTGGAAGCAATTATCATGGATAGAGGCAATCTTACACATGCTTAAAAATGTTGTTTAATATCATGGACTTTTCGAAAGCAGCTTTGGTGATTTATTTTGAGTTTTGGTCAACTTTTATTCACTTTTGGTCAACTTTTATTCACTTTTGGTCAGTTTTATTCACTTTTGGTCAGTTTTATTCACTTTTGGTCAGTTTTATTCACTTTTGGTTCATTTTCATTGACTGTAGATTGATTTCCATTGATTTTTGGATAAATTTTTATAGATTTTGGTTTATTTTCATTTCTTTGTAGGCGAATTGTAAGACATTTCGTTTCACTATTTTTTGCACGGATTTTTACGTTAAATTTTACACTTACACTGGTTTAATAATATAAACAAGTTTAAATGACTTTATGAATGCACTTACTGATTTTCAAGATTGTTTAGAGTTATTTTAGAAATTAGCAAATTTCTTAAGTTTTCACCGATTTTTATGTGCTTTTTAACTGAATTTCCATTGATTTTAACCAAACTTCGGTTGATTCTCACAGATTTTTAATGATTTTAACCAAACTTCGGTTGATTCTCACAGATTTTTAATGATTTTAACCAAACTTCGGTTGATTCTCACAGATTTTTAATGATTTAAACCAAATTTCAGTTGATTTTCACGGGTTTTTAATTGATTTTCACGGATTTTTCATTGATATTCACGGGTTTTCATTGATTTTCACAGGTTTTTGATTGATTTTCACAGGTTTTTGATTGATTTTCACCAATTTTTAGCTAGAAATTAACTGTTTATCTCAACCCGAAACATTTCTATAGCCACAACAAACGACATTTTCTTTTTTCTTTTTTTCAACGCGATTTGGCCACCACACAAACACTTTTTTTGAACTAGTGAATTTTTCCAAAATTAAATTAAACCTCGCTAATTTGATCTAAAGATCCAAACTTAATCCCAAAATTTAATTTGCACCACAACAAATTCCAGCAAATTATTATCCCCGCTTAATTCATTAACTCAATTTTGTCCAGAAATACTACAATTCAACTGCCAAATCCAGTAAAACCAAAAATCCTGAAAAATCTAGTAAATCAACTTCAAATCCAGCAAATATTCTGCAAATCTCGTTTCAAAACTAGAATTAACAAGTAGCAAATCTCGTTATTTGATTTGTAATGTCGGCCCCCTCAATCTATCTATTTTATGACAGGATCGAACCTTGACCTAGTCGATACTTAGCAAAGGAAAAATGCCAACTTTCCACTCCAAATTTAATTCACTCGTAAAACAACGTCCTTGTCCTTTCTTTAGCCCCAAATCCCTTCCAACAACACAAACATTCGAGATAAATCGAGGACAAACCAGCGTGAAATATTTATCCACGTGATATCGCGACAAAACCAAATCATCGAATATCTATACGGAACACGATAAATAACTCACATTTTTACCGCGCGATGTCGCTGCGCACCAATCACAAACGATAACCTCTTGGTCTCAAATTCGTGGCCAATGACCCGTCTTATTTATCATTAATAATAAACATACTTATGTTTATTACTTTCTATTTCGAGACAATTGGACAAAAGAAAAGCATGTGACCATCCAGAACAAAATTAAACATGATTCGTGTCAACACCGCCAAAAAAGTTTACACTTGTAGTGCCAAGGTCGCCAACAAATTCATCTCCTAACTGCTTCAATGACGTAATTCCTCACCGGAAGTGAGAGAATAAATTGTCTTAAACCTTCTATACCTCTCCTCTATGACTCAATTTAATTTCGTTAATCTAAGAAATGAGTCAACGGCGTTCGTCAAACAATTTTCAAACATCGCTCGTCTCTTTTAGAAGGATTTTAGTTAAAAATAAAAATATTCCGACCTAAAAAATTTGCTTTTCTGCTTTTCGACCGAGTGAGTGGTCAAGGTGAATAAGACGGAGGGCGACTTACCTAAATCTTCCATGATGGAGCGGCGTCAGTGGTTGGTCTGTAGAGGTCGTAATGTTCGGTTTTGGCAGTTAATTGTGGACAAAGATGACCGGAATTAGAGTTATTCGCTCGAGTTGATCGCGGATTATCCAGCAGTGGCTATTTCTAGAGGTATTTCTGGATCGCCGACGAGGTTCAGGTCTTCATCACACGCTTGAACCGGAAACACCAATGCACGTGTGATGAAAGGATTTGTTCTGTATTTAGGTTCGCGTTAGTAGACGAATAAATCTTTGGACTAAGCGATGTCAAACTCCTTTTCTCGCATTTGTTTTAAATTAGTCCGTCTAATGCGGAATACTGGGAGAAAATATATTATTCATTGTTTTTAAAACCAATGAAATTTATTTGATTTAAGTTAAAAATGACTCCGGCTGCGCTACCTACAAAACATAGTGCCGGTACGAATTCCAGCAGAGTTTAGCACGATACTTCCGGCTTATAAAACTATACTGGAATTTGAACTGAGGTGTTTTCGTTGAAAAATACTTAAAAATTGTCGAAATAAGAGAAGATTCACTATATTTTCAATCAAAGTGATTTATTCAACAGATTTTCATATGCAAAAATGAAAAACAACGCAATAACAAGTCAGGAATGTGCAAAAGCAGTCGTGGTCAAATTCGTATCTCAAGCCAAACCTAACAAATATATATAAAAAATATTATTACTAAAAAAAATAGCATATTTTGACAATTTATTTACCACTGTTCAATTTACACTGACGAACAGCTTCATTGAATCCTTCGCACAAACTCAAATCGTGCTGAGTCTGCGCACATTCCAAAAATTGTCGAATTTCAAACGCGCAAGCACCGCCTTGTTGCTCAACTGGTTCGCTGTAATAACTTGATTCTCCAACGGCTGCAGGTTCCTCGTATCCACCTCTACCCCCGGACATAGCTGCTCCGAGCGTATGACCCTAAAAAAGACGTAAAAAATATGAAAAATGCTTAAAAAATTGCCTAAAAATTTGGCAAATAATTATTTTATTCACCACTGCAGAGCCCACAGCCACTCCTGCAGCCGTGGTAGCCATTTGTGCAAACATTCCTGGTTGTTTTCCTTGGTTTTGGGCTAAAGCAGGCGGTGGAGACTGCGGCGCTCGAGCTGGAAGATTCGATACGGGCGGTCGTGGACGTGATACAGCATGGTAGGATCTAAAAAATCAAAATATTTATATAATTCTCTGTTAAAAATAAATAAATAAATTCTTATTTGAATTTTTATGATTTTTTAATCTTTTTATAAAAGGATAGGCCTAAACCTTGACCAAAAATATATATAGAAATCGACCATTTTACCGGTTAGGCGCTGCGGGTGATGGCGATCTTGACCGTCCCATGGTTCTTCCTCGTCGTGGCATGTTTAAGCGTAGAGATAATTTAAAAACCAGTGGAATTGGCAGACGTATAAATACTTGTTGTTCGAGGCTGCTGTAATCGGACAAAAGGAAATAATATCGATTAAACGTTTATCGAGTTATATCCTAAATCGAGTTTTGCAAATTGCATCAAATACTATTACTCTACTGGTATCGATGACTCGTATCGATATTCGTATCAAATCGATGTTTAGCCACGCAGCGGTAGAATTGAAAAACAAAACAAACATGGTTTCCAAAGGTAGTAAATTTGAATTGAACTCGAAAATTCTCGAATCGTGCAGAAAACATCGTAAATAGCCCGATGACGGCATTTTACCGATTTATGTATCATATTACGAAGTAAATTCGATGATGGGAAGCTTAGCCGAATTTATAAAACCTTTGAAAATATCAAATCACGTGATCGGGTATTTTGGTGGCGCAAATTCCGTGTTTATTTAGCTATTCATCAGGTAAATTTCAATGACAAAAACAGCAAACCTCATATAATTGACCACATAATAATTTATTTCTTGCTTCATTTCAAGTATTCTTGCGGAATCGGCAGCTTTAGTCGTTCTGGATTCAAATTCCGCGACTGGAAACGAGAATTTGATAGAAAAAGTTGGAATAAAATGGATTTTCGCCGAGGAAAAGTCAAAAAACGTTGGTTTTAATGTTAAACCGTATTTGAAAGACATAAGAATAAACAAAAAACATCAATTTTTCGTCGAAAATCGAGAAAAATTATTGATTTTTCCTCGAAAATCGACAAAAATCATTGATTTTTCCTCGAAAATCGACAAAAATCATTGATTTTCCCTCGAAAATCGACAAAAATCACTTGATTTTTCCTTAAAGCGACAAAAATCCTTGATTTTTTCCCTCAAAAATCGACCAAAACTTGATTTCAGATGAATTATCTGCCACGAATTTTTTTGGGTAAAAAAATTTATTTTTTTCATTAGGAAAGATTTAGACGATTATTTTAATGAAAAAGTCGAAAATATTATAAACTTTTGTGAAATTGGGGAAAAAAATTTCAAAATTTTTATACCGTATTGTGGTATTTCCACAATTAAGAGTCGCCCTCGATTCCAGGCTATTATTTGATGAATTTTAGAATTTTAGTATAAATTACGTCACGTTTGTTACCAATCTACTTTTAGTTTGCAATTAGAGCCACGGCTCTTAATTGCGGAAATATGGCCTTAAATACACAGATTTTGTGTGTAAAATATACTTATTTGGTGTAAAAATGCATGATTGGCTGTAAAATACACTTTTGATTAGAGAAATGAAATTATTAAATGGTTTTTGTTCGTTTGCTGCCCAATGGATGTTGCGTCACAGACGGTTTTTATGCTAAAGACGATTGAATGAACTGATTTTTTTTAAACTTTATTTAGTTTAAAAATTTGGAACAAATTTTAGGTAGTGTAAACTTCTGTGGTTGTTTAGGCAAGTTCAATGGTGAAATTAAGCTGGGACTCTGCGTAATGATACTGCAAAAAACCACAGCACTACTCTACTGGCCGTGACAAAAGTTCGTCGGTTTCAGCTAAAATCCATTCAATTATAGTTACAATCTAGGCATTTAGGGGCCTTTAGGGCCCACACATTATTGTAAATGTAAATGTAAAATGGGCCACAGTAAAGAAGTATGGATCTTCTAGTAGAATTTCCCTTGCCACTTCTGTAATTAGGGTCGGCGTTGAATAGTAGTCTGGACAAGGAGCAGCAATTAGAAATAATACAATGTTAAGCGCACACCTGGTGGCATTTGAATGGTTTTTCCTCGCTGTGGGTCCTCAGATGATTCTTGAAGCCCGTATGAACGTTGGTAGAATGAGAACACAAATGGCACTTTAATATTTTTTCTCCATTAAGAGTTTTCAAATGACGGATTAGGTCATACTTTCGTTTGAAGGTAGACGGACACGATTCGCAATGGAACGGTCTTTCGCCGGTGTGGCTCATCATGTGGTTGGCCAAATTCGCCACAACTCTGGTTTTGTATTCGCATAAGTTGCAATTGTGCTGGGGTTGTTGGTGCTTTTGATTCGTGGGGTTTCTCCGGGGTGTTTTTTTTTTACACGTGGCGTTTTAATGCCTGCATACCCATGTATTCTTTGGTGCAAAGATGGCATTCGAACGGCATTCTCCAGTGTGGTTCATTTCGCACTTAAAAAAAATATACGGTACAAAATAATAAATACAGAGTATACAGGGTGAGGCACCAAACATGAAATTTCTAAATAAAAGTACTTGACATGTGTGAGTGTGCCCAAAAAGGCCTTTTTATATGTTTCTGCGCCTAACAAGGTCAATTCCATATGTTTGCACAACTAAATAGGCCGTTTTAGTTGTTTGCGCACCTAAAAAGGTTTTTTTTGTTGCTGCTTGTTGTCAAAGTTTACAAAATTAATAACAAAATTAATAATTGCATAAATAAGAGTCCTGAACCGTGATACCTGACCAAATAAAGTTATTTTATTTTTAACACTAACGTACCTGTTTAGATGCTCACAACTCGGAAACAAATGTGGTGAATGCAACACCCACGGAATGACCACAGTAGAAAGAAGCTATACTGTGGGAATGACCAATGAATGTGGACGTTGGAGTAAACACCGGATGAGATAATGTCAACTTCCCGCCGATATTATGATAAATAAATCGATAAACATCGATACTTTAGCCATATATCGATATAACAAACGGCAAAAAGTAGAATTTATTTTTTCATTTATGAATTATGATTACCGTGGATTTTTTTTTGTTCTTTTGTTTTGTTTTAAGGTTCAGTGGATTAGGATCGATTTTAATCGTTATTTGTATCAATGAGAATAGAAGAACTTGTGAGAAAAGCTGACAGGAAAAATCATTTGGGAGAGGAAAAATTGAAGAATTTGAGAGGAATAAATTAGATTTATGGGTAAATATATATACTTTTTAATTTAAATTCGATTTCCAATTGGAAATCGAATTTTTGGGTAAAATATTCAGTGTTATCAGCCATAAATCAAATTTTGTGTACAAATTCGGTGTTTTAAATTTTCGGCGGTAAAGCTGATGAATTTAAATAAAAATGGTAAAAAGCGGAACCATTTAATTTTAATTTTCAGTTTTTACTCAAATTGTTTTTGTTTTAAATTACGGTATGTGGTTTGTCTTGGTGTTTATCGTCTTCAGCTTGATGCAATTGTAAACAGAAACAGAATTCACAAGTTGAATTTTTCTAATTACCAAGTTGGCTGCGATACAGATTTCGTAGAATTTTCAGATTTTACACGTAGAGGACCAAACACCTCCATTCTACTGAAAAAATTCCCAATAATTTAATTAATGCATGAAAATGGTCCCTGAGAAGGGTTTTATTTGTGTTTATAATGCTCGATTACAAGAATATATATTGCCAAGATTTTCAAAATGAAAATGTTAGGAACACTTTTTCACATGTGCTTTTAATTTGTAGCCATGCGCGAAAGAACGAGAACACAAATGACACTCGAATGGTTTTTCTCCAGTATGAGTGAGTAAATGAGATTTTAAGCTCCAATGCTTGGTGGAGCAATAGGAACACAAATGACACTTGTATGGTTTTTCTCCGGTATGAGTCAATAAATGAGATTTTAAGTTCCATGGCTGGGTGGTGCAATAGGAACACAAATGACACTTAAATGGTTTTTCTCCAGTGTGACCCCTCATGTGAATCGTCAACTCCAATCTGCGCTTGCAGGAATAAGAACACAAACGGCATTTGAAAGGTTTTTCCACCGAATGAACGATCGAATGCCGCTTCAAGTTGTCGCTTCGATTACATGTGTAAGAACACTCGTCGCATTTGAAAGGCTTGTCGCTGTCGTGAGTCACCAAGTGTTGCTTCAACTTACCGTTGGAGGGATAGAATTTAGAACAAAAATTGCATTTGAACGGTTTTTTCCCGGCGTGTCTTGCCACGTGCTCTCTCAAACCGCTGGATTGTTTGCAGGAGAAAGCACAGAGGTGACATTTGAACGGTTTTTCCTCGCTGTGAGTCCGAAGATGTGTGTTCAAATTTTGAGGAATGTTCGTACAATAAGAACAGAGATGGCATTTGAAAGGTTTTTCGCTCGTATGAGTTGTCAAATGACGCATTAGTTGTCGCTTTTGTTTGAATGAAGACTGGCATGTTTCGCATTGGAATGGTCTTTCGCCGGTGTGACTCATCATGTGGTTAGCCAAATTTGACACGACTCTGGTTTTGTATTCGCATAAGTTGCAACTGTGCTCGGGCTTGTCGGTTTTTGAGGGTTTACCTGCGTGCGTTGCCACGTGGCGTTTTAATCCCTGGCTGGTCTTGTATGATTTGCTGCAAAGATGGCAGTCGAATGGCTTTTCGCCCGTCTGGTTCATTCTGTGTGCTTTTCCTGAGCTGTGATTTCGCAAGTTGATGAGTGCACCTGAAATTATGAACGACCACATGCATTTAAAGAAGGTTATTTTACAAAACGGCATTTTAAACTGTGGGTGCCTAAAAAGGCCATTTTTCCATTGCCACGTACAATCCCGGTCATTAAAATTGTCGCCTTTTCCCATGCTAGGCATATGGAAAAGTTGTCAATTTGTATGACCGTGATTGTACATTAAAGGACACATTCTGATGCTGTTTGATGTCATTATTAAGAAATAATGATATTGTGTAAATATAGGAGACCTGAGCCCTGACCAAACATACCTGTTTAGCCTGTTTAGATCCTTACAACTCGGAAACTCAGGATAGGAATGTGGACGTTGGAGTAAACACCGGATGAGATAATGCCTGCTTTGCGCCGATATTTCAAAGTTTATCGATAAACATCGATGAGTATCGATATTTTTTATAAAACGTGAGTACTTCGGAGTAAAAACAAGAAATAAATGGAAACAAAATGAAAAAGTTGTACGTTTATTATTATTTGTGCTCGATTATGATCGATTTTAACGGTTAATTGAAGAAATTTCGAGAAAAGTTTACAAGAAAAAGCATTCAGAACGAAGGAAAATGAACAAAATTTGGAGATAAATTGGATTTTTTGCTGAAAATTGTTTTT